>JAJKFI010000001.1:17289507-17320203 GCA_029204185.1 Lerista edwardsae
TATATATATATATAAAATGCCGTGTAACCATATATAGATATTGCCAGCATATGATAGCTAGAAACAGTAATTGTAAATGTAACCAGTTGAAGTTTAATAGAAGCTAAGTCAGAGTATGTTACAAAAGAATGTTTTGTTACAAAGTTACCAAGTCCCTGCAGATTACTTCTTTTCAGTCTAGCAGCAAGAAGTGTGTGAGAGAGAAACGTGCTTGTTTTACAGGGGAATTCCGCAATGCTTTAATAGACTCTGTTTTCCCCTTTCTTCAAGTACACAGGATATATACCATATCCTTGTAAAAAGGAACATATATCCCAATAGTTCTCTGCCCCAAGGAGATCACAATCTGAAAAGGACCATGGAGGGGTGGGCGGGAACAGATGGTTTAGCTCAGGAGCGGAGTGCCTCCTTTGCATGCAGAAGGTCCCAGGTTCAATGCCCAGCATCTCCAGGTTCAACAGAGAGAAATGCCTGTCTAGTCGGAAACCTTGGAGAGCCACAGCTAGCCAATATCCATAATACTGAGCTAGATGGACCAATGGTCTGACACAGTGAAAGTCAGTTTCATACGTTGCTGTAGGGAGAGCAGCCACAGGAAAAGATGCTGTGGTGGGATGAATAGAGACAGCCAGTGGCGCGCCCAGCCTATGCTCTGCCCAGGGGCCAGGTTGACGATTAGTACACCTAGTATCAGCTCTCTGCCTCCTCGCTGCCCATTGACAAGCCCTCCCGGCACCCCAGGCTCTATTTCGGAGCTGTATGACAGCAAGAGAGGGCAGGCGAGCTGAAACCGCCTGCCACTTTGAGAAATGAAGTGCCTCTGGGCCACCTTCCAACAGCCCCAGGAGCTCTGTGCCCAGGAGACCTTGCCCCCCCCGCCCAATGGTAGGTCCGCGACTGGAGACAGCTGCTTTTCCTCTCCTCCATGGAAGAGAACCACCACTTAAAAGGTGCCACAGTGAGCAGGGGCTGCCCAAAGACTCATTAATTGGCACCAGGGCCACCATAAAGAATGATTGGACCACTCTCGGAGTCAGGGGAGATGGCACACATCTGTGTGCTGGCCTTTCTGACTCAGAGAGATGGCCAAACATACTTTACGGTGTTCCTTGTGCTGGCCAAACTTTGCTGCCCTAATTTTGCTGGCCTAACTCCAGGTTACGTGGGACGTGGTGGCGCTGCGGGTGAGCTCCCGTTGCTTGTCCCAGCTCCTGCTAACCTAGCAGTTCAAAAGCATCTAAAAATACAGGTAGATATAGGTACCACTTCGGTGGGAAAGTAACAGCGTTCCATGTGCTATGGGGTATAGTCATGCTGGCCACATGACCACAGAAGCTTGTCCTCAGACAAATGCTGACTCTTGGGCTTAGAAATGGAGATGAGCACCGCCCCCTACAATCGGTGATGACTAGACCATTTGGTCGTGGGGAAATTTTTCCCTTTAACTCCAGGTTAGGATTGTGCTCTGAATTGGTCCTTTTTGATATGTATGGTCAGTAAACAAAGAAAGATGGAGGCAGAATGTTGCTCTGTCCAACCATACATTTTAACTCCCATCACTGCTTTGATTTGATTAAAACCACGGCACTGGACCAATTTTTGGAATATTTGGGATGCCTCTGATAGTCCCTCCCATTAGGTAAACTAGAACCAGATTTAGCATTTCCAATTTGCCTTGCATGTGTTTTGTAACATTCTTCTGGCTTGGAGTTCTGCCATTTGCAAAGATCTCTGGCATGCACAGCATGTTCTTCCAAAAGCATTTTGTTTCTTCCATTGATGGAGATTTCTTCTCCCTTTGGCGATGCTGTGGCCATGAGCTATCGTCGCATATGTGACGTTTTCAATCCTGTTTTCAAATGTTCAGCAGACACTGTAAGAGTGATGGAACCTCTCTATAAGAGTGAGGAATATGAGCAAACTGGAAGCTAGCAAACGATGAGTTCAAGTCGAAAGATGCCGTAAAGTGGAAGCAACTAAGGAAGGCTGATGCAATCATTCACACATGTGACATCTGCCATAACTATATATAACATATATGTGACATATATGCCATAACTGATGTATTTGAACACATTAAGTGATGTTTTAATGAGCAGAACCACTCACATATTATCATTATTTATCAGTGGCAAGTCCATTGGAGAAAGGACTTTGCTGAAAAGGGAAAAGAGATGAATGGAAACAATGAAAGCTCAAACTGCACATGTGCCAATTCTGAAATTGTATATAGAGGATTTCTATAATTAATCCAAAAAGCAGACAAAGTGGAACACCAAGTGGAGCACCGATCCATGGAAGAGGAAGAAATCCATCTTCATGATTGTAACCAGCAGCCTCAAAACAAGAGGCACAGCAGGGTTTCTATTAGTGTTGTGATTCAACTCGGCCAAATTGCATATATGGAAACAGCCTTTGCTGCCCAAGCAGTAATTGATGCTACACTGCTATGGTCAGAGGTGAGGAAGACGCTGTGCAGAGATCCTTCTAACCTCTTTAGCATCGAGGAGTCAAGACGACTGGTGTAAAATACATGCAGAGACAGCAGCCGCAATGGTGGAGACTGGGCTTTCCTGGCAAGCAAGGTTGAGCTGGTGGTTAAGCACAAACAGCAGCATAAGCAATAAACCTCATTTCTTTTGGCTTGAATGACTTGGGTTTAAACGTTGATTGGAAGGAGAGGACTGGGTTCTTGGTCTGTCTAGTTCAGCATTGTCTACACTTCTTGCCTGTCACAATCCAGGATCTTTGGCAGGGTTTTTCCCAGCCCTACTGAAGACAGAAGCTGGGTCCTTCTGCATGGAAAGGCTTTGTAATACCACCAGGTTACAGCTCCGTGGAGCAACTGCAAAAATAATGGGCAGGCAGTGTAAAGCAACTCTCCGAATCCAGCCTATTTAGAAGTGTGGAAATAACTAATTAAAAAATCATACTATTTGTGCAATGTTTAAGTACATTGCTATTATATTTAGTTTGGAAAGCTTCGATTTGAAAATTAAACTTGCACATTTTTTGTCCTCATAAATGTTTATAGGATTATTATTATTTTTAATTTCCTCAAGTTGCTGCATAGGCAAGGAAGCCAAATAAAATATTTCTTTTTCCATTCTTTCTGTTTATTCAAATTATTATTACAAGGAAACATTTCCACTAGACTCAGCTTTTCTATTATTGAGCCATTAGCTAACCTAAGTATTTTCATTTCAATTAAAAAACCACCACAATATTTGTTACTAGAGTTTTTGGTCAGAGAATTTTCCGGATGGACCTTTTGTTTTGTGTCTATGAAATTCAAGGAGCTCTTTATGTTATTCCAGTGCCAATTAAGATTATAAAGATTACTAAACTGGCTCATACTGCGACAGAAGCCAATCAATTTTCTCAAGGAAGTCTGCAAAACAGCATATGACGAAATTTCCTTACAGACAATAGTGTTTTTAGCCTGACAGGACATTTATCTCTCAAAGTGTACCTGTTTTCTTTGATCACTCAGGTATTTCAAACAATTCCAAAAAAACCATAAACTGTTAATAGAGGCAAAACTGAGATGAAGTTCACACCAAAGTAGCTATTTGTCTTTCAAAAGAGAAAGATGTGTCTCCCTCCATATCTAATAGGCTTCATTACTTTTATCTACTGCTTTTAAGAATCAGTTTAGATTCTTCAGTGGCCAAGAAGTTGGCCATTACCATATCCTGTGGCAATGAATTCCACAGGTTAATGTCACTTCAGACAATGAGGGCGCAATCCTACCTACCGCTGGAATGGCACAGCCAGACAGCCAGTGCCATATCCAAGGCTGGGTGGGGGGAGGTTGGAGCCTCTCGCGTCAAGGAGCATGTGCTCTCTTACCTTATGGGAGGTTCCAGCCTCCTCTATGTGCTACTCGGATCTGCGCCTGCTAAATAGCGGGCGCAGACCCAAGGAGACCGCGTGGCCCGAATCAGGGCTGCATGGCCTCCCAAACGGGCTTAGGATGCGGCCATATGGCCGTTTCCCAAGCCCGCCCATGTCTCGCCTTCCCCCCGCTCACACTCTCCCTCCCTTGCCCAATCCCCATGTCGCTTTGGCATGGAGCCAATGATGTTATGTCGATGCTACGTACCAGGTAGGATTGCTCTGCCCAAGTGGAAGCACTCTGTTTTGGTTGGTCTTAAAATTGCTTACTTCTGCTCTCTGGAACCTTTATTATTATTTGCCTGTAAACCGCTTTGTGAACTTTGTATGTATTGAAAAGCGGTATATAAATACTGTTGAGTGATTGAAACCTGAGATTCTGAATTGTGATATGGAACATTTTTGTCCATCTCTACATACCTTGCTCACCTGGGTTGGACCATTTGTCTACCTCGCTCAGTATTGTCAGCAGTGGGGTCTTGCCCACTCCAACTGAAGATGCTTCTTCATACAAAACAGCTGCTCTACCACTGAGCACACACGAGTGGATAAACTTATATTGTGTTTATTTAGTATGTCTCTACTAAATGCTGCGGTTGCTAAGCCAGGACTTATTTTCATCTGTCTGCCAAACTCCCTGTATTAGGCCTTTGTTTGTTTAGAAAATGATAATTTTTGTGTTAGTTTGCTGTATAATCTCCAGCTCTCCTATGTGTTTGTGAAGAACGAGAACTGCATATAGCATTTGGATGCCACTGAAATGCTGGTTTTACTTCATTCCTGTTGTCGTGACAAAAATGTGTATTAACATTTTTATACATGGCCAGGACACAAATATGTATACAAATGAATGCTAATGTAAGTTAAAATACTATTCAGTGCACAAGGTCTATTACTCTATTACAGTACTCTACTATTTTATGTTTTTAAAGGCTGAAGTCATCTCAGATTTTTGGCAGGTAAGATTGCTTGCAGGTAAGAGGAGGAGGATGGCCATAGCAGACTGGACAAATAGTTGAATATTTCATTGTGGGTATGAAAGGGCAGGACAGGGCAGGGCAGGGCAGGACAGGGCAGATAGTCCTTCGTTGTTTCCTGCTATTTGATCATGTGTAACAATGATGGTTCTAGTTTTATACGTGCATTCTCACCTAAACACAACCAGTTTGGTTCAGATGATCATCATAGTGGGATTGTGTTTGCATCATGGAGGTAGAATAGTAACAGGAGTGGACATGATGTCATTTTCTTGAAGCCGCATGGGTCAACCAATATGGTTGACTCAGATCATTGCCACGAAGGAGGATTGCCGCAAATTCACGAATAAAAATCTCCCTGCACGCGTGTAAAAGTTAATATCAATCTTTTTAATCATGCATGCGTGTTCTGTATACGGGTGTGCGAATCGCTGTATGAAAAATGGGATTTAATTTCTACAGAAAGATTCATGTATTCACATTACATCGGTTCAATAAAACTACAGTTCAGTGAGTGCATTATTTTTGAAGCTGTGTAATTTCTTGTTGTTCCTAGCAGTCTTATTCACCATTTTCAGACACCCACTAGTGGTCTAGAAGGAAAAAAATATATTTTCCCCCTCCTTTTTTCCCCCTTCCCGTTTACACTTTTTTTCCCACCTTCCATTTTCTACTGTAATATTCTCGAAATTCTGAACATTAACAGAATGTGTTTTACTGGGGGGGGGGTGAGTGTAGAAGTTTAAAAAAATAGTCTAGAAGTAAAAAAGAATTACTCTCGTATTGACAACTACTTGTGTTATGAAGAGATTTAAATGTAATTTTCCTATATATTTATCTAATTTTTGCCCAACCTCCCCTTTTTTTCTTTCCTTCCCGTTCACACTTTATTTCTGCTTGTGTAGATTTCAAAAAATAAGTCTTTCAAAACAGTGCAATCCGAGTTTAAATAGACAGCAAGTAGCATTTCGTCAGGTATGTTCAGTAATATAATTATGAGGAATTTAACCTTGTAATTGCATATTAAATCATAATAAGGTTACCAATACTGTTTCTACACGATCACATGTTTTTATTTTCGTAAGTTTTTATTTTTATTCAATCCTAAACATTACGAGCAAAGCAATCTGAGATGCTTGGAATGAGGAATGTTTTGAGTCAACCAACATGGCTGCAACATGGCTGGCTTCAATTCGCTCCTATTAATTCTTAAGGCATGTCCACTCCTGTTACTATTCTACCTCCATGGTTTGCATCAGCAACACACATGAAAGATTGCTTATGCAAACAGATCTCTCTTGCTGGATAGGGAAGCTGTTGTGGCCAACATTATCTAGGAACCCCTAAGCCCAAAGAGAATGCACATAGGAAACCTTTTCTTTCTCCCCATTTTCTGGAAATATGGATCTTGGAAGATGCTTTCCTATTGTGGAAAATATCCAAAATTATTCATTACACCAACACGCTCCATAAAGTGGATCCACCTATTGTGACTACTTTAGGTTACAATCCTATACACATTTACCTGAGAGTAAGCACCACTGAACTCTGTGGGACTTACTTCTGGGTAGATATGCATAGGACTGTGCTCTCACAATTTTCATTACAGGAGCCTACAGTGAAGAAGAGGAAAAGAACGGCGTGTACTTTAAACAGTGTAACTGATTTTAGTAACACACATTTTGTACAATGATTGCAACATAGGATCTAGTGGAAGTGCAGGATGAACTTACCTCCTCTTTGGCAATGCGCATGTCGTCTGTAACAGCAGAGAAAACCGTTGGCTGGACGAAGAAGCCTTTGTCTCCCCAGGGGCCTCCCCCACACTCCAGCTTGGCTCCTTCTTTTTTCCCACTCTCAATCAGGGAGAGAATTTTGTCATACTGCTCCTTATCAATCTAAACAAAAAGCATTGCACTGATAAGTTACTCCCCAGCCATTCACTCGGCCTTCAGATTAACAAAGCAGAGTGAAACTCTTAGCCAACAAAAACCAAACGAGGAGGAGGAGAACAACAATTTGTCAGATATTGAATCTTGGCCAGATGTCCTCATAAAGGGCATAGAATGTTAAAAATGGAGGAAGAAAAGAACAGCACTGACGTGTAAGATCTCTCACAGCACAATCCTAAACACTGCGCAGTGTCAGCACCCCCACATCGGCACTACGACAACAGGACCAGCGCTGCAGGCAGCGCCAGCCCTGCTGTGCCCATGCTGAGCCTCTCTCGCGCCAACTGAAGCCGGTCGGCACGAGGGAGGCTTTGCACAGAAGTGGCATGGGGATTGGTGGGAGGGAGGGAGGGGGGAGGGGGGGGGGCTGGGGCGGGAGCCATACGGCCACATCCTAAGCCCGTCAGGGAGGCCGCGTGGCCCTGATTTGGGCCACGTGGTCTCCTCGGATCTGCGCCTACTCTTTAGCAGCACAGATCCAAGGAGCACATAGAGGAGGCTGGAACCTCCCCTACGGTAAGGGAGCATATGCTCCCTTGCCGTGGGGAGGTTCCAGCCTCCACCTACCCAGCGCTGGATATGGCGTTGGCTGGCCGGCCAGCCATGCTATTCCAGTGCTGGGTAGGATTGCACCCTCAGTATTGTCATGGACCAAGGACTTGCTTAAAGACCGCTTCTCTGAGAATTCCATTCATTTTCTTCCAAGAACAACAATCAGGGATGCGCTCCAAAGACTTGAGAACCTTGTATAAAATACTGGAATCGTTTGATGCTAGCAAGAAACACCATAGGATTATTTGGCTTCGATTTTATTGAAATGTTTTCATACTATTTTCAGAAGTTCAATGGGGTTTTTTTTAATGTTGGACTTCCCCACCGCCTCTCAGGTCAGCTAATAGATGGCCAGATGCAATTGGGAGGTGCTTCTGCCAGCCCAGCATCCAAAGTGGTCAGTTCACCACACCTCAGAAGGGGCCCTGTTTAATAAACTGACAATAATCTGCATGCGATCAAGCATGCAAGAGAGGGAGTGAGATGGGCTGGGTTTGTTTAAATGTTGCTAAGCCCCCTCCCCGCTCCAAATCAAAGAAGGAATCTCAAGTCCCTATGCTGATCAAACAAAATCCTGATCTCGAGCTTCAACAGTCTGCATCATAGGAAAAGTAAAGTGGTAGGTTCGTAGTTTTAGGGAGCTCTGCAATTTAAACTAATTGCAGAATGGGGGAAGAGTTCTAGACCCTCGGTTGTAGACTTCAAGATTTTTAATGTAGTTCAGTGGAAGAACCTGCAACCTGGACTGTGTTATCCACTGCCAGGCCCAGAAGAAGCTGCCATAAACACATCTATGCATATCTAACGTATTATACATGTACATATAAGCAACTCTGGGCACCAGTACTTGTTTGACGGTATAATGGCTTTCTCTTTTCATAAGAATTGCATCAGAATTCATGATGTATAATGACTTTCCCTTCTCAGGAGAATGACGGAAGAGATGTTAAAGCTGGTGTTGGGGCTTGGCTGCTTAACAGCAGCACCCGGATTTCGGGGAGGGGGCTGACTTCCCGTGCCACTGAGAATGGATTCAAACAGCCAACTAATGGAGAAAGCAGGATACAGGCATCATGCGGTGACTGCAGAATGTTTGAAAGCTTCTCAGAACATAGGTGGTCTAGATCAGTGGTCTCCAAATCACAGGACCGCAGGGTTCAGAAAACATCACCCCCACGTGGTGCTTACTGTTCCACGCTAGTTGGTCACTCCAGAAACACATGCTGGGCAGCTACTTCTGCTGCCCATTGCCCAGCAGGCTCTGCACCTGGATTTACAGGCAAAAGTGTCTGCCTGGTGGGAGTTGCCACTGCCTCAGGGGAGTGGCAATGGGATGCACGTATCTGGTTGCCTTGTGTGTTCCCTAAGGCATCTGGTGGGCCGCTGCGAGATGCAGGAAGCTGGACTAGATGGGCCTTTGGCCTGATCCAGCGGGGCTCTTCTTATGTTCTTATGTGTTTCTGGGGTGATCATCTGGAAAGATAAGCTGCTGCGGCACAGAATGGTAAGGTGGGGCACGGGGAAGACTTTTTGGGGTGTCAGATCTGACCCTTGGGCCAAAGTTTGGCACCTGCTAAACTATGGGGAAAATCTTCCCAGCAGCTCCATGCATCAAATGGGACAATGCTTCCGCTTGCGACTGAGGACTGTCACACAATGCACCACTTTTACATGGTTCCACCACATGGAGCTGCCATCACTTCACACACACACACACACACCCAAATACTAATACTTCCCCCTATATGGCAGCTGCAATATTTGAACTAGGCCTATTATTTATAGCAGTTTTGCAGCCCCCGTATGCCACGTAATTCAGGCAGCTTCCTGCTTCATCACTTCCTGGACATTGACATGTCCTACTTCTCCAAGCCAAACTCCTGCATGTCAGATAATCCAGTATATTATACTTGGTGGACTGATGACATAATTTGTGATGTTCAGTCCTGGATCTTTCTAAACAGTTGTGAACAATCCTTAATTAAATGCTCCTGGTTAAACCACAGCATAATCCCTGGGCCTCCAGCTAACACAATACCAGCGCCATCGTATACTTGTTTACTCAGAAATAGGACCCACTATGTTCAATGGGGCTTGTTCCCAAGTAAGTGTGTAAAAGATTGTATTGTTATTCTGCCTAGGAGTCCATGCAGAGCATGCATTTAATTTGCCCATGAGCAGGTTTGAAGGCAGTAATGGATTTCAAGCTGTAACTCCAAAGTCCCAAATGCAATATCTAAGGAAGCCTCCTACCAAGCAAGACATGTGAATTCTGTTTGCTGAAGTATCACATGGTGGGATTAGGGTGTGGCGGAGTTTGTCGCCCTCCCTGCAGAACTGGACAGA
Organism: Lerista edwardsae; assembly: GCA_029204185.1. Lineage (NCBI taxonomy): Eukaryota > Metazoa > Chordata > Lepidosauria > Squamata > Scincidae > Lerista > Lerista edwardsae. Next base: position 17,299,232 of record JAJKFI010000001.1, read on the forward strand.
AGAGGCAAATTGAAGGGCGAGGCGGACTCACTCATTAGAAAGGGAGCCGGAGATCAATTGCCTGGAGGCAGCCCAACCAAGTGAAGCAGGCATGGAAAGGAAGATGGGGCATGGGAGCCAGGCCAGGCCAGGAAACAAGGAGAGGCCTGCAGAGACAGGGAATGGTTGTGGGAGTGGAACACAAACAGAAGGTCAGCTGTCTGTGGCAACGCTTTGATGCGTATGGCCTGCTGACAGGAAGGGGAAGTTATTCAGGAAAGGGCCGGAACCAGTCTCAAAGGGCAATGCAGCAAAGTGCCTATAGAGCTACTTTGGCTCAAGGCCTGTGGTTTTTCAGCACAGTATCATGGCTTTAGTAGTTAAGGCTCCAACCCAGTTCCCAGAAGGCCTACATTTTGAGCTGCACCCACGGCAACCTTGACACAACACACCAAAGCCTTAACACAACACATTAATTTTGAAACTTACCTGCGGACCCTGTTGGACTCCAGGAGCCAGAGGATTCCCCAGGACATAGTTTTTGGCTCTTTCAACGCTCCTGCGCACAAATTCATCATAGATCGGCTCTTCCACAAAAATCCTAGAGCCAGCTATACAGCACTGTCCGTGATGGTAGAACACGCCAATATGTGCAAACTCCACAGCGTTGTCCACTACATGGAACAGATGCACAGTCGTGCCTTTAGTCAAAGATCACTTTCACGCAGTCAGCAATAACTCAAAACTGCTGGTCCCAGGATCCAAATTCTCATGCAGAGCCAACGCTTTGCGTGTCTGAGGGAAGACCTCAGATGCCACCTCAAATGCCACCTCTCATCCCATTTCCTCCTTCACTATGTTAGCTTCATCTGCTCCCTGCCTGCTAGCCCTACATATGCTCGGGTTCACCATTCTCAATCCCCTCTCCCCCCTCTCCAGTTAAAATGCAGTGCACCAAGGAGTGACTCTATGCATGTTGCCACTGAACCAGGCAGTGGTTGCAGGGGACCAATGAATCAGCGGTGGGAAGGTAAGGAGGTGGTGGCAGCAGCAGGCAGAAAGGTGGGTAACAGCTGCTTCCCCTGCTACCTGAGGCAACTGCCTCAGCGTGCCTCATTATGAGGCTGGTCCCATTCTCACTTACTTAAATAGCTGAAAGTAAGTTATAAAAAGCAAGTAACATTATAAAAAGCTTGATCAGGCAGATATATATATAATTTTTATACCACTTTTCTTTAAAGATTAATGTAATGGCTTTTAGAAGAAACCCAAGAGGAACCCTGCCACCAGTGGTGTAGCTTCATAAATGGAGCAGGAGCAGCTACGCTGGGCTATACACTGCTGGTTGCAAGGGGGCAACAATCTGGGAATACTTAGGGGGTGAATCTGTGTGACTCAGAAGGGGCTACATTGTGTGTACGTATGGGCTACAAAATCTTCTTTGCAGGGGGTAGCAAATGGCTTAGCTACACCACTGCCTGCCACTCACAATCTGCATCAGCGAAGATTATATTGGGGCTTTTCCCTCCGAGTTCCAGGCTGACCCTCTTCAAGTTGCTCTTCCCAGCAGCTTCTTTGATCAACATGCCAACCTGAGAGGCACAAATGAAACATCTCTTTAGGCAAATGTAGCAATCATAATGCCATAGTCTAACCCCAGCCATTGCTTCACGGGAAGTTCAGCTTTTAACATCACGAGATCACAATCAATTAATGAGAGATATGAGGGAATATGTTTAGGGACATGATGGCACAGCGGGTTAAACTGCTGAATTGTGAGATTGCTGACCGGAAGGTTGGCAGTTCGAGACCACACGACGGAGTGAGCGCCCGTCGCTTGTCCCAGCTCCTGCCAACCTAGCAGTTCAAAAGCACATAAAACTGCAAGTATATGAATAGGTACCACTTTGGTGGGAAGGTAACAGCGTTCCGTGAGCCTCGGTATATAGTCATGCTGGCTACATGACCACGAAAGCTTGCCCTCAGACAAACGCCGGCTCTTTGGCTTAGAAACGGAGATGAGCACCATCCCCTGCAGTCAGTCACGACTAGACCATTAGGTCGTGGGGAAATCTTTACCTTTACCTATGTTTTAAAACCTGCATTTTGGAGGCAGGATTTGCTCTGAAGGCCTCCCAAAACTTGCCTACTGCTGCCCTATGCGGTGAGTCAAATCTACAGGTTCCAAACCCGTGGCTAAAGGGGGCCCACATGTGGTTAACCACTGATGAAAATGAAACACTCACTTGGAAATGCCATCTTCTGCTCTTCCCTGACGGTTGAAAATAGCGCTGCTATAATTTAGCATTGGTGTTAAATCCTGATATCCTTTTGTTTGACGGGAGATTCTCTCAGCTCAAGCACTGTGTAAATGTGTCTGAGGGGCTTATAATAACCCACAAATCATTACACTGACATTGTTTAACAAGCTCAAGGCCAGAAAACGTTAATGTAGTTACACAAAGCAGGTCAGGCACTAAACTGTTTGTCAGAATCAGGAGTTTAGAGACTTGCTTTTTACAGTTATTGCCAGCACAGGGGTGGGGGAAGGGAAATACCTGGGTGGAGCCTGTGAATGCCACCTTGTCTATGTCCATGTGATGGGAAATGGCTGCTCCAGCTGTGGGTCCATATCCTGGCACAATGTTCACCACTCCAGGTGGAAATCCTGCCTGAATTTCAGAAAGGAGAAGGTCACACTTTTAACTTGCAGTCGTCTCATTATTAGAAATATGCTTTCGAAAACAGTATTTATTTACTATAACCTTCTTAGGGCACAATTCTAACCTGGAGTTAGGTTGGCACAGTTTGGCTGGCATAAGGACACCATAGTGTATATTTGGACCACTCTCAGAGAAGCAAGCGCACAAATGTGCGCCATCCTCCCTGACTCTCAGAGTCCGAACCCGCTTTATGGTGGCCCTTGCGCCGGTCAAACTTTGCTGGCCTAACTCCAGGTTAGGATTGCGCTCTTAATCTGCCCTTTCTCCAAAGAGATCAGGGCCGTGTACATGCCCCCCCCTTTATAAGATCATCCCAATAAGGGATGATCTTAAAAGGGAGGAGCCAGAATGTTGACGCACTGTGAGCACTCACACCTTTCATCACATGTGTGATTGAAGAAGTACCATCCAAGTCAGTCCATGGATGCCACTTCCACATGGTCCAGCCTGGCACCACACCTGTAACATCTGTAGGATGCACCAGGGCAAGTAAATAGCGTGGGTTTTTTTCCCCTCACATCAGTGTATCTGGCAGGGAAGGGCAGCACTGAGAAAGAATCAGGTCATCTGGGTCGTGCTTGTAGTTCCTGTTGACCCATGTTATTGGTGAGCATGGACTGGACTATGCAGAAGCAGCTCCTATGCCACAACAGCAGCATATGAATTGGGCCTGAAAGCTGCTTTTTAATTAACTCAATTTTAAAAAAAGGTAGAAGGCTGTACAGAGGTTGGAGAGAAGAGTCGTAGATGAGCGGCAGAGCATGTGTCTTGCATGTAGAGGGTCTCAGTTTTGATCCCTGGTTCAATCACAAACAGAGCTGAGAAAGAGCAACCTGAAGCCTGTAAGAGCTGCTGCTAGTCAGCAAGTAGATAAGACTGAACTAGACGCCAACAGTTGTTCCCCTGGTGTAAGGGCACAGTTGAGTCAGGACACAATCCTAACCTGGAGTTAGGCCGGCACAGTTAGGCCAGCAAAGTTTGGCCGGCACTAGGGCCACCGTAAAGCACGTTTGGACCACTTTCGGAGTCAGGGAGGATGGCACACGTGTGTGTGCTGGCCTCTCTGACTCCGAGCGTGGTCCAAAGATACTTTACGGTGTCCCTTGTGCAGGCCAAACTTTGCTGGCCTAACTGTGCCGGTCTAACTCCAGGTTAGGATTGTGCTTTCAAGGCCTACACGACATGTTGCTTTAAAAAATCATCTGCTTCTGTCTCAGCCTGTAGCCGCGATGTGATGGCTCTGTGCTGCTGGCCTGGGGCGGGGGGGGGGGAGGCTGCCAGCTGGTTGGGATGGGCTCAAAAGGTTTTGTAAGGGCTCTGCAGTTCATGAAATCTGAGACACTTTCCTTTGCCTGTGTCCAGAGTCCAAACATGTCAAACCATTGCCAGAATGACTCAGACAACTAGTTCCGCTGCAGGGATTATTAAACAGATTTTGTTTAAACTCACGAGATTGTGTGGAAGAACCTGCAGACTGGGTCCTAATCCGGCACTGGCATTAAGCAAAGAACCAGGATGAAACAGCTCACATTCCCTTCTAAGGACAACCAGCCACGGAAAGAAGTCAGCCCAGAGCAGAAGCGGCTGTGGCCAGACTGAAGCTCCCATGCACAGTATTTTTTGCCTCTCTGCAGCTTCCATAATTAGCATCGTGTCTGTGGCTGCAAAGCAAAACCTCTCCTGCTGGGAAGAAAATCTATCTGGACCTCGACTGCTCTGCATGTTTGCTCTCACTGCGGATGGTGCCAGTTGGCCCCACTCCCGGCCTCTGCACTTCAAGACAACGCCGATCATGAAGGTTCTAAGCATGCACAGGACTGAGTAAGCGATCAGGACTCCTGGCCAAGCAGGTTCCCCATGTAGCAGTCTCCGTACGCATTGTATGAAGAAACCAGTGTGTCGCCTTCAGCTCTGGATGCACAGGCTGGGGACAGGGCCAGCTGGCATGAGGACGTCGAAGGGGGATGGGCCAGGTGATGCGATCCATCTCTCCCTCCTTTCACAGTTGCCAACGTGAATCACCGGTAACAGTGTCACTTTTTGAGCCTAATCATTTAATTACATTCCCTGGTTGTGCTTGTTTTGGATGCGTCACTGTTATTGTGGCAAGTGGGTAGGACTGACATGCCAAGTCACTTCAGTTAATACTCTACACGGCTAACTGTATGAATGAATCATTAACAGCATCTGCCATAGTCACATCTGTTCACAGTTTGCCTTCATTTTGGACACAAAGGGAAGACAGGGGCAGTGGCTTCGGTTTTCCCTGTCCTCCTATAGGGTCTAGGATGTGCTGGTGATCTTCTTAGCTTGTGATTTAGCTCAGGAACCATACCACAATTATCTGCAGATCCAGCTTTAGGGCGCAATCCTAACTAACTTTCTAGCACTGACATAGCTGTGCCAGTGGGGCATGTTCTGCATTCTGCAGTGGAGTAGTAGTCACGGAGGCCCCTTCAAAGTAAGGGAATTCCCTTTGAGCTACATTGCCCTTACCCCAGTACTGGAAAGTTGGCTAGAATTGTGTCCTACTTCCTTCCAGGGTAGGGTAGTTAGAAGTAAAGTCTAACAGCAGGTACACTCTGGGTCCAAGCCTATTCAACTTTCCAGTGCCGATGCAGCTTCAATGCAGCCTTGAGGTAAGAGAACAAATGTCTCCATGCCATTTGGATTGGTTGTTAAGGAGGTCTCCATGACTGCCCAGCACTAACTCAGGGTGCACAGTACACTCTGTCGGTATGGCTGCCTCAGCCCTCCTTGAATAGGATTGGGCCCTTTAACATTTTGAACTGGATCCCTGGCATTTTCATGCTGTTCCCCTTCAATTAATACAACAGAAGAGACTTTTTTCAATCAGAGAATTGCTTTAGAGCACAATCCTAACTGGGAGTTAGGCTGGCACAGTTAGGCCAGCAATGTTTGGCCGGCACAAGAGCCACCATGAAGCATGTTTGGACCACTCTCGGAGTCAGGGATGATGGCGTACGTTTGTGTGCTGGCCTCTCTGACTCCAAGAGTGGTCCAAACATACTTTACGGTGTCTCTTGTGCCAGTACAGCCAAACTTTGCTGGCCGAACTGTGCCAGCCTAACTTCAGGTTAGGATTGCACCCTTTTAAAAAATCAGGCTACATATAGCAGAATGTTATTTCAGAGTGTGTGAGAGAGAAACCCAAACCGCCACCATGACCAACGCTTTGCTCTTCTGAGCCCTTGTTTGCTTTTGACTGCAGAAAGCAGGGTGCATGCCAAGACCTTCAGTTTACTAAGCTGCTAATGATTTGTTTTCTGAGCAATTTAGGCTGGGGGAAAAAAAGACGTGAGCTTCTTGCCCTTGATTTGCTTCAGTGCCTTTGCAGTACATTGCAATTCCCCAAGACAAGGCCAGGCATGCTGTGAGCTGTACAGACACAAAGCTGACTAGCCTATACTGCCCCACCAGCACTACAGTTTCACAGTGAAGTGTTGACTTCCATGTGCTACCCCCCATTTAAGAGCACACCTATGGCAGCTTTCCTATGTGCAACTCACCTCTTTAATTAAGGAGCCCATATGAAGAGCAGTTAGTGGAGTTTGCTCGGCCGGTTTGATAACCACTGTGTTGCCGCAACAAAGAGCAGCGGCGATCTTCCAAATGAACATAACCAGTGGGAAGTTCCACTAAAAAGGCAGAAGAAGAGGCAACAACATAATTATAACAAATTGCAATACTGTCTTTACAACCTCTACACTTTCCAGGGACTTTCAGAGGAACTTCTGTGCTTTTAGGATCAATAAGCAAGCAAGCGTCGTTGGCATTTAGGGCTGCACAATAGCCAGTGACACTGGTTTGAGGGTCACTTAGGGTGAGATCAGTGAACCAAAGTTGACATTTCATCCTTCCGGCATGTCAGCATGGGGTGCATTTCACGGATTGGCTGCGAAGCCAAGGCTGCTATGTGCTAGCTGCGTGAAAGGTTCTCCCTTCTCTGTGTGGAAATAGCCAAATGAAGAAGGAACTTCTGTTTCCCAGGGACACTTTCAGTGCTTTGGTTGTAAGCCATTGTCCCTAAGCAGTGCATGGGTCATGAACTGGATCGATGAATACTTCTCTCTCTTCTTCCAAGAACCGAAAGAGCAACTTGCCAAATGCTTCCCTTTCGATTGCTTTGTTGGCCATAACACAATGACACCATGGAAAAGGGAAGTATGTCCTTCTGAAATCCCCAGTACTTCTGAAGGGGCCAATGAACTGGACTCTTACCACATCATTTAGAGACAGTGGCAGACCTGGGGCTGCAATCCTAAACATGTTTATGAGGAACAAAGTCATAGAGAATTCTCAGTCACTCCTCAGAAAACAGGGAGGAGTAGGCTGCAAGAACAGTGGTATTACTGAGCTTCTAAGTCCTTGGGTTCAGTCTGGAGCCAAGAACAAAGCAACCCTAGGAGTTGCAAAGAGGAGAGAACAAATGCTTCCTTCACTCCTTTAGCAGATGATGACACTGAGCATCCAGTTTCTTGCTTTCGGTCACTGTCTTGGCATCAACTGACGAATGCTTCCACATCCAGGTTTCTGCTGAATAGCACCGTTTACAACCAAGAAGACGAATCATCCAGCAAGGCAATTTTATGTTCTGCAGAGCACAATCCTAACTTGGAGTTAGGCCTGCAAAGTTTGGCCAGCACAAGGGACGTAAAGTATGTTTGAACCACTCTCAGAGTCAGAGCAGCCAGCACACAGATGGCACAGATGTGCGCCATCCTCCTTGACTAAAAGAGAGGTCCAAACGTGCTTTACGGTGTCCCTTGTCCCAGCCAAACTGTGACGACTTAACTCCAGGTTAGGATTGTGCCCTAAATGTGAGTAGGATTGCCAACACTCAGATTGAGAACTCAATTTCTGAAAGCAAAACTACATATAGCATGGGAAATTCCCTGATTGTGTTTTCAGACTTAAAACAAACCTGAATGCACTCACAGAGTGCTTCAAATTTCCTTGCGGAGATGGAGGACAGGGGAATGCACTTCCGCCTGTACTATTTTCCTGATATTAATTAGCTGCATCTCAATTTTAAGAAGGAAATCCAATTGTGGCTTCTCCTGTGTATCATGTAGTTTAGTTACAAGCAATTGATACTAATAACCCAACGCTAACCACCTTTGTAGCATTGATGCAGCCACAATATAGCGCCATTGTAAGGGAACAAATATTCCCTTCCCTTGAGGAGGCCTCTGTGACTGCCCCTCCACTACCACCACAGGTTGCAGTGCAAATCTCATTGGTATGGCTGCATTGGTGCTGGAACGTTCGTTAGGATCGGGCTACTAGTTATTCTGCATGTTTGAAGCCACACAATACATTCAACAGCCCGATTAACACTTGATCCAAATACATGCAAATAACATGGACTAGAATATTACTTAAATAAAATACGTTCTGTTCACTGTGTAAATGGATCCAACTTACAGGAATAATCTGGCCACATACTCCAATAGGCTCTTGTCTGGTAAATGTGAAATAGTTTCCATCTGTTCAAGATAAGAACACTTTAGTGAGATACAGCAAGGGCAAAAGAAAACATGCCTGGCTGTTCATTATTGCACTATGTAGTCATAAAATGATACCATTGAAATCAAAGGTAAATATATTTGGATTACATACTGACCACGTACACAAACTTGATGGAGAAGGGTGGTTAACCCTACAGTATTAGTAGTTTTGTGCTTCCAACTGGTATGCAGAAAAGTAAGGTTTCAAAGGGCATAATTTGCAATGTAGCACAGTGCTGTAGAAGTTGTAAACGTTTCTGCCCTCTATTCTCCTCCCTTGTTTAAGTTAAATTAAGATTCTTGGAGCAGGAACCTACCATTTACACCTCTGCGACCCTGCCTATGAACCATGGTGGTGCAGTCTAAAAAAGCCAGTACAAAAATGATCCCACAGTGATACACAAGCTAGGTTAAACGGGACTTTAAAGATATAGTTTTTGGAAATGCAACAGGGCACAATGCACTGATTTCCCCATAAATGGTGGTGGAATTCAAGAAAAAGTTCTGGAAGACAGTCCTTTATATGGCCTATATGGGCAGAAAATAGACCCTGTTTTGCTAGGAAATTATTTTACTCAATAACGGGAACTCTAAGGAATGGAAACGTTCATATGATGGATTTATACTTTAGCACCAGCTAAAATACCTATTCCTAGACATGGGAAATCAAATAGGAACATCAAATAGGAACAGGTACATATGGGACAATTATCTTCAGTTCTGCTGGAATGTGACGAACATTTGTGTGTGGGGGGGACGTAATCCTAACTTGGAGTTAGGCCGGATGTGGGCCGGCCTCACTGACTCAGATAATGATTTAGGGTGCCTTTGCAGCACTCCTGGGTCAGCACAAGTCACTTTCAGAGTCAGGAAGGAAGGCGCACACCTGTGTGCTGGCCTCGTGAGAGTGGTCCAAACGTACTTTACGGTGTCCCTTGTGCTGGCCAAACATTGCTGGCCTAACTATGCCGGCCTAACTCCAGGTTAGGACTGTGCTCTTAATTTCTTAACATGCAGACTGGTGGCAATTATGCGGATTGACTCACACATGATTAAATGGGTGTCATGTTTGCTCTTTTCATTGGTGAGACTGGAATGCATAGATGATCTGGGTATTTCCCTCAACAGGGAGATCAGACACACTGAAGCAATTTCCAGGATGTTCCCAAATTTAGTACTGTGGGGAAGAGAGGGAGGCTATAAGGCCAACTAATATTTTGCTATATCATGACCTATTTTGAGTGTGAGCCCTTATACTGGGTCTCTGCTGATCAGTACAACTGTAGAAACTTCACTGAAAAGGTTGCTGAGCTAAACAAGAGATAGACACAGAATGTGCAAACTACAGAAACCACTGGCTGATAAGCCTTCACCCAGCCCACATCTACACTTATGTAACAGATTTCTAAAGGTTACATTTTTCCCAGACTTCGAATTTCCTTAGCTGAACAAGGCAAAACAACAAAATCCCACCCAAATAGTTCTGCACTTCTAAACAACTCGTCCAAATGACTCACCCATTGGGATTGTGCGACCTTGGATCTTGTCCGCCCAGCCTGCGCAGTAGCGCAAAGAGTTGAGGCAGCCACCTAAATCCATTAGGTAGGAGTTAGCAAAGAGCTTTCCCGCATTAAGGCTCTCCATTGTCTAGCACATAAAATGTGAAGAAATCAGTCAGTATAATTTTTAAAAAAATCAGTTGATTACAGCCATGGGTGCATCAATGATTATGCTAAGCAGTTCATCTTATGACAGGATTGGCAATCTAAGATGAAACCAAGATGAGGCAACCAGAAAGCAGGGATACTTGGGATTATTCCACTTGTGTTTCACACAGAATGATTGGGAGTTGTGTGGTTGCATGTTGTTCAAAGACTGAGGACTCTCCTCTCTTTACTTGCTGTATAAAGTAGCAGCAGCAGCCTTGGGGTGTGGGAGGGAAGACACAAATGCAAATCATGTGAATCAACTAAAAACATTAAATAAGCCAACTAGATTGCAGGCTGTCCCCCACTCCAATATAAATAGTAAGCGATAGTTGACTATCAGGATAGATCCTTAGGGTGCAATCCTAACTTGGAGTTAGGCTGGCACACTTAATTCGGCAAAGTTTGGCCGGCATAGGGGATGCCATAAAGTATATATTTGGACCACTCTCGGAGTCAGAGTGGCCAGCACATGGACATGCGCCGCCACCCGACACTGAGAGTGGTCCAAACGCGCTTCACGGTGGCCCTTGTGCCAGACAAACTTTGCTGGCCTAACTATGCCGGCCAAACTCTAGGTTAGGATTGCACCCTTAGTGGGGGCACAATGCAAAAGACCCCACTGCTGTAGTTTTGTGCTGTTTTGCCCCACCCCCCAATATTGTTTGAAAAAAGGACAAACACTGACTGGGCCACCTTAAACATCCATCCATCATGCAGTTTGACAACCACAAGCTGACGTTGTAACTCACATCGTTAGTTATTTCTCGGCAACTCTCTTTTGCTACCTCAGTGGCTACTTTAGAATGACAGCTGTGAGCCTCATGAGATGTATCTTTTTTTTAAAAGGGATTTCTATACTGCCTTTCAAATAAAAAATTCCCAAGGCACGCTGGATATCAACAAGCAGTCAACCTAAGAGCTACAATTACAATAGCATTTAAATTTGGCAACTAAAACCAAAAAGGCCTGGAGAAATTTAAAAGAAGTATTTGGCAAAAACAGACAGACAGATATCAGTGAATTGTTCTTGGGAGGGCCAAAATGTCACCACGGAGAAGGTCTTCGCCACCCACTTCGCTTCGCTGATGGGAACATTCTGAAGCGAGCCTCCAAAGACAAACTGAGCACACCGGATGGTTGACGCAGGAACAAGCACTCCTTCAGAATGCAGTAAACATGACGTGTAGCGACCCTGATTACATATTTCAACAGTGGATGTTGCATATAAGATTTCTAGGCTGAAATAGTTCTCTTCATTAAAAAAGGACTTTGTATTTTAAAGTCCTAATTGCAATTTAAATCAAGTCTCACAGATTTGGGCACCCCACCCTCCGAACCCGACCAGAACTGTACTCCAGTCAGGCCCTGAGGGTTTTCTGAGACTTCTGCAGGCCTCAGTATGGCTATTAAAACAAACAACCCTGCCTTTTTGAGGGCGAAAACCAGAATGATATTTTTATGCCTTTACAAGGAACTATGAGGCATTCTAGAAGTAAAACAAAGTGATTTGATTTCATACCAGTGTTAAGAATTGCTGTGCTGCATCCTATGAAAGGATGCCATTAGGGCTGCAATCCTCTCCGCACACAATCCTCTCCCTACACTTACCTGGGAATAAGCCCCATTGATTAAAATGGGACTTACTCCTGAGTAGACATGCATAGGATTGGGGCCGGAGGGTTCAAGTAGTGCCTGGCTGGGCTCAGCGGAGGTCAGGGGACCCGCGTTGAGCCAAATCCGCAGATGAAAAATCCACGGATAATCAGGCACTCCCTGTACTCTTATGAAAAGTTTAGGGCAGCCGACAAAATTAAAATATACTAGAATAGTATTTTGTGAGGAGGGAACTGCTTTTTAGTGACTTGGCTCCTTCCTGGGGCCTCAGAAGGTCTCAGAAAAGGGTTTGGGAAGACAGACTGCTTGTTCCTCAGCCAATTATTTTGCTGTTTATCCATGCTGTTTATCACCTACTGCTGGGAGACACAGTCTGGAGAGGTTTGGATTGAGGTGTCAACAGGATGCTGACCCAGCTCGATCTCTCTTCTTCACGTGATTCTGATTCATCTGAACGGTGTCTGAACTCAGCGATGGACTGGATGTTGTTAAGCTTTTGTAGCTGCACCAACTGCACCCTTTTCTGAGGGAGGCAAATCTGGCCAGTGGAACACCTTGGCTACCACTAGACTGGACTGTTGCAATGTGCTTTGTGTGAGGCCACCCTCATAAAGAGCTCCCAGAAACCTCAGCTGGCACAGAATACTGCTTAGTTCTAGCTGGCCTGTGCTTGGCAGCACATACCTCTCATCTTGGACCATCTTCACTGGTTACTTCCAAAATAAAGCTTACTTCAAGGTATCTTGATGATCAAGGCATGTCTTTACGGAAAAATAAATACTAAATATTTTAGCCTCATGATTTTGTTGGCTAAGCAAAGTGGAAAACAAAGGAGTAAATAATCTAGGTTGGCTCTCATTCTTCCATCCCAGACAAATATATTTACATTATCGGAGATAAACTAGATAATTCATTCCTTCCATTTCCGCAGTGGTCCCTTTGTTTGTGAGATGCTAATCCCCATTGGGTTACAGGGCCAATTATTTTTCAGTCAAAGAAATTACCAAAAACATGCAGACAAGAAACATGGCAGCAGTTGTTATTGGTCTTAATAAAAAGGTGACACATTTGAGAACAAGTGAGCTACTGCATCTCTACTTAATAGCTGCGGGGGCCAAGAATGGAGAAAAAGCCCATTTGGCTGGCTGCTGTTGGAGGCTTACTGGCCAATCCTAAGGATGACTATTCAGAAGTCCCATTTTAGTCAATGGGGCTTACTCCCAAGTAAGAGTAGAGATGCTTTCAGCTCTAATGGCATCCGTGTGTGGGATGCCACACAGCAATTCTTAATACTGGTATGAAATAAAAGATGAACACTTTGTTTTACTTATTTAAAAATGTCTTTTCTGGACGGTCTTCATGATTGGTTTCAGTAGGGGTGTTTGGAAATGGTATAATTTTTTCAGATTTCATTATTTGAAAGGCAGAAAGCTGTGGTTTTATTTTCTCATTCCAAGTTCTCATTTTTAGTAACGTTAAATGCTTTTAAAGTACACTAAATAGATGATATGGGTGATCTAGTGTCGGCAGATGCAGCCACAGTATTGTTTCCAATTGGAAAAATAATCTGTTTTAACTTTTGGAAAATTTCTTAAACACCAAAATGCGGTGTTTTTTGTTTATATTCAGATATTTTCACACCAAAATCGTGATGTTTTTGTGTTTTTATGCATTTTTAACAAAAATAAACATCCCTAGATATCAGATAATGCCTATTCAGATCAGGTTGCTGAGGATTTAGGGCAAAAGTCCTGCACAGGCTTTTTCATGGTACCCACTGACAGCACTTTGGCCACAGCTTCTGGTACTTGGCCTGGTTTACTTGACCTGGCCAAGGAGACCCTCTTAGTCTTGGTTTCAGTCGCTACTCAACCTGGCTGACTCCTGCATCACCCTTGATTGCCCACCCAATGGTTGCTTTAGGAATGCAAGTCCACTTGTATGCTCAGCCTACCTTAGCACTCAAAGTAACTGTGGGAGTGTCAACTGGTGGCGATAGGTTGCACTGACGATAGCAGTGCAGTGTGGAAAAGTGACCTGAAAGTGACCGGTGTCAGTTTTGCACCATGCAGAAGAGAAAAATATTCATCTCAGTATCACATTGAACACAAATGGCCCCTCTTGCTGAAGATGGAACTTTAACAGCATCATTACATGTGACGAGGAGGAGATTGGTTGAGATCTCTTAATATAAATATAAATATAAATATAAATAAGCATTCATTTTTCTTTGTTCCTCTTAAGGTTTTAGAATGGGGCTTAGGTTACTGAAAATAAAACTCTCAACTTTACAGTCTTCAAAAAGATGCTCTTGTTCAACAGGTGGCCACCATTTTGTACTTACAGCCAAGAGGAGACGATCCCTTTCGATTAAGTCAGCTAGTTTCATCAGTAACCTTCCTCTTTCAGAAGCATCCATGGTTCGCCAGCGGGACCCAAGCTCAAAAGCCTTTCTTGCTGCTTTGACAGCCTTGTCAACATCCTCCTGCACACAAAATCCATGGCAAGCAGTATTTGATTATAGGGCGATCTTGTTTGAACCACTTTAGTGGCTTGCACTGATGCGCTCCTGTGAACCGTGAACACTGCCTGCCCAGATTTCCTGAAGACTCCATACAGTAGTATAGCTAGAGGAAGGCGGGAACCCGGGGCCAGATAACACCCTACATGTCATTTCATCACCCCCACACCTGCACAGTTACCCCCCTCTCTCATGCATGCATGTGCAGTACAGAGACCAGGGCAGACAGGAGGGCCCATTTCTCACACTCCTGGTAAGATCCCCCAGCAGAGACAGCGGAAAACTGCCATGCCACAGCGGAAGGTGAACTCGACCCTCCCACCCTGGTGTAGCTACGCCACTTACTCCATACCACCACCTGCAAAAACCTCCACACACATGACTTACTAGTAACTACTGTATTCTCTCTGCTCCTTCACATGTATCATCTTGATGATATCCCTACATCAAGTATTATCCTCTGCATAGTGTAACTGAGACTGAGCCCTGGGGCGTGGCTTGCCTAAGGTCACAGGTGAATTCATGGCAGAGATACGATTCCATCAAGGAAGTTCTTATTTGCAATTTAGACTTTGTTGCCAAGAACTCACACAAGCTTGACAAATTGCAGGACAGAACACAAACGTGAATGCTGGCTGTTATTAGTCAAACAAATCATTAGCTCGCTTGTAACATATGGACACTGAGCAGTGAGACATTTCAAGGAGTAGCACTACTCGGGTTTGGAGGAGAGAAATTTACGGTGTTGTAGTAATTCTTGCTTCTTTTACAAATACGCAAGAAGAGCATGGGTGAAGACAAGCAGCATGCGCTCATAAATCTGCTTCATCCCTATGTACACATTCAAAAAATGTAAGATGCAGCCCTTTTTGGACTGTACCACTTTTGAACTCATCTGTGCCTCTGCTGGAGGAGCAAGGCAAGGAAGTGGTCGGAGATGCTAAGCTCACTCTGAGGGCAGAGATAAGTGGCGTGTTCCCCCACACTGCAGTCAACCAGGCAGCTCTTTCAGATGACTACATTTCCAGTATAAAAGCCAAGGGAAAGCAAAGCCTTCCTTATCTCATTGGGCTCAAAGGGAAAGCATGACCTGTAGGCTTGTCCTCTGAGGGCACAATCGTAAGCAGCGCTTGATTGGCAGGCCGGTTGGCCTATGCCAAATCCTAGCGCTGCTGGGGGAGGCTGGAGCCTTCACACGGCAGGGGCACGTTTGCGTCCTTACCGTAGGGGAGGCTCCAGCCTCCCCTTTGTGCTCCTCGGATTTGTGCCAGCTAGGCGCAGTTCTGAGGAGACCACGCAGCCCCAATTTGGGCCACGAGGCCTCCCAATCGGGCTTAGGATTCGGCCTTACAGCCGATTCCCAAGCCTGCCCACAACCTCCCTCCTCCCCGCCAATCTCCTTGCTCGAGGGCCGAGGCAGAGGTGTTGATTGGTGCCCCTGCATCAGCGCTACATCCGTCGTGTTGATGCTATGACGTAGCGTCGACACGATGGGTGGTGTAGGATTGCGCTGCCCTTCTCTGCCAATCGGGGCTCCACAATCACTTAAAGGGATAAACGAGAACTGAGAACGTCACCTCCAGCAGTGCAAGGCCTTAATTGTCAGGAGAAGCTTCTCCATGGGAGGCAATAGTTAGGAGATGGCTTCTGGTTATAATGATCTCTCAGGAACGAGAGGAGTGGGAAAAGCCATCAGTTTGGGGGGAGGTGACTAATCTCTCCAAC
The DNA here is from genome assembly GCA_029204185.1 of Lerista edwardsae. Classification (NCBI taxonomy): domain Eukaryota; kingdom Metazoa; phylum Chordata; class Lepidosauria; order Squamata; family Scincidae; genus Lerista; species Lerista edwardsae. The sequence continues at coordinate 17,315,034 of JAJKFI010000001.1, forward strand.
CACCACCTAAGGGGTTCTTCCAGCGTAAGACGTGTTCCTCTGAAGCAAACAGTTTTAACCCCAAAGAAGAGAAAGTGCCTGACATGACAAAGAATGAAGCCTACCTTATCTCCTTCTTCCACGTCACAAATTTTCTCTCCAGTCGCAGGGTTAATGACTGGGAATTTCTTGCCACTGGCAGCATCATGCCATTCATTGTTTATAAATATCTACACGAGAACAGAAGACAGACAGAGAGATCAATCTTATGGCACCGCTTCTTCCATTTATCTTCATTCTGAATCCGAGAATGTGCCTTTCTCCAACGAAAAGTGATACTTCAGCTATGGTCTGGTTTAATGAAATGTTGTAACTGTAAACTATTTAGGCAGCGAGTTGCAAAGAGTGGCCTATACGCCTATAGCTTCATGCCATGGGTGAAAAACGTCTAGCGCAAATCTCAAATGTCTTTTTCATATCCCCCTGGCTCATGTAGCCTTGCACTGAAAATAATGCTATTAAAACCTAATTTAGCAGCACAATGCCTAAGCCAAGCACAGTGAGGCGTGAGCGTGAGAGAGGCTCCTCCACTCTCTCCACATTTGATGATGACGCAAGTGGCCCCTGAGACTGCTTGGAGGAAGTGAACATTAGATGTGAATGGATTCTTTGTTCACAGTCCAGATGTGGGATTAGACATTGTTCTTGCCTATGAATCTTCACCACCTCATTGGCCATTGAACCCTATGCCTGTGGTGCTGGCATCTCTTCCCTCACTGTTTCTGCCCTCCAAAGCCATCTTGTCTTCTCCATCCTAGTCTGAGAACCAAACCTGCACCATTTTTGAGCTGCCAAAGCAGACAAAACTACCCTGTCGCATGCCGAAGAGGGAACTGGTCACCTCTGGGGTTTAGTGGCTGCCCAATCAGGAAGGTTGTCAAGCCACAATACATGCCTGGTAGAATTTCATGATCTTCGTGGATCAGGCACTATGCAGGCCTTTCTTATGCTACGTTCCCTGTTCTGAATGCCTCACTACTTCAATCCACAAGGGCTCCTCCTCTCCAATGCCAGTCAAATGCTTCCTACTACGTCCCTTTCTTTTAAGCGAATTAGGAAAAAAGAAGTAAAGCAAAAACAGAGGGAAGTAAATGACCCACAGTGACCCACGCCCTAGTGACATCTAGATTAGAATATTGCATTGCGCTCTACGTGGGGCTGCCTTTGAAGACGGTCCGGAAATTACAACTAGTACGGAACACAGCGGCTCGGGTGGTTGCTGGGGCACATCGGTTTGACTCTGTCGAGCCGTTGCTTCAGCGGCTACACTGGCTGCCAGTTCTGTTCCGGACCCAATTCAATGCGCTAGTTTTGACATTTAAAGCCCTTTACGGCTCGGGTCCGGGGTATCTGAGGGACCGCCTCCTCCCATATAATCCTACCTGTACTCTAAGGTCATCTGGGAGGGCGCTTTTGACGGTGCCGCCACCAGGAGAGGTGAGGGAGATGGTGGCCAGGAATAGGGCCTTCTCGGTGGTGGCCCCCCAACTTGGAATACCCTCCCCTTAGAATTAAGAACTGCTCCCTCTTTGGCAACTTTCCAGCGGGGGCTAAAGACCTTTTTATTTCGAAAAGCTTTTAATTGTTGACAGGGTGGCTGGTTTTTATACTCTTGCTTATATTTTATGATCTATGGGGCTTCTTGTTGTTTTTAATTTTAATTGTTTTAATATTGTTTTTAAATTATTGCTTTTTAATGTTAAATTATGAATTTTATTGTATTTTACTGTTTTTGTTGTAAGCCGCCTTGCGTGCCTATGGGCAGAAAGGCGGGGTATAAATTAAATAAATAAATAAATAAATGGTGGAGTTTTCCCTAAATTTCTGAAACGGTTTTCATAGTTTCACAATCCATTCCTGCATTCATTTCCATGGGTTTTGTTCAGAAGAACCTGGGCATTAACGGTGCCTCCAAATTACTGAAGGTAGATTGCAGGAGATCTCTCCTCTGTCAGGTCTATACTAGAGTGAGAGCATGTCTTTCCCCTCACCCGCCTGGCATGCTTGCCCCACCTTCAACATCTCTTAGTCCACACAGGAACGTAATGCTTAAATACAACCTATGCAGTGATGTCATTCAGGGGGAACGGACCAGAACGGGCGTTCCGGATCCTAACGGGCTCCATGGCTTTTTTTTTGTTTTTTGTTTTCAACATTTGAATTTGAACTCAAAAGTGAGTTCCTGTTCCTAAATCATTTGAATGACACCACTGAACCTATGCATATATAGCCCAGTGTCTGCAGACTGAATTTTAATAGGAAATCCATGTAGACATCCAGAGAGATTGGAAGAAGAACAGGAAAGTCTGGTTGGCAAGGAGGGAAGGCACACTCAATGGCGTACCTACAGAGGGATCACAGCATTAAGTTTTGCAAGCAGTCGCTCCCTCTCCTCTTCAGAGCCATCTGTAATCAAAGCAGCCTCCGTTTTGCTCTAGCTGCTGGGAATGGCTCCAAAGAGGACAGGGAACAGCTGCGTGCAACACTTAGTGCTGTGATCCTCCTTTAGGTACGCCTCTGGGCACACTCTCCCTCCTCACCACAGGGACTATGGCAAATGGGCTGGATTGGTGAGAGGTAACCTTTGATCTTGCCATAATAGTTTTTCTCTGCCCAACCCAGTTAATTTCGCTTATTGGTCCGGCTTTTAAGTTTACAGATGCACCACTCATAAAGACGTACTTAATTTCCAATCTAACAAAAATCGTCGCTGCTTTAAGTATAAAACAGAACACCTGATTCAAACAACCTGGTTCGCTCAGCAACAGGGATGAGCGAAACGCGTTCATTTTAAAATGCCTATGGAGCATTTTACATGTGCTGTTTTAACTTTTAAAGAAGCAGAAGGTGCTTCCCGACCATTGTTATAAATGTGTCCCTTATCGATTAAAAAAACTGACTAAGGAAACAGACAGGCAGGTCCAAATGACATGAAAACAAAAAACCAAAACACGGCAGAGCTGTGATCGGCAATTGTAAAAGTACATTAAGCACAAGTAATTATTATTCAAGTAAATTATTGTTAAAAGTAAATTATTACACAGCCGTCAGAGTGTTAAATGAAAGAAACCCCTACTTGGCAACCAGGCTGGTTCCTACAAAAAAAGAGAGAGTGTAAAAACGTAAATATTAATGTAACAGTGCTATGTGATGCAACAGCATGTCCAATTTGTATCTGTTTGCAAAAGAGAAAATCGTGAATAGAAGCATTCCTTTTTTGGAAGTTCTGCTCGCATCTACTTATCGCTGCATTCAGGTTACAGACACAAAGGCTTTATATGAGCACCCTCCTGTAATTTCCTCATGTCATTACCTCCACATCTAAATAGCTTGGCTGTGGCAAAGCAAGATAAAATGGTAACATCCAAATAGCTCCTTTAAGTGTGTGGGGATCTGTGCAGGGAAACTGTACAAACCTAAATGTATGCATTTGAAATATTTGTATCCTGCCTTTCCAGTCAAAAGCGCCAAAGACTTCCAATAAAATCAGTTCCAAACCAAAACAGCAAATAATAAAATACCTCTTAAAAATTAGTATCACATTAAGAATACAGAAAAGACAAAGCAGAAACCAGCTTCCAAGAGAAAATTATCTGCTGCCTTTAAGAAAATACTTTTAAAGTTAGAACGAGATTTTTTTTAAAGAAAGGGGAGGGGAGATTCAGCAGACTTCACTAACCAAAGCAGTGATTCCCAAACTTTTTAGCACCAGGACCCACTTCTAAAAGAGACACTCTATTGGGACCCACCTAGGTTTACCAGACCTTTAAAAAAAAAAAGACCTAGGAAGAAGTAAAATTTTATCTATAATAACCAGAAAAAATTCCTTCAGACATTTATCTTACTATATATTTACACATGCTTACACACTGCAGGAACTCAGTTCCTTGCAGGGTAATTAGCAGCTACAGTATCTGATTTTTGAATAGCTTCAAAGCTTGAGGCACTTCGTGATCTCATCTTTCCACTACCCTTTGGTGACCCACCAAAAATCAATCAATCAATCACTAGTATTTATATACCGCTTTTCAACACAAAGTTCACAAAGCGGTTTACAGGCAAATAATAACATTAGTTAAATGGCTCCCTGTCCCAAAAGGGCTCACAATCTAAAAGAATGGAGAACACCACCAGCAACAGCCACGAGAAAGACACTGCTGGGGTGAAGAGGGACAATTGCTCTCCCCCTGCTAAATATAAGAGGACACCACTTGAAAAAGTGCCTCTTGCCCAGTTAGCAGGAGTTAGTCACAAAATCAAGTCACAACCCACTCAGCCACTGAGTGGGAGCCACTGAGCCAAAGTATTCTATAATCTCTAGTCGGTACCCATCTGGTGGGCAGGGTTAGGGAGCACCTAATGGATCTCTCGGCACATAAGACAGATACTTATTGGAAGAGGCTGTTTTTGAGGTGTCTGAAAGGTCAATACTAGCATGTTGTACCCATAAACCAACTGGAAGCCAGCATGGCTCTTTAAACTCAGAAATTTTCTGGACAAGGCTCAGGAATCGCCCAACATGATCTGCCACCCAGTGCCGCCCCTGACCTGCTGCATGTGCATACCACACGCCATGTAACCGGGATATAATAATCCAGCCCTTTACCTCTCTCCTTCCTGTGAAATCCTTTCTATTTCTACAACACAAGAACTTCACTTCCTGTTTTATACAAATGTGCATCATCCTCCCTGACTCCGAGAATGGTCCAAATGCACTTTACAGGTGTGTTTGTGACACTCTTGGGCCGGCACAAGTCCCTTGTGCCAGCCTAACTCCAGGTTAGGACTGCACCCTGAGTATCTCCATAGTCATTTTCTTGTTAATAAATAAATGGAACTATGATAGGTCTGCCAGTTACCGTATGTCAACAGGAACTCCCTGGAGGCAGGTTAAAATCCATTTGGCGCTATCAGCTTCAGGGATCCAACCAATGTAACAGGTCCCCCACCCAGGAGAAGTCAGAAATCTCTACATCACCAATGATCTTTCTATGAAAAGGAATCAATGGCATCCATTTAACTTTATTACTGTTTGCCTGTAAACTGCTTTGTGAACTTATGTTGAAAAGTGGTATATAAATACTATTGATTGATTGATTGATTGATTGATTGATTGATTGATTGATTGATT
>JAJKFI010000001.1:17320213-17384232 GCA_029204185.1 Lerista edwardsae
ATTGATTGATTGATTGATTGATTGATTGATTGATTGATTGATTGATTGATTGATCGATCCCCACTCACAGGTCACCATTCTCCTGCCCTTTAAAAAATATCCCTAATAATGTTTAACGGAGTGACTAGTGGGAGTGAGCCATTTCCAGGCTGTAGAACCTCTGGGAGTCCAGGAATTGGTTCAAATCAGTACTTTGATTGCCATTCTAACAAATCTGGAAGCTGTGCTCACTCACAAGACAGAATGCAGGCCGGAGTGAAATTGACAGCCAGAAGAAGCAAACAAATAAGTTAAGAACATCAACAGCTGTTCTGGCCTGTCTGAACTGGTCCTCTTTGTGCCTGATGAGCAAGGGCAAGTATTGAAAAGGACAACACGATGAGGTGTCCTCTGTGCTGTTTGCTTTGCTAATTGTGGCTTTGGTTTCCTTCCGTAGCATAATACAACATGGGTGCTCTTGTGAATAGTCTGTGACTCACGGAGTTTGGAAAAAAGGAAAACATTTTCTAGAAGACCTGGAGAAGTCAAAAACATTATGACAGGCAAGTGGCTCGATTTGTAGAGAATGCAACAGTGCTGAAATGAAGGCATCCCCTTCGCCTTATGCTCTGGCTTCCCTACTTCTTTTGATAGTTCCAATGCCAACTCAGGCAAAGGAATCACAGACGCTCTGGTCAGTATGGGCTCATTTGCTGTGATGTCACAGGCGGAAGGTCTGAGCAGACAATTCACCACTAAAGGCACTTGGGAGATCCGAATTTAGATTTTAAGATCTGAGAGCAACTTTGGTTGAGCAGTCCAATCCTAGCTAAGTCTCCATGTGGTAGTGCAATGGCTCTAGGGCAACGTCCACTGTAGCCTGCAGGGGAGTTTAGCTTCCAGAGGACTCCTCAAAGCAAGAGATCATTTGTTCCCATGTTATGTCCCAGAGTAAGCCCCAGGAGCCGCTGTGGGTCAACGTGGACCCGCACCAACTCAATAGCCGGTGCAAGTCCGCATTGAGCCATGCAGGCAGATTAGGCAGATTAGGCAGATTAGGATCCGGCAGGCATCACTGCCACTGAGCCCACCCCTGCCAGATCCACCCCTGCAGCATCACCTCCCCATTCTGCTCACCTCTTGCTCCCTTCCACCTCTTCCTGCATCCCTCCTGACACCTGCATGGACTTACCTGCTTCAAAGGGCATCTGCCATTATGCCGACCTGATTACTTATGGCAGCAGCCAGGCTGTGTACACTGGCATTACCACATTTGTGACAGCTGTAAAGAGGCTTATGCTGCCGAAACGGTTGTTCCAGTGGTATAAAGGCCCTTTAAGGCTGGGCCAAAAATCACGTCAGTATTGCCTACAGCCTGCAAATCCATTGTGGTCATTGGTGGCTCTACTAAATCTTAATATAGGATGTTAAAACACAATAATAGTTTGCCTACAGTTTCATTCAAAAAAGGGAAAAAAATAACTGGTTTCAAAAGATGAGAGACTGAGGTTGCAGTTCTATACACCATTAACTGAGAGTATGACCCATTGAACTCAATGGAGCTGACCTATACACACAGGATTGGGATGCATATACCATACTGCATGCTATATAATAGTTCTTTTCCAGTTTTGTACATAGAGTGCCCTGAATGTACCAAGTGTGAATGCTCCGTAACTGTGAAGTCATTACTGGCGAGTGGCTCTGGCTTTATATGTAAACCTGATCACCCTTGGCAAGTGTTACGGAGCAACAAGACGTAGTTAGGACTCTTTTGAACCACTGTCTGCAGTGGACTGTCTGGAAATGGTGGACAGACTCAACCAATACAACAGGCTTCCAATGACATCCTTTTACTTGTTTAAATCAGTGGTTCTCAACCCCTTTTTTTATCACCAGCACCCACTTTTCAGGTATGACAACCTTCGGGACCTCAAGACTAGAAGTGATGTCATTAAACAGGAAGTGACATCATTGTGCCTGTAAAAATAATGTATGTCGATGACCATAGGTTACCAAATGCAACAGTTGCTTTCAGGCAACACCTTGATGTTCTTTCAAAAAATTTCTGTGTTAGAAGATTCCCCAAAAATGTTGCAAAAATGCAATTTTAAATGTTACACAAATGCATGACCACCTGAAAATCAGCTAGCGACACCCCCCCAAGGTGGGCGTGACCCCCAAGTTGGGAACCACTGGTTTAAATTAATTATTGTAAGCCATTTTGGATGTTCTGGGGGAAAGCAGTATATCAAATTAATGCATTAAAAATGCTAAATAAATTGTGCATTTTTATGGTCTATCATCTTCCCAGTGAAGTCAAAAGCAAAGGTTCCCCACCCCACAACAAAAACGATCAAAAATACAATTATCCTTTTTTTAAAATACTGGGTTGAAAGTGTAATAAAGAGGAAAAATAATAGGATATAATTAGTTAAATACTCATTATTTAACTCTTGATTATAACCAAGTAAAATATTTACCAAGTCGTGTATATCAAAGATTCATTCTTGCATTCCTCACCCACCCACAACACACACACAGTTCTTATTACAGTTTGTGCATGGAAGGAATGCAGTATTGAGAGCAATTTAAGATACAATCAGTAAAACCTTCAGCCTAGTGAAGTGGTAACACATGGACAACTTAAGGCCAGTAGTTGCAACCCAACTGCTGCAGCAACAGGACAGCCAAACTGATCTGCGATGATTTTAGGCACATGGTGAAGCAATCATGTGAATGTTCCACTGTGTCTGTGGTCAACTGCACTCAATGCAGACAACACAGACATACATATATGGTGGTATCCCAGGAAAGTGTTAAACCCCCTGTTTTGGGCATCTGCTCGAGATAACAAGATTAGAGGTTGCCAGCATGTGGTGTGTCATTCATACAGGGATGCTGGGCTATTTGGGTCACCAGTTGCGCAGGCCTGTCTAGAACATGGGGAGCCAAGTTGTGTTACAGGTGCCACAAACAGCACAGGGGACAGGCATAGGAGGATCTGCAAGCCTGACTATGGTGTAGGTTCTGGCCTGCCCTCCATGCTGCACGGCTGCCAGCTTCCTGGTTTGCTAGATCAGTGGAAAAATCAGACAACAGGTGGAAGTGAGTTGGAGCTATATATGTAGAGCAATGGTTCTCAAACATTTTAGCACCAGTACCCATTTTTTAGAATGACAATCACCGGAAGTGATGTCATTAACCTGGAAGTGATGTCATGGCTAGAAATGGCATCATCAAGCAGGACAATTTTTAATACTCCCACATAGGATAAAATCAAATCTAAGCAATTAAGTAAGTAAATTAAAGATTTACAATAAGTAGAAGTTTAAACATTTGTTTAAAATAAAGGACTCTCCCTACCCTCCCAAGCTGTTGCTCATGTGTTTATAACAAATTCCCCAAACATCCCAAAGGCTTCAATCCTAGCCACCCTTACCCAGGGAATAAGCTCCATTGGCTATCATTGTTAAAAGCATATACCTAGTAGTAGTATACATAGTAGTAGCCGCAAGTTACGGTAGCATCAAGTCTAATATATTAAAAAATAAAATACACATTGAAATGAATGGGGACCCACCTGAAATCGACTCGCGACCCACCTAGTAGGCCCTGACCCACAGTTTGAGAATCACTGATGTAGAAGAACCAGTGTGGTGTAGTGGTTTAGGCCACCAACTAGAGCAGGGGTCGTCAAACTTTTTAAATAGGGAGCCAGTTCACTGTCCCTCAGGGTTGGGGAGCCGGATTAAAAGTCTGTGCTGCTGGTCCAACTTTGGCCAGGGACAAGCGTGAAAGTTCCATCCTGCCCCAAGACCCCAAGTGCCCCCGCGACTCCTTCCCAGTCAGACACCCCCTTTTTCCGGTGCAGCTCAGCCTCTCTCACCTCATTCCAGCACTCAGCGGGAGCGAAGGAGGTGTCCAGCCCAGCAAAAAATATTCAGCATACAGACTGGACATTCAAGACTTCAGCGGCGTCTCCCCTCCCCAGTACATTCTTGAGCCCAGGTCATGTGCCCGCCCCTCCTCGTTTCGGCTCTGAATGAGGCATGTTGGGTAAATGATCTCAGGGGTCATATCTGGCCCGTGGGCCGTAGTTTGAGGACCCCCGAACTAGAGCAAGCAGATCTTACATTCCTACTCATTCATTACGTTCCCAGGTGATCACAGGCCAGTCACTAGTTTGAGGTGTTGTGAGGAAAAAAACTGGTGGTGGAGAAACCTTGAATGTTGCCTTGAGCTCCATTGAGGAGGGGCAGGGTAGAAATGTAATCATAATAAGGGACAATGTGCACACTGGAGTGGCACTATCTTGTACATGTGAGTTGTTGCATGCTTGCCAAAACGGATGGCAGCCACTGATAGCTGGAGTTGGAATTTTCACCCCATGTTCACATTCCAACAGGCTTTGTAGGAACAAAGGCTTTGGGCAGCCGTGCCAGGCTAGTGGGGCAAATTCTCTGCCCATCTTTGAACAAATCTGCACTATCTGGTGCTCAGAGCAAAGCACACCAATGAGTCACCACATTCTCCTAAGAGGCTGGCAGAAGAGGGAATCATTCTTGGAAAGTCCAAGTCAATTTGATACGATTCCCTATGTTCCTGCCAAAGCAGGCTAATCTGCACAGTTCCTTTTCTTTCGTCCTTTTCTGTATTCGCTTTGCCAACTGTTTTTAATGGACTTCTTGTCCCTGCAAAATAGGGGAGGTGGAAAATTGTTACAAAAGGCAAGAATCAACCTTCATGGGCGACTCCAAATGTTTTTTTTATGAGAATCATAATCTGAATGTTAATGATTGAACTAACGACTGAATCTTACGTGCTTGTTGCTATCATTTTTCCATTCCTAGTGCACAAGTATTTGTAGTATGTATGTATTTCTGAAGATGTTGAAAGATATGCCAAAACAGATGGATTGATAACTTAGTACAGGTGGAGTCTCAGTATCTGTGGGGGATCGAGTCCTAAATGTGCGGATACTGAAAACACAGATTATGAAATCTGTAGGCTCTGACCCACAAGGACTCCAAACACAACTGAAGCCTTATTCCAGTTACACCTGGAGTGTCTTTAGTGGGTCCAGCCATGCATCCAGTACCCTTGGTTACTCAGAACGGGTTTCGAGTCCATGGCTGGACCTGTACAGTATACACAGAGTAGCATGAGCATTGGTCATTGCAACAGTACCAATAAGTTACACACAGCTCAAAATATTGCATAGGATCTGTTCAAACCTCTACACTCATTTACTATATATACTCATGTATAAGTCTAAAAATTTATGCCTGAAAATTGACCCTGAAAACATGGATTGACGTATGTATAATGGATTGACCTATGTATGTCAATACAGTTAATAAAGTTTTTAACAGCAGCTTGGGTAGGGGTTGGGCTAAGAAGCAGAAATCTGGGGGGGGGGGTAGAAAAAAAACGGAGCAATTTTACTTACCAATAATTGTTTTCAGGCACCAACAAGCAAAAAACCAGTAGCCATTTTCCTTCTCCAAACAGGCAGAGAGGTGAAGGTGCTTTTGGGAATTGTAGTCATTATGAAGGCTGCTGCTATGGAGGTGCTGTGCTATATTCCTCACAAAACCTACTACTCCCATAAGATCCTTCATCTCTCTCCCTTCTTGTTTGGAGAATAGCTCCATTTCTGTGCTGCCTTACAAGAATGTGAAATAGCTTCTTTTTTGGTTGGCTTTCTGTTGCTGCCAACCAGAACAATTACTGGTAAGTCATTTTCAAAGAATTTCATACCCACTCCCTAAGTTTCACCCTCGACATATGCATAAGTCATAGCAAATGCTATTATTTTGGGCTTAGAATGTGCCCTCGACTTATCCATGGGATCAACTTATACTTGAGTATGTATGGTAATTACCCACCATTCCTAACAGGTGCCTGACCAGACTTCCCCTTTCCTGATTCCTGCCTAGTTCAGAAAAAAAAAGTCAATCTAGGGAATAGGAGTGGGTGGGATGTGACACATCTAGATGCAGTGTGGTGCAATGGTTAAGGTGGCCAACTGGGAATGGGGAGATCTAGCTTCAAATTACCAGTCATTCATGAAGTCCAGCTTTTCCTTAGGGGCCAAATGAGTCTCCCAGGGAGTTGCGAGCTGTGGGCTGGCTGAACTGCTCAGCAGTGCAAGCGTGGCAGATCACAGAGCAAAGACTCTGCTGCATGAGTTGAGGGCTGCACATGCTTAGCTTGGGCTCATTTGCTCTTCTGTGAGTGGGGGAGTTACAACAATTTTTAGGTTCCTTTTCCAGGTGTTAAGTGCCAATGACATCAGCAGGTCTGCAGCAGAAGCAGCACGTACTTTCAGGGTCACCACTTTTAGAGGCTTAAAGGGCCCCCGAAATCCACAGATTCCAACATCCGTGGATTTCAAGTATCTATTTTGGAGCTTTGTATAGAGCATGTTAAGTTCACTTTAAAATGCTCCAGGCTTCATTCTGAAGCTTGTCAGACATGCATGGGGCCTCTCCGAGCTTCAGAAAAGTATCTGTGGTGGTTCCAGGAACAGAACCCCTGCGGATAATGCTGTACTGAAAAAACCTCTTTTGAGCAAGCTTACCGTTTGTTGTAAACTAGTATACCAGTTTGACACCACTACGCTACATCTGTACTACGGGTTGGGTTTCAGGATTTGTCTGGATTTTGGAATAATTGCATAAATATCATGAGAAATGCCTCCTCTTGCTCTTATCACTATTACCCTTGTGGTGGTCTGCTGGCCTCTTTGACATTTCTCAATCATGCCTGTACAGGTACACACCACAGAGCAGTTTGTGCCTGCAGTGTATGTGGGAATGAGCACAAGGCCTTCTAGTGTTCACACTACAGAAAACAAGTCTTGGACAAAAATAGCTGGATTTGGGAATGGTTTGGATTTGGGATGTCTGGATAAGGGGTAATCTACTTGTCTATATTTTCTGACTGTGAGCGCAATCCTAAACTGGAGTTAGGACAGCATAAACTAAGCCAGAAAAGTTTGGCCAGCGCAAGGACCACCATAAAGTGTGTTTAGACTACTCTCAAAGTCAGGGAGGATGGTGCACATCTGTTTGCTGGCCTCTCTGATTCCGAGAGTGGTCCAAACATACTTTACAGAGTCCATTGTGCTGGCCAAACTTTGCTGGCTTAGCTTATGAAGGCCTAACTCAGTTTAGGATTGCGCCCTGTGTTTTACATATTTCATACTTGGCAGAGCAGGTTGAAGTCTGCTGCAATTTCTGAAACTGGTTAAATATTGCCAGGGTCATGTCACAGCCTTGCAGCCCTTATCAAGCAAAGGCACTAAGGTCAGCCTGAGGCTGTTCTTGGTGGTGGTGGCAGTGGCTGGGAGATGGCTGTGGAAGTAGGCCCTGCTACAGGGCAATTCCTTCAAGTAGGACCAGGGAGAGGGTGGGATTTTGATTTGAGATGCTGTTGCAGCTCTGCGGAGAAGCACACATACTCTGCATTGCCAAAGATCTCAGGTTCACTGTACCATCTCCAGGTGCACCTGGGAAAGACCCCAGAGCAACCCTATGCATGTCTACCCAGACGAAGGTCCCATTGTGACCAATGGGGCTTACTCTCAGGATGGTGTGTATAGGATTGCAGCCCGAGCTGCCGGCCAGTGACAACAGTAACCTACAGCCCAATCCTAGGCATGTCTACTCGGTCCTAGTCAGTGGGGCTTACTCCCAGATAGGCACAGGACTGGAACCTTAGATAGCCTGAAGGTCAAACTTAGTACAGGTTGAGCCTAATTATCAGCAGATTTTATATCCACGGATCTGGCACAATATGGGTCTCCCAGACCAGATTCGGCCCCATTTCAAGCCTCTCTTCTGAGGCTGGTAGGCTATGTGTGGTCTCCACAGGCCTCAAAACAGCTCTGGATTCAAACTGAACAAGGCTCCATTCCATTCAGAGCCCCAGTGGGCTGGAAGAGCACAGATGTCATTTTCTGCAGTTTTTGGTATCTGCAGGGTGTGCGCGCCTGGGAACGGATCCCCCATTGCTACTAAGGTTCAAGGCGCAATCCTAACCTGGAAGTTAGGCCAGCAAAGTTTGGCTGGCACAAGGGCAAACATAAAGCATGTTTGGATCACTCTTGGAGTCAGGGACAACGGCGCATGTCTGTGTCTTGGCCTCTCTGACTCCAAGAGTGGTCCAAACATACTTTACGGTGGCCAACTTTGCTGGCCTAACTGTGCTGGCCTAACTCCAGGATTGTGCCCTCAACTGTAAGGCAACTTTGTATGAGAATAAACGATGGATTCATGTTAAAGGTTCATATTAACGTGGCTTTATGTTAAACACAGCTTTACCTACCCCTTAAATCTCATGCTAAGATCCCCAAGTTTTGTATACTAGTGAAATACAGTACATTCGTGACAAAATTAGCTGCTTTGAATCTCACTGATTTCAATGGAAGAACATAAAGCACACGCTTACGGTTCTGACTTGCTTAATTCAATGGCACCTAAAAGCAGTTAGCTTTGCTTTAGGGTTGCCGGCTGGCTACAAAAACAGAAACCACCCTGCCCTGCCCTGCCCTGCCCTTTTGCCTTTAACAGCAACTGCATGGGCAGAAATCAGCAGGTGACTCTTTACATGTAATGTTCACCACCTGCCTGCCCAGGTCTGCAGCAAAGCAGCTGCCAAAAGCACAACTTTCAGGACTGGCTGGAAATCCAGCTTGGGCCAGACTGGATCCTTTGCTTCTTTTCCAGATCCTTCAGTGGTAAATGAAATAAGAAGCAAAGGGGCTTGACTGCATCTCTTCACTGGATTCCTATTTCCCTCTCTCCTCCACATCACCTGGAAACCTCCAAGGCTCCAGAAGTTCAAATAAGTTTGCCAGCTGTCTGCTCAAAGTTCAGGGATACTGCAGTACTTTGCCACCTGCTGCAGGAAATAAACCCAACTGGAGGGGGAGTTAAGGGTTAAATCCATACAATATGTTGCATCTTATCTGTTTGTTTTTGCATGAGCATGAAAAGAAACTGCTATAATACCTTTGCTTATAATAAACTCATTTGTCACAAGAGATTTCCTTGTGTGTGTGTTTTTTCAAGGAAGGTGCTTAGCAGGATATACAGGTTTAAGATGCCTTACTTAGAAAATACATAGTGAATACAAAAAGAGAATTTGTTTAAGAGTTTACCTTCACTTTCTAGAGCAATAATGCGCCAATCCTAAACACATTGGCCTTGATCCAGCCTCATGGGAGTTCTTTGCAACTAATGGCGCAACAGCACAATCCTAGGCATGTCTATTCAGAAGTAAGCCCTACTGAGTTCAATGGAATTTACTCCCATGTAGATATGCATAAGACTCTTGCCCAAGAGAGTGAGCCTGACTCAGCATTCCCATTTGTATTCAAGACAGACAGGAACATGTTCCCCTATCCCACACCTGTAGCGCAAATATAAATTACTGTACAGTAGGTGCTTTATGTCCAGATGCAGATCTGCACCTGTTCTAAGAAACAGAATGAAGGCCTTTACAAGCATGCCCCAGTAACCAAGGTTTCTGTATAGACCGTTTCAGTTATCCACGGATACCATGGATACTGAGATGCCTATTAAGAAGATAGGGGAACATCAGTGGTTTTGCTGCAACAAGGTAAAAAAAAAAGATTTGTTTAATGTTCCCCTATCTTTAAAAAGGCATCCTCAATATTCCATGGGTTCAGGTATCTACAATTCAGGTATCTACAGAACCCCAGCAGATACCAGGGCATTTTGCTGGACAAAAATGCATCAGGTTCCTTGTAATAAATGGCTCTGATCCACAAATGACATGGGGATATCTAAATTTAAACCAGTTTAATTCTACCGAGTGAATGATATCGAATTGGTTTAAAGCCAGATACCATAATTCAAAGACGTTGTGGATCAAATGGAGAAAGGTGCTTTGAATCCAGTGGTGTTGCTCCAATCTGATCACAATGGAGTTAAGCCAAAATGTACACTGTGCAACCCAGTTAGCCCCACCGAAAGCTGAAGGACAGAATCCTCACACTGAACATATTTCATAAAACAATTTTTTTATCTGTAAAGATTAATTTACAGATAGTAAATTAATCTTACACCAGGACAATGGATCTTGCTTTAGGGAGGATTACGCAACTGCTGCTGAACTTTCCATGAAACCTTCCAAGTATATTTCCAAGGAACAGCCTGATTTTATACAGACATAAAACCCACTGACAGCAAAATCCAAAGCACAGTTTGAAAGTACGTCCCACCAAACTCAGTGGAACTGACACTTGAGTAAACATGCACAGGCTGAAGCATGTAGATAAACAGGGTTTACTTACATCTCAGCCACAGTGTGCCTGGGATCAAAGCCCCCAATGTGCTTTTGGCCCGCAAAATGATTGCTTTAGCCATGCTTGTTCCAAATGGCAATTCACACAATAGCAATTGCAGCCTCTCCGGAGAACTTTCCGGAGTGAGAAGAACATGCTGTCCAGCATGCTGTCTGTCAACCGCAGCAGGGTGCAAAGTGAAACAGAGAAGCAGATCTGTGACTAAATTCCCAGCTGAGCTACAGCAAGGGCTCTCTCCGCCTGCACAGAACTGCAGCAAAACCCTCCGAGGACACCACACACTTCAACAGGACAGCTGCAAGGAAGTTAATCAACAGAAATAGAACTCACCTTGGTGTACTGAATCTTCAGATCACTGAGGGGCGCAGGCAAAGCTGGGGGAGCTGGAGCAGAACTGGAATCCGCTTTCTTTTTTTCGGTTGACATGTTTGGATGAGTCCCTGAAAACACAGGTGAAAGATGGTCTTAGAAAAGTTCAGTGATATTTGCCCTGACTGAGCACTTAGAGTTAATTGTGCCTTTTTATCTGAACAGGCTATAGTGTATTTGCATGCAAGGCTATGATTGGACGAACCAACGCACAGCAAAGGAAGAGAAAAAAATGGATATGTAACACCTAGAAAAGCAGGCTGTGTGCCTGGGGTAAAAGTCTATATGAGGTTGTAGCATTCAAGAAGGTTGCAAATAACAAGACGGCTGCTTTTCTGTTCCAGCAGAAGAATTTCTGGAGTTCGGCAGATCTAACAGGCATTCCGATGTGACTTCGGGGCTTTGGAAACGAACACAAATCTACTTTTTGTTGTTGAAATGTCACCTAGTGTTCCTGTTCTTGTAACAGCTGCACGGCTGGCAGAAACTCAACAGGTTCACTTTTCCCTGGCAGGGAGGTGTGGTAATGAGAAAAAAGAATGCTATTAAAAGCACCAAAGCATTGTCGAAAAGAAAGGTCACAACCTTTAAGAAACGTTTTATTTCTGTGGAAAAAAATTCCAGAGGGGTGGCTGTGTTAAAACGGTTGCAGCAAAAGCAACAGTGTTTTGAGATTCCTTAAAATCAATTGGATTTGTTGTGGCACAATTATTTGTGGATTGGAGCCCTCTTTGTCACACGTATGTTAGATTAGCCTCGTACGCACATGCACGCACCAAAGGAATCCTATTTTACAATGCTAAAGCTGCAATCCTATAAAAGGTTACTTGGAAGTAAGCTCTATTGAATTCAGAGGAGCTTGCTTCTCAGTTAACTTTACAGAGGATCATGCTGGAAGTTCTGGAAACGCTCTTTTGCCCTGATATGGGTTATGATCAATGTTCCCTACAGTGAAACCCTACAGTGGTTGTGTGAGGTTCACCACCTTGGGTGCTAAGTGATTATGTCATCACTAAGGGCGCAATCCTAAGTTGTGCTGGAACAGTGTGGCCTGTGCTGTATCAGGTGCAGCTTGAGAGCGGTCAGGAGCCTCCCCGGGGCACACTCACATACTTGCCCCAGGGGTAGTTCCAGCCACCCCTATGTGCTCTTTGGATCTGCGCCTGCTGTACAGGCTTTGATGTGGCCTTGATGCGGCCTAACATGCTTTGCAGCCTAACATGATGCGGCCTAACATGCAGCCTGGAGACAGAGGCTTGGATAGGGGTCAGATGTGGCCCACAGAAGTTCTATGCAGAGGCAGATCTAAGGGAGGGCAAAGCTCTGACTTTTGCAAGAAGCCTTACCTTGCAGTGGAAATCACTCCTCTCCTGCACTGTTCTAGCCAATCCTCACAGGGAAAAGCAACATCTTGGCGTTGCTTACTGGCTACAGCAGCGAGGGAGAGGAGGGATTTACATGACAGGGTAAGGCGTCTTGCAACACTTAGAGCTTTGCCCTCCCTGTAGATCCGCCTCTGGCTCTATGTCCAGCCCTCAGGCTCTCCCAGCATCACCATTAGCTGCTCTGTGCTATCACTGCTGAAAAGGCAGCCCACACAATAATTGGGCTTTCCCCTATCTTGAAAATATGATCAAGGTTTGCATATTTTCTCTTTTATTTCCAGCCGAGTTCCTAAGTGAAAACAGTGCTTATTTCTAGTCATGACCTGCTTAATGACAGCACTTCCTGCTTCATGACATCACTTCCGGCCTTCAGAAGGCGTTATAAATGCTATTCGGCCCACTGTATGAAATTAGTTTGACGCCCCTGACCTTGACTATTCAGTCTGGCCAAGCCAGAGTTCAACCTCTCTGGCAACCATGCTGCCCTCTTGTGGTGTGCAGCAACATTTCCACCGTGCACATGGCTTCCATTGCAGTCGTGTCCAGTGCACAGTGTACAGGGAAGGCTGGTTATTATGCCGACTGCGTGGCAGAAAAGCATTCAAAGGGTGCAGTCTTTCTACAGGATAGTACTGCAGCGATAAAACTACAACGAAGGATTTAAGAGTTCTGCACGGGAAACAATTATTAAAGGCACATAAAGAATGTTTGTCAGAGTAAAGATGGCAGCGGGACTCATCGAACTTGTCCCATCAGTTGCGGAAAGTAGCGTCTTCACAGAACAAGGTACAGCAGGCCATTCTGTGCATAGACTGCCCAAAGGGTGTGGTAATACTCTGAAATATCAGCAAGGATTTAACTACTTAGCCTTGCCCTTTACTCCTGCACATTGCAACACAGGCTTGGCAGGAGGTGTTTGCCTTACGACATCTCTGGCCTACAATCTCACCGCTTTTTATATATTCATTCGCCAACATATCTTGTTGCATAAGAAGAGGCGTCCAGAATGAATGACTGAATGCCCGACCTCAGAACTACCCATTATGTTGGGCGCATGTGTTGGAATAACCCTTGGACCTTGGGGTGGTTTTTCTTCTGTTTGCTTCATTCAGTGTTCCTCTGTTACTACACGTTGCTAGAAAGAGGAATGATTTCTTCAGCAAATGCACCTTCCCTGGAAAGCATCGCTTTCTCTTAATGCATTCACCCAGTGTTTCATTTTCAAAGGGGCCAGGCTTCAGACCTGCTAGAAAAGATTGTTCCAGGCATGCCAACTTCTCTCCTGGCTCTGCTTCTGTACCTTTAGATGAAATCACAAAGAGGAAAAAATCACCCATTTCATTTGCTTGATTTTTTCGTAGCAGGATGCTGCAAAAGACCCGGGAACTGTGCCAGCAAAAATAGCACTGCTCTGACCTGGAAGCCAGAGCCTCCAATTCCAGATGCCAAGAACTTGTTGCAGTTAAACCAAGGGGACGGAAGCCTTTTGCACATGCCCAGGGGTGTGTTATTTACATTTGTTCATATATGCTCCAGAGCTCAGCTCTGGGACTGAGGGCACAATCCTAACCAGCACCGGGGTAAGGGCAATGCAATTCCGAGGTAAGGGAACAAACATTTTCTTACCTTCAGGAGGCCTTTGTGGCTACTACTCCACTGCAGAATGCAGCACATGCCTCCTTGGCACAACTATGTCAGTGCTGAAAAATTGGTTAGGATTGCAACCCTGAATGCATGTTCCAGCAGGTTAAGGCCTGCAACTATGTCACAGCCAGGGTTTGTCTTTCTGAAAAGTAGGAGATCTGCTGGGTCTAGCGTTTCTATTACTCAGGATCTAACATGGTTCTAACTGCTGAAGCAATACAGCCGGCGGTGTTATGCTGCTGGAACGCTGAGCAGGACATCCGGGTGATCGACAGCCTGCCCGTCGCATTCCGGAGCGTTAAGCCATTTGCGTAACATACGCAAGCGGCGTAATTGGTTACGCAAACGGCGTAATGTTCCAGAACGCGACGGGCGGGCTGTCAATCACCCGGATGTCCCACCCAGTGTTCCAGCAGCATAACACCGCTGAATACAGCTCCAGCTGAACACTATTCTGAAGGGCTGTTTTGATAGGGATGGTACAGCATTTGCACCCTTCTTGCCCCCAGTATTTCCCGCTTTCTCCTCCTTCCCCCCTTTTTAATTCTCTTTTTATTGTTGGAGTTGTTTGAGGGACAAAAGAGTGGGAGAGGAAGGGGTTTGTTTGCTCATGACAAATATTCAATAAACACTGAATAACACAGACCAACACACTTTTTCCTATCTTAAAAAGTTAGACGCAGGGCGCAATCCTAACCTGGAGTTCGGCTGGCACAAGGGCCACCATAAAGTATGTTTGGACCACTCTCAGAGTCAAAGAGGCCAGCACACAGATGTGCGCCAACCCCTGACTCCGAATGGGGTCCAAATGTACTTTACAGTGTCCCTTGTGCTGGCCAAACTTTGCTGGCCTAACTGTGCCAGCCTAACTCCAGGTTAGGATTGCACTCTCATTCATGGGAATATTTGGGGTGCTGATTACAAAAATAGCATCATTTTTGCCCTATCATGACTAGTTTTGGAGATACAGCATAGCCTAGTTAGTGAGGGTAGAATCCTGGAAGCCTGGAGCTCTGGAGGCGAAGGGGAGGGACCCTGTTACGGAAGAGGTCAGGCTCTTGCAAAACTTAGCATTTTGCCGCCTTTGTACGAGTGTGACTGTCCCTTACCTGCATTGTCCTTACTCTGATGCTGGAAGGTTAGTTAGGATTGCGCCCTCACCAGCTAGGCTATGCTGTATCTCCAAAACTAGGCATGATACGGCAAAGCTGATGTCCTTTTTTGAAGCAGTATCCAAAATTCGTATAAAACCACCATACATTTTGGGGGGGGGGAGTTTTTCTGTGTAATTAAAAAAAATTGATCTCTCCGTAGCCCACTAGAGCTCTAGTTGAACTAGAAAGAGATTATCCCATTTAATCTTCACAGTGACTCTGTGAGTTTGGCTAGTTGCAGAGGCCGTGGACTTGATCACATTGGCAGTGGTCAAAGGTGATCCAGCTGAGCAGAAACTCCAAACTCAAGACTTTAGCCACTTAACTGTGTTTCAACTCTCCAGGGCTTTGTAAAATGCTGTTGATTCATATTTCCTACCAGCTGGCACTTTTTGTTCTTCCTGTCCCCTGTTTCTTCCCAGGAGCTGCTGTACTAATTCATCCTGATGACAAGACAGACACAGAAACTGCCACTCTTATATGTAAAAGTTTTCCAAACTTGTGGCCAATATCTGGCAATTCCCAAAACTATTACATGGTATTCTCTGGGACGCAAATGTCACAGCATTGTTTCAGAATTACAACATGAACACTAGGACGAATTTACTATTCTTTGTGTAAAAAATATTGGTGCATTTCCATAAACACAGGTCTAGCTTAGACTGTCAATTATAACAATGTGATATATTGCTGTATTCTTAAAAAAGGGTAGTCATAACTCAATCCCGCTGAAATTAATGGGATTAAAATTAATCACAATGAACTTGTCTCATTGATTTCAAACATAAACTACATTAATTTCAGTATGATTTACTTGCAACTACTTTTCTTAGATAAAATTTGATGGATTTGATTATGAAGATTATTTTTCTCGAAGTTGCTAGACCTCCTGAAATACCAAACAAATGCATTTTGAATATTATAATACCTGCAAACATACTGATGGGGGGGGGGTCAAAACTGCAGGAGTTTTACATTTTTTCAGAAATTCAGAAGCCGTTTACATAATTATGTGCACATGTGCATCATATGTGCAAGGACACATTTCAGCATTTCATAATGAAATGCATTGGATGAACTGATCACTATGCAGTGAATTGGTAAAGCCAAAGCCATTTCTGGATCTGCAGGTACTGATTAACCAATACTGATTAACCAATAATGGGCATTGAAGTATCACAAAACGTGGAACTTTCCTACATGTTTAACCATCAATTACTGCTGGGTTTCTGCTCAATCTGGACACACAGCATACAAATGCACGGTGGAAGAGATCCTGAAGATTCGAAATGAGCCCCCAAAAATGACTGCTACAGACAGGATCTTGTAAGCAAAAAAAATCAGCACAGGTTTTACACCGAATGCACCGAATGAATTACATTGTTAGATGGGTGCGGCTATATAATGACTCTGCACAATTTCAACACATTCAAAATGACTCTGCACATTTTCAACAAGTTCTACAACTATGATGCAAGCCCTGTTTGTTGATTTGACTTGGAATGCCCCTTAAACCAGATAATTACAGGAGAACATGAGAGTTGAAGCTGTTCAAAGGTTGTTAGTCAGTAACTGCTTGTCTAGTAACAGCTGCTATGGATTTTTCAGCATTCCTCCATGAATGTTTTATTTCAAAGCCACCATTTGTATATTTTTATTAGAAAAAAAATCCAGTATGTTGTTCATTTGTCCGTTGCCTGTCATAGGTACAGGGCCAGTAATGCTATCTAGCCAGTACGCTGGGCAGGAGTTTCGTTTGAGCGGCAGCCCGCCCGTTGTGTAACACTGTGTTCCGCTGCTGCTCCACCTGCCGCAGCGGCAGAACGCAGCATTACGCAATGGGGGGGCTGCCGCTCAAACGAAACTCCCGCCCAGCGTACCAGCTAGATAGCATTACTGTACACGGCATCATATTGTCTTTAGGACCCTTTCCCAAACGAGAATGGACAATTCAGAGAAAGCTGGGCATGCCCAAGGCCCAATCCTATGGGCCACAATGTGGGCAGTATGAGTATACCACTGGTGTCCCAAAGCTACCATACAACACCTCCAGCACTGGCAGTAAGCCTTTACTGGCCGCTCTGGCCCAGTGACGTTCCTGCGTGCCAGGAGGCACCCACAGGCAGGGACCTCTGGTGGTGTTACTTTTCGGGGCAGGTTGGGAGAGTGGACCTGGGAGGGGGGCGGGGCAGAGCAGGGATGGACTGGCAGTGGCCACCACCGCTGGATCCTAATCCTCGTGTTGGGCCGCATGGTCCAACACAGAGGCCCTCAAGTCTGTGCCAGTAAAATAGTCAATGCAGACCTAAGGAGACCCATAGGTGGGCCTCCAGGCTTACCTGGGGGAAGGGTACAAACATCCCCCTCTCCTGAGATGCCTCTGGTGCCGCTACAATGCAGTGGTAGCCATTTGGCTACCACTGTGCCTCAGGTGCTCGGAGAGCATAGGATTGGTCTGCCGGTGCCATTAAAATCAATGGCACAGGAACCCTTTACTGTGTGCTCAATTCCTACCTATTTCAATGTCACTTGGGCTGAAAAGCCACATATGACACTGCCCTTGTGTGCTGTATTTTTTCCCCTAAATAGCAGCCACGCAGAGAGAGATTTAACCATTTGCCATATTTTCAGTCTAGAGCAGGCCCTCCCAAGACTGCTATTTAGGAAAACAACAGTCCAATCCTATCCCCCCCCACACACACACATGCACAGTAGTGCAGCCACACCAACAATGTGTGTACTGCATCCAACAGGAGGGACAAGGAGAAAAGAGGATTTACCCATCCTAAGCCTCCTGCTCCACAATGGGTCTCCCCAGACCTATGCTAGCGATGTTGCTAGCTCCAGTCCAAGAAAAGAGAGGGGGCAGGGAAGCTGCTGCTGGTGGGGATAGGATCTGGTACATGCCATTGCCACCAGCTCCACCCTCACCCACAGTCTCCTCACCTTTGTCCCACCCTCCGCCCATGCCTCTGCCTCCCCCACATCTTACCTTCTTCGGCAGGCAGGTAACGCTCCGACAATGCAAGTAGGACGGCTCTGGTCTTCCCGCTGTCACCCTGGCAATGCACACTGCTGGAAGGCGTTTTACAGCTGCTTTTCAGCAGCTGCCACCAGTGGAACGTGTATTCTGCTTGCGGCTTCAGCCCATAGGATTGGGCTGTAAACAGCACACAAGGGCCAGGAATCAGTTTAATGTAGCACAGAGCCTGATCCCTAGAAACCTCTTTTTTCATATAGTGTGCATTGATACATCCAAAGCATGCACGGGGGTGGGGGCGGCAGCTTTCTGTATTGTTTGTACAGAGCATTTTCTGTTTGCAGGATAGGGGCAGCTTCTATAGGACTTTTGTACTAGGAATTGGAATTATTAGATCACCTAATAATTGATCTAACCATCAAAATGCTATACTGATCTCAATAGAATATCTTCAAAATAATGTGTTTAGCAATGTGTTATTACTTGCCAACACGTTTGATTGAAATCAGCGAAGTCAGTACCAATCAGCACATTTGATTGAAATAAGTTAATCGGTACTGTGGATTCACTGCAACCCCTCATTAATGCACAGGAACCTGTCCAAACACAGGTTTGCATGAATAAATGATCCCGTGGCCATTTTCCTACATGTGGCATTCAAGGACCTCATAGCCAGCCGTATCGATGATTAACTGGTTTATTTGTAATATCTGTCTGTTCATAGAGATACTTGAAGAAGGTCAGTGCTTGTGCAGAATAACCACAGCATCAAATCAAAACTCAACCCCAAAACTGGTTCCAAGAGGTTTTTTCTCCAGTAGACCAGAATGGGACCCAAACCCAGATCACTGGGTTGCCTTGATCCTGAACTGAAATCAAAACTCTGAAATACGAATGACAGTTTCAAAAGAAAAGGTTAAATAATCAGATATTTGGCTTGCAACTGTATCCTTATGTTTAATTTTCCTGTTTTCTATGCTATTACAAAAAAATGTGTTTTGTTTATAAATAATCTTTACACATTGAAGTATAAACAGATAAAAATAGTTATCACCACATTCATTTTCTCCATTCACATTGCGAGCAACACAGCTTGCAGTGACTCTGGATGAGCCATATCTAACCTGTAAGAAGTGTATTATATGGACCAGTTACCAAACCATTTTAAAGGGTTAAAAAAAACATCAGAAAGGTAAAAAATACTGATGAACCGGAACTGATTGTCAGAAATCGCAAATTTTTAAGGCTGTCTTTTCTGTGAAAATCACACCAAAGAAAAATGTTTAAGATGGAAGAAGATATATGCTTTGGAACAAACATTATCTGACAAGCAGAACACAAATGACAGATGTCCTATTTTTTGCATGGTATGAAATCACACTCTGGGTGCAATCCTAACCTGGAGTTAGGCCAGCAAAGTTTGGCTGGCACAAGGGACACTGTAAAGTATGTTTGGACCACTCTTGGAGTCAGAGAGGCCAGCACACAGACATACACCATCCTCCCTGACTCCAAGAGTGGTCCAAATGTGCTTTACAGTGTCCATTGTGCTGGCCAAACTTTGCTGGCCTAACTGTGCCAGCCTAACTCCTGCCTAACTCCAGGATAGCACCCTTGTAAAGATCAAGAGAAGGCTAGGCCATGGTCTGACTCCATTTTTTCAGAATACCTCCATTTTGTTAAAAAAAAAAAAAAAAAGAGCTAAAGCTGTTAAGGTACTTGCTGGTGATAATCAGCTCATTTCCTGAGGTAATTTCATCAGGAATTATAATTTCCTATTTACTTTGTTTCCTGCAAAAAGGTGTGAGGTCATATCTAGGATTAGGAAGCAAGTACCTAATCAGGAATGTTCCATCTAGCTAGTACTGCAATTGAGAAGATTCTGCACAGCTGAGACCCATCACTTAGAATTAACGTTTTGTTTACATAACATTTTCTAAACAGGATGTAACCTCTGAACATCCCATCAGGAAGAGGTCTGACTTTTATCCTGATTGGATAATTAATTGTACTAGAGGGGGTATAAAGATACCCAGTTTTGGGGGTACAGACACACACTTCATCAGACCTTCAGATCAGCACAACCACCATCAGATCTTCAAGACCATCACACCATCAAGATCAACAGACCATCAGAGATCTTCAGATCACCTTCTCCAAGCCTGTCCAAGATGCCCAGCATGGACCTGATTTCTGCTTTGACCAAGAAGGAAGTGAACCAGCAAGGCTAGCCACCTTGCATATACTAGGGCCCAGTCTAGTGTTAGGCAGCTAGTAGTTTTCTTATTTTAAGGTGTATCTTAGTTAAAGTCTCTGTTAGTTCTTGTAAGCCTTTCCTAGTTTTGGTAACTGCTTGTTTTCTTAATGAATTATAGTTTATTACAAGATTTGTTTGTGAGTATTTGGACCCAAACTAAATTCAGTTTTGCTGCTTGGGCACTCTACCAGTTTAAAGTTAAGCTTTATAGCTTTGGGATAGGTCCTTGTAGTTGGGGCAAGTTTAGTCTGGAGTTTTAAAGTTAAGAGTTTGTTCATTGTTCTTTGAGGCTGTAACTCTTAACTGTGGTCCAAGGCTGGTAGCAGAGGATGTATGCCTTGCTGCCTTGAATTGGAAGTGCTTAAGGACACACTCTGCTGAAAGTTCACAGCTCATATAGGCCCTGGGCTGGTCATAGGGCATATGAGCCTGTGAATTACAGCCCTTTATCACTTTACTTTGTCTTTGCACAAACCTCCAAATGTCTGCATCTCGCTTGAAATTCCTCAAGTTCAGTGGAGCCTCCATGAACCTGCTATTCCTTTATATTTAACTCTTATCTTCTCCCATTTCCACACCAGGGCTGGCATTACATAAGAACATAAGAAGAGCCCTGCTGGCCAAAGGCCCATCTAGTCCAGCTTCTTGTATCTCAAAGCGGCCTGCCAGGTGCCCCAGGGAGCGCACGAGACAACAAGATGCTTGCATCCTGTTGCCATTCCCTTGCACTGGCACTCTGAAGTAGCCTACTACTAATGTAAGGAGGTTGCACAACCCATCATGGCCTATAGCCCATAATGAACCTTTCCTCCAGAAATCTGTCTAATCCCCTTTTAAAGGCATCTAGGCCAGATGCCATCACCACCTCCTGTGGCAAAGAGTTCCACAGATTAATTACCCACTGGGTAAAAACGTACTTCCTTTTATCCGTTTTAACTCTCCCAAACACTCAGTTTTAGCGGACGTCCCCTGGTTCTGGTGTTGTGAGAGAGGGAAAAGAACATCCCTCTATCGACTCTATTCCTTCTGTGCATAATTTTGTATGTCTCAATCATGCCCCCTCCTCAGGCGCCTTTTTTTCCCGGGCAATTTTACCTGTTTGGCCAAATGGGGCCCCACGCATGGAGGGGCCCCGCACTGGAGGGGCAGTGCCTGCAGCCACAGGCAGCACCTTGCTACGTATCTGACGCTCTGGAATGGAACCTTCCGTACTGACGTGTCGGAAGGAGAGGGTGGCAAGTGCAGCAGTGCTGCCGGATGGTCCTCCCCACTGCCTGCCCATGGGTCCAATTGGCTTGAAACCAGCCCTCCCCCAAAAGCAGCCAGCAGTGACACCACTGCCGGGTGCCTCACCATGGCTGCTCATCCTAGTGGGTATTCGGACTGCGCAGGGGTGGGGTGGGGTCTGCAAAAATGTTTTGCGTTGGGTCCCACAGGTCTTACAGCTCGCCCACCTCCACACATGATGCGCAAGCAAATCTGTCAACACCTGTATCTTCTCTGGAATCAGCCTCATCCTTGAGCTTCTATGTTACTCAAAACTCTCTAGCTGCCCTCTTATATAGCAATATGTCTCCACTGCCTCTCTCATTGAAGGCTTGACCCTTGACTGCTCTCAGTTTTTACCATATCATGCCTTCCTGGAGCCTACTGAAAACCATGGCTAATAGGGTTATCCCAAAAGGTAAGACAGTCCAGTTTCTTCTACCCCTCCATGTAATTTGACACTGAATAGAGAACGGAGGTTTCACATCACAGCTCTTTCTTTTGCAAAATCAGCAAACGTCCAGCGAAAGAATGGACTTGGACCCTAAGCAAAAGTCCATTCTAAGACAAAGCAAGTTACTATGGGGCTCTTTTAGGCCTAAGCAAATTTATGGCCTGATATAGTACATATATATAGTGCATTACCAGGGATGTGGTGGCACTATGGGTTAAACCACTGCTGCTGGGCTTTCTGACCGGAAGGTTGGGAGACCATGTAACGGCTTGAGCTCCCGTTGCTTGTCCCAGCTTTTGCCAACCTAGCAGTTTGAAAGCACCTAAAAATGCAAGTAGATAAATAGGGACCACTTCCCTGACTCCAAGAGTGGTCCAAACATGCTTTATGGTGGCCCTTGTGCCGACCAAACTTTGCTGGCCTAACTGTGCCAGCCTAACTCCAGGTTAGGATTGCGCTCTGAGTCATAGCGCAGGACTGGAGAAGTGCCTAGGCAACTGGGGGACTCTCCCTGCTTTCCTATGCTGTGGTACCTAATGCATTGGCTGCATGTGTTTAATAGCATGTGTCCCTTGTCCTGCCGAGACAATTGACAGAAGGCCAAGCTAGACACGACCTAAATCACATAGCTAGACTTAGCATGCTTGCTCTTTTCTGTAAATGGCATGAGGGAGTTCTGATCCAGATTAGCACCACGAAAGGGTCCAGGACCCAATCTGAATTGCTTCCTCTTACATCTTATAATTGGCCTGGATAAAAACCTTCCATTGCTCCATGACAAATATGACAATGGGTGGGACAGGAAACAGATTAGGGCAATGGCTTGGATGGTGGAGTAAATGTCTTTCTAACTGCTACTATGCCCCCCATGAGTGCCTGTATGAAACCAGAAGTCTTTCAAATGAAAAGCAGCAATAAGGGAGCAGACAGACGTATCTGATGGTAGGGGATGCTGTGCAAAGCCAGGCTTCAGGATACCAACTTGGCTTCATGAAATAAAAAAATCAGACCAGTACAAACTGATGCGCGTACAGGCAAAAATGGTGACTTCAGATGATCCAGTCTGGCCGCGGCTAGTGAAGGAAACATTCTGGTGGTTGTGGTGGACAGTTCAGTGAAAATATCAGCTCAATGGGCAGCATCAATGCCAACAGTGTGTACTCCAAGCTGGTGATTTTTGGAGAAAGGACTGAAAATAAGATTCGGGATATTATACCGCCTTTACATGACATTATGGTGTGGTTGCATTTTAGGAATACTGTGTATAGTTTCTGATCACTCTCAAATCTTAAAAAAAAAAGATATTATTAACAAGAATGATAAGAAGCGTATCAAATTATGGATGTAGAAAATGTATCCAGATCTCTTTGTCTCTCTCCAACATGAAATTGGTTGGTAGCAGATGCAGAACACACAAAAGGAAAGACCTCTTCATGCCATGCATAAATGTCCGGAATTTGATGCCAAAAGATGTGTTGACAACTATAAGTTTAAATGGATCCAAAAAGGGATTGTATAAATTCAATGGAGGGCTAGTTGATCAACAGCTGTTAGTCATGAGCCACATGGAAACTTCAGGTTTGGAGGCATCGTATCCTAGTTGCTGGGGGCCAAGAACAGGGCAGGAGGGTTGCCTTCATGCCTCATTCCCTGCTTATGGGCTTCCCAGAAGCATATGGCTGAGGAAATAGGATGCTAGGCTACATCCATCTTTGGTCTAACCTGGCAGACTTATGTTCTAGTCCAGGTATTTGTATTCAGTGCAATTCCACATAATTGACAGGGACAAAGTTCAGGCCATGAAATGCACACCGCTGTTTTGTTCCTATGAGAATGAGAGAATCCTGGGGTGGTGGGAGAGGACCTAGCCTTTTTGTGCCCTTTCCCCCAAGTTCTCAGTTGTGTACTTCAACACAGGGTCAAAAGTGCAGGAACTTTCCCTCTTCATATTCTGTAAGAATTTTACAGGCAGTTCTTCTTTTGATTCTCAAGAGAGGTAGAAGTTTGTTCTCCTTGAGCACTAGGGTAGTCACAGTGCTCCATTGCTAGAGAAGGATGATCACTACACCAGTGTGGTGGGGGAAAAGAGAAAGCCTTGCTGTGGGGATACGATTTAAAATGAATGGAGATTGGCAAGTTGGGGCAGGAGGAGTTTGGAAAATACATTATCTATTCATTCTTCAGGATAAAAAAGCCAAGGTTCTTAAGAGTGCCACATTGATATGGAAAAATAGAAAGCCTTGTATTTTATTTTATTTTTATTTATAGCTACATATGGGTATATCTTTTACTGAACTATGCAGGGAAAACTCTCAAAAAAGATATTATATTCCAAATTGCATTCATGAGCATTGTCCAACTGGTATCAGAAATACTGCTGGTGTTTTACACCTGTCCAGTACAACAGCAGCACTATCAAGCTTCTGGAAAGGCTATTTTCAATTTCAGCAGGTAGTCAAGAGGTGTTATGAAATGCCTACAAAAACCCAGTTTGACACACACACAATAAGGGGAGGAAAAGCCACTTTGAAAGTGTGCAATCCAAACAATCCCCAAAGCATACTTTTGAGTCGCAATGATACTGCGAATAGTTATGTAGAAGGACAAAGCGATGGAAACTTGTTGGAACTAACACCTTTCCTGAACATCCTAGGATGAAAGGAAGCTCCCTTAAAATCAGTTACTAGAAATTATGATCCAAAGTAGACATTATTTGAGTACACAGTTATTTACAAATTTTTGGGCAGCTGCCAACTGCTTGTGCAAAAACTATGCACGCAAATTGGACGAAAAAAGCTTTGCTACCAGTCAGCAAACGCTAATGCAAAGTACGAGATTACTGAGGAGGTCTCCAAAAACAGGTAAATGGAAGTCAAAACGGAGAAAATGGGAGTGCAAAGGTATTACAGTGCAAAATCTGGATTTATATCACAGTTATATTGGTGATCATTTCAAATCGCTAATTGGTGTAATACCTGCTGAGTTTGTGGTAGGAATTTAGAAAACCAGTTATGGTTCAGAACTGGGAACAGCAAAATTCTGAGGCAGTGCTGGGTGCAAGCATGATACTGACTCATGTCCCAGGATCACAGCCAAATGCTAAGAATCAGAGTTAATAGGACTATTAGCTCAATCCTAACTACATTTATCAAGAAACTATCGAGATGAAGTTATTTTGAAAAAAGTGCTAAGGGTACTACCCTAAACACACTCAACTGTTATTACATTTAAATCAATGGGATTTTCCTGAAGTCAATTCCTCCACAACCAGGACATCAATTACCTTAAACTGTAGTGCTTCATCTTAATTTAGATGGATAATTTCAGTATGAGTAAATCCATGGGGCAATTCAAAGAAAGGCATTTTGAATTGGGGTGCCCAGTGATATTTTGTGTCATAATCATTACAATGCTTCTTTTCCAGAATGTTTTGATGGCACAGCAAAACACATTTCCTTCGGGGCGGGGGGGGGGGAGTCCAGCATGATTATATGGGTTTGTCATAGGAAAGCAGCCTTTGCCTAAGACACAACTCTCATGCAAACCCAGAAAATGTATGACTACCACAATTGTGCAATACGATTTGCAGAACACATTTTTTAAATGGCCCAACCAGTGTTAGAAGAATCTGGTACATGCAGTTGAGATTCTCCAGTTTTCTGTCCAACGAAAGATTAGGGAGTAGAGAACTAGAAATTTTAACTCCTGTTGAATCAATGTAAACAATTGCTTTGCCATATATTGGGATAGATTCCATTGATGTAGTCTGGGGTAATGGAAGACCTGCCTATCTAATCCTAGACTAAGACAACGGCATGAAATAACTGCATGAATTTATTCAAGAGAATAAATGAAAGATGCGGTGCAGCCTTTTGAAAATAGAGTGTATGCAAAGACTGTATGCAAGATCTTCCTTTTTAATTTGAATTGCATGAGAACATACGCTACAGATGCAATTTAAATGTGCATAAATGCATACTGTTGTGCTCTGTATTTAATTAGAACACTAGTCACTATGTATGAACAGATTATTGTATAGTGTTCTTTTATGAAATCTGTATGCTAGGAAATTTTTAGTTTCAAAGGCAAATAATAAATACTGTCAGTGAAATTACTATTACTATAAGATAATTGCAAATGCGTATACAATTATATCTTTGTAATCATGCACCATAGATTCATTAAATTTTAGCAATGCCTCTCCCTTGCAATGTTTTGAAAATATCTAGAGCAAGCATTTTTTTTCCTAAGAGTCGTTTTAAAAATTTCATACAAGCAAAGTTCTGACAGGTTGGTTTAACTTGTGGGTACAAAGAATCTGTTAGGATGAGCATGCAAATGTTAAAAAGAAAAACAAAGGTCAAATAAGAAGGAAATAGTTTTATAACCAATACGGACGTTTTATGTTTTGTTTAATCAATACCTGTGTCTCTTGCAGATTTCACAAAAGAGACTCAATTAGCAATGCAAATAAAACAAAAGAAATTAAAGTACATGTATGACCAGCATTGTAGGTTCTGAAGCTGATCAGCTATGATTTGAGCACATACTGTTGGCTACTTTGGTACATAACAACTTTGATAGTTCCTAAGTCGTGAATTTTATTCTAAATGAGTAGTTATTTACACAGTGGAGACTAGTCTCCATGCTCTATATACATTTAAAAAAAATGTTTGCTTATAACAAAAGTATTGCCACCTTTATTTTAGAGGTCACTTCTCATAATCACGGAGATATCATAATCACCCTGCACTAATTCCTAACATAGGAATATGCTAGAATACATATTCCTTTTTTTTTAATCTACCTACCTACCTACGAAACCCACCTACTCCAGCTTATCATACTTACCTACATACATAGGAAACAATGAGAAGTTAGAGTAGGTACATTTTGTAGACTCCGTGAAAGTCTCTATGAGGTGCTCATAGAAGTCTTTATATAGATTCCTATGAATATATGATGGATTCGTATACACAATTCTAAGGACAGAAGGTGTGCACTTTTGCTTAAAATACACGACTGAGTGTATCTCACAAGTGTATCTATTCCTATCTGCATTCCTATCTACATTCCACTGTGTTCTGCCTAGCCCGAATCGCCTGTAGGAATAGTAGAAAAACTCAAAACATCACCATCCGAAAACATGTTCGGAAATGGTTACTTTTGTTCTTTGCTTTTCTTACTTCATCCAATCAGATTACAAGTACGTACTGTAAATTTCATTAAAAAATTCATTGTTTCCATGTTGCAAACTAGCAGTTGTTCCAAATGGGAAGCATATAAACAAGCAGAACACTGTCCCTACTAAAACTAACATTCCTTTTTAATCTCAATATGGTTTAGAAATAAGTCCCAGTGATGCCCCATTAACTTCCAAACTAAGAACCTTTCAGATTGCTGTACGCTTCCTTTTCAAATGGATTGTAAACTTATATCTGTACGTTGGTCCTGAGAAGGAATGACAGACAATGCACATTTTAGCAGAATTGATATATGTTGCAACACTCAAGGTTGCATAAGTGCATGTGGAAACTGACATTTATACATTACAGGTACTATTCTTTCTCAACTCTGTTACCTGCATTGAATTCTTCCTGGAGCAGATAGGCTACAAAACACACTCCAGAGCATTCCTGACATGGTATCTCAAGCAGTAAAAGCAGCTTCTCGAAGACCACAGTTAAAGTAAGTGGGTTTGAGAGCTGCAGTTGCAATTTCAGCCCATTCCAGAAATGAGCAACTCAGAGATAATCACTACTCCAAGACCTTACCTTTCCACTCGTCTTCTGAGCTCCTAGATGTGATGTCCTTTGCCGCAACCGCACACTCCGTCCTATACTTTGTGCTCAACACGACAGCCAAAGCACCACGCATGACCTCTATATATAGGCACACAGCAATAGCCGCAACAAGTGGCTATCGAGAGTCATACTTCGGCCCTCTGTTTATCAAGTGCGATTACTCATAGAAAAAGACCCTTCAAACAAACACTAAACCTGGATTGAACTGGGAGGAATCTGGATGATATACTTGGGGGGAGGGGGGAAAGGATCCTATTTACGACATCACAGATGAAAATACCGCAGCCATTTAGTCTGCTAACCATGTAATATAGATTGTCATTTTGACATTCAGACCATTTCCCTTCTTCCATCACCTCCATGTCAATCCAATTCACTCATTCTTACCAATGATTAAATTGGGGGGGGGGAGGGAGGAAAGATGGAAAGATTGTTATCCTAGAGCCTGTAGTATTTGCAGGACATTTTAAAGCCCCTCAGATTAAGCATTGGGAAGATGTTAGCCTTGATAAGGGAAGCCCCACTGGCTTTCTGTCTCCCAGAAACAATGAAATCACATAGTTGTGTCTGTGCCTTTCTGTTTGGGATTGTTCTGTTTTAACACATAAGGGATTGAAGGCCCTGACTACTATTCCTAATTAACTCAAGTTAAACTAATGAGAGTGGTAGCGGAGGAAACCCAGGGACAGAGAGAGAGAGAGAGACTGTGGGGGAGGGCAGGTGGCTGCAGAAAGAAAAGGGATCATTAACTCAGATAGGCTCAGTTTCAACTGAAAAGAGTTGGCGGAGGAATGGATACAGTAAGCTGCATTCTTGGCTGGAGAAACCATTGCATAGTTTTGTTCTTTTGTGGCAACCAAAACTTTTAATTATCGCACCACGAAGAAACCAAACCACCAAAGCCAGATTGGATTTACACTCTAGTTCCCCCTTTCGTTCGGCTGCAACTCAGATTCTCAAGCTGAACATTGCAGCCTGGCTTTGTCTGTTCCTGCTTTGTCTATTTGACCTCACTTCTATCCATTGCATCCCCCCCCCCGCCCATGTGTAAGCCACAGAGGTTTGATGTGATGGCCAGAACATGGCACTCTGCCTGTCCACTTCCATCTTTTGCATTACACTAGTGGCCTCCAGTGCTAAGGACTCTAGCAGTGGTGTGGTCTCCATGCAATGGGTAACATATATATAGTAGTAAATAGCAGTCCACATTATGGCAGCCTTACATGTTAAGAAATCATCCCATGGAACTGCATTCCAGCACCTGTCCTGTGCAGGGCCATAATATATAACTTCACTTTAAAACTGCCTTACTTTTTTTTCCTTTTTGCTCTTGCGTTCGGCCAAGATATATCTGATGATCTAGCACAGTGGTTCCCATACTGTACACTGTGGCACCTGATGTACAAAATGCGGTAGTTTTGTGTCCAGTTAAAAAAGATGGACCCTCATTTCCAACAGATTCACAGTTGGTGACATGGTTTACAGATCTTTTTCATATTACTTCTTTTTTTAAGTCTCTGTGTTTACATCCCAAATATTTATCTTGTTAATTAAGTAAATTAATTAAAAAAGCAACCATCACATTTTATATTTTCATCCCCTTAGAACGTTCACGCCACCTTAATTTTTTTCTTTTGAGTCTCATTATGCACAGTTTTTAATTTTCTCTTATTGTCAGCAACCTTGAAGGCTGTTGTCAGTCAGAAAGGCGGCATATTACAGTAATGTTTTAATACAGACACAGTAATCTTTATTAGTTACAGACATTTCAACATTGCTATCTGGATTCATACAATATCTAGTTTAATTTATGGTGATGCAAAGGTATGTTTGACTGAGGTGCTTTTTAAAATGTTACAGTAGTGTGTTGGAAGCTACTTTACGAGAGGACAAGAGCAGAGAGAGGGCAGCCCAGGGGCAGGGCAGGCCAGGGAGAGGGGTGGGCAGTGACGTCATTCAAATGATTTAGGAACAGGAACTCACTTTTGATTGGCACTTGTCGGGAACCCGGAACCAGCCATGGAGCCCGTTAGGATCCGGAACGCCCGTTCTGGTCCGTTCCCCCTGAATGACATCACTGGGGGTGGGGTGCAGATTTGGGCATTAGGCCGGATCCTAACTCCTGTCCCTAGACTGGCTGGGTTCCAACGCAGGTTAGGATTGGGCTGCCTGTATTTTAAATTTATCTTTGAAATCTTTCCTCTTTTTAACCCACAGTCAGCCATAGAGAAATCTAGATCGAGACCATGGAATGGGGTGAGTGTTGGTTTAACCCACCCTTTGCCATTTCACGCATCAAAATTTGTACTGGCCACATCTTTCCTACTTCTGTACGACAGGTGCCAGCCATTTTTGTATTGTGTTGTGTGCGAGGGAGAAAGAGAGGGCACTGACACTTGTGTTAGAAATGTATCGCCATTGTGTTTCCTTTGCTGTGGAATTGGCACAGAATACTAGAGTCTGCCGCTGCCTTGTTCGCACAATCTCAGCAGAGACTGGATGGAAAATGGCGGCAACATAGCACAGTACAGTGTGTCCTGAGGAAAAATACTGCTCATGCAGGAAAGGGAATCCATAGCTGCCGATGTGGCAAGCAGAGGGTGTGTGTTGAGAAAGCAGGAGAGGGCAGCCAACTCCTCCATCCTGCAATGGACCAGGCTTAATGCCACATTCTTGAAAAGGTTAAAAAAAAACCTCTTTGTTTAATGCAGAGTTGCACAATGGGTGAGCCTCAGACTGAAAATATGGGAGTTGTCCAACTCCGGCTTGACCACCATATATGTTTTGTGGGTTAGGCCAGCACAGCTAGGCAAGCAAGGTTTGGCCAGCACAAGGGACACCATAATGTTTGGACCACTCTTGGAGTCAGAGAGGCCAGCACACAAATATTATTATTAATTGAATTTCTATCTGTAAAACATGCATATAATGCACATATAAAACAAATAGAAAACTCATACCAACCTTACTAAACTAAAAATTGATATTAAGAGCAAGATCCAACATTAAGTGGGGTGCAAAACTAACAGGATGGCTGCCTGAACAAAGAGGTCTTTACAAAAAAAAAAAAAAAAAGGTTATGCAGACAGGTCCAAATGAGCCTCCAAAGGAAGAAGGTTCAAGATCTTGGGGGCCATGACCAAAAAGCACCTGCCATGAGGCCTAACCAATATTCAGAAAAAGGACAGGGGGTCACAGAGCAGGGCCCTCTATATTGAGCAAAACTGGGTGAGCAAATTCATATAGTGGGCAGTGACAAACCTATAAATATCCTGGCCCTGGGCTGTAAAAGCTTTGAAATGTATAACCTATGAATTGAGCCTGAAAGCACACTGGCAGCCAGAAAGGGTGCAATCTGAACCTGGAGTTAGGCCGGCACAGTTAGGCCAGCAAAGTTTGGCTGGCGCGAGGGACACTGTAAAGTATGTTTGGACCATTCTAAGAGTCAGAGAGGCCAGCACACAGATGTGCGCCATCTTCCCTGACTCTGACAGCGCAATTCTACCGTCCGCACAGCGTCTGCGCAACAGGATTGTGCCGACACTGCACACCTAGCGCTGATGTGGGGGCGCTGATCGGCAGCCAGCAGTGCTGGCCCTGTAGCACCTCCTGATCGATTAAGCGCCTCAGGAGGAGGCCCTCCTGATTGATTTTCCTCATTGCTGAGAAAGAGGCTGTCTTGACCTTGCATTGCTGATCTCGTCCTTGACACACCTCTTATCTTACTGACTGGAGTGAGTGTTCCATTGAGTACAATGGAACTTAGAGAAGCCAAGTGTGAATTGGCACTGTACATTTCTCTTAGCAGAATCTAAATCTGGCTGCTTTCCCAGCCTGATTCAAGGTCCTCCCTGTGGTGGTATACAAACAACGTATTGGGAGGCACTAATCTGGGCACTGGTGCAATTCTACAAATTCAGCATGGAGAAAAGTCTTCTCCTTTGGGAAGGTTGGGAAAGGCAGTAAGAATGGGCAGAGCTGCGTCAAAACACATCTCCAAAATGAGGCCTTACTGCCAGTGCTGGAGGCACTTTACAGCACCCTCCACAACAGAGAAACGGGCGGTACACGTGTACTGTCTGCCTTAAGTCTGACAGGATCCAGCCCTGAAGTTCATCAGCCTCACTAGGTGTCAAGCATGATATCAGGATGAACTCAGGCTTCTGGGATGGTCAGATCAGCTATGGCCTTATTTTTGGAAAATGTAAAATCTGTTCATTATCTCTAGTGCTAACTGAAGCACACAGCCCCTTGTAGGGTAGAGAGCGGAAGCCAAAGGAGAAACAAGTTAGGCCACAATCCTAACCAAAGTTCCAGCACTGAGGTAAGGGCAATACAGTTTTGAGGTAAGGGAACAAACATTCTCTTGAAGAGGCCTTCATGACTACTACTGTACTCCACGGCAGAATGCAGAACATGTCCCACTGGTACAGCTATGTCAGTGCTGGAAATTTGGTTAGGATTGGGGCCTTAGTCATTTTATCTTTACCAACATTGGCAATGGATTTAGGTGTTTCACTATACAACAATGAACAGAAGCCAAGTTGCTACTATTGCCTAGTGGTTGAAGGGCATTCTGACAGTAAATGCTCGATTAAATGTTAAGCCTCCACAGTAAAAATGAGGCATTAACATCTGTCCATCGGAGGCATAAGAAGAGGCCAAAGGTTCTGGGGAACAATGAATAAAACACAACCCCTCCAAGCCGTATGGAAGTGTTCCAAGTCAGCGGGTTAAGGGAAGTAGGAGGAGTTACAGCAGGAGGTGGTCTGAGGCAGGGGGCAGTGAGAAAGATGCTGTCCGGATGGGGTGTGATAGGGCGGAATCAGAATGGGCTTGCAGTCACTCCGTGTTTTAGCAAAGCCCTTGGCAAAGCCTTTGTTGTCTGTATATATGTTCATATCGTCATCAGCCATGGCCTTGAACTGGGTTAACAATAAAGCCCCGGCTGCTTAAGCAAAAGCCGAGGGGATGTGACAGGTAACTGAGAAGGAAACTGCCGGCTGCCTTTGGCTTGTTGTAGTTATTTTATGTCTAACGAGGCCAGTCCGTCGCCAGACTCTGGGCAGATGAAATGA
Source organism: Lerista edwardsae (assembly GCA_029204185.1). Lineage (NCBI taxonomy): Eukaryota > Metazoa > Chordata > Lepidosauria > Squamata > Scincidae > Lerista > Lerista edwardsae. The sequence continues at coordinate 17,352,923 of JAJKFI010000001.1, forward strand.
AGCGATGGCCGGAGCAAGGCAAAGGAGGCGCCGTGTCCTGACAGGCCGAGGTGTGACCTGATGTAGCCTAACCACCGCAGACACTGTCAGAAGAACAAGGAGGAGAGGGAAGAGCTGGAGGAGTACCAGAGTTGGGGTGCCTGGGGATGAAAAAGGATGAGGCTGCCGAGTGCATCATTCTGCGCCCCCTCCAAACAAACGAACAAAAGCCATGGGAGGGAGAAATGCTTTCAAAGCAAATGGAAACATTACAGTCAGGCAACATTTATTCCAATAAGTGTTTGCAAGAAGCCAAACATTTTCTGCATTTCAGCTGGGATCTACAGATGCATCTTGTTAACAATGTGCCTGGATGTTCAGGTGTGCTGGATTGTTTTTGAGAGAGAGAGAGGGAGAGAGAGAGAGAGAGAGAGAGAATCCTTGCAACGGCATCAAAGAACAAAATCAGTTCCCACTGAAAGCCATCGCTATGCAATCTTCAAGAACCAGAAGGTTGCTTTAGACTTGGTCTGTTTTCTGAGTGGGATTCATAGGCCCGTTGAACAAATATTTCGTATGCATCTACCCAGCCACCATCTTAATGGCCAGAGTCAAATGTACCATGATGCGCACTTAAGTTCCATTGAAAAGTTTGATGGAATAAAGAAACTGAGTGGGACATTCTGTGAAAGAATAAAGCGACATATGAACATTTTAAAATGCACCCGAATGGCAGATTAGAATGGGGTAATAGTAGTTGGAGAAGGGAGTTAATAATTCCCGCCCCCCACCATATGAACTGTCTCTCTAAAGCCATTTCTAGTTCACCTGGGGGAAAATACACAGGTGATATCCTTGTCTTTTTCATCCAGTGAAATGGTTACAGGAGGGATCGAGGTTGGGGAAATTGCCAGTGTGGTAAGGGTTACAACTCCCTGCAGGGCTGCTGCCCCAGTCCATCTAGATTTTAACCCTTTGTAAAAAAAATAAATAAATCAGGAGATCCAGTGTTTATCTTCCAAATCACATGTCTGGCACACGCAGGGAATCTTGACCATTTCAACTCACAAGGTCTTGTTTTCAGTCTGAATCTAATCATTTTGACTGAGAAGTAAGACTCCTCAATTTCAGGGATTTACGAGGCTGCAATCCTATGCACTCTTACCTGGGAGTAAGCCATATTCATCATGGTGGGGCTTACTTCTGACTAAGCATGTGTAGGATTGCGCTGTTGAGTATAGGCATGTATAGGATTGCGCTATTACTGCAGCCTAATCCAAATTTGTTCATCCATGATTTGGAGAAATGGCCCTATGGAAAAATGGCAAGGTTACTAACTGTAAAAATCCAGTACAAGACTGGCTCCTCCTGAAAATCGCCAAACAGCTGGGGATCAGGTAACCTGGTATCTAGTTAATTTACTGTTGATTTGCTTGAGTTTCCTGCCGCTGTTGCATTTATAGCTTCATAAATGGTTTCAATGTTTTTATTAACATATTTTATTGTTTACATGGTGCTTATTGACTTTAACCTTATTCCGTTAGCTGGACTCTTATTGAGGAGAGGCAAGATATATGAACAAATGCTGATTTAAATGTATTTGCTTTGCATTTTTAAACAGTTGTGAAATGCATCATTTTCAAATTGTTGAACAAATTGTTGTTCACACAAAGCAACAAATATATGTAAGAGCTTGTCTTGCAAAAGCCCCACACACCAATGCAACTATACTAAGTATCTCTTAAAATACAAATAAAAAAATTAATCTGCAGTATATTACAACAAAAGTAGTTAACCAAGATTGTGATCCCATGCCTAGTCCCAGTATTGTTGCCATTAGGTAATCAATTTTTCTCAAACTTATCTGTTTTTACTTCTGTCTTTTTGATGTACCTGATGCTGTTGAATTGGTCATAATTTCAACATTCCACAGTTTTGTCGACCATTCATATTATTGTTCTCCACTAGCTTCCATCCATGAGCCTACTGCATATTATGTTTCAAAACAATTCTCTATCTTTTTATTTCTCAAAATAACTAAATTTTTGCAGGTCCAAATGGGAGTTTATATCCAGTGATTTCTTCCACGGATTTTAAATAATTTTCCAGAAGCAATTGCACTGCATAGATCTAACATAGAAGAAACCACAGGTCCTTTTTAATTCACAACTGTCCCAACAATTGTATAGATGGGTTTTGTAAATTTTATAGTTTCTCAGAGAGACATGTATCATTGTGTAATGTTTATAATTTTTTTCTTTAAAAAAGATATTTAGGGCGCAATCATAACCAACTTTCCAGCACAGAGGTAAGGGCAATGCAGCTCTGAAGGGAATTAAATAAACAATCCCTTATCTTGAGGAGGCCTCCGTAACTACTATTCCACTGCAGGAAGCAGCACATGCCCCCTTGGCACAGCTATGCCAGTACTAGAAAGTTGGTTAGGATTGCACCTTTAGAGCTTACGTCTCATAAACACTTCAAATCACTCCATAGATATTTCTCTCTAGATACTTCTTTTCTTTATATAGTTTTGTGAAAACAGTCATTTCTTTGTAAGTTAATAAGTCAGATATGTCCCTTTATCACAATTTTGAAAATGTAAACCTGAGAATCTTCTAATTTATAGATTAGATATCTATTTATAATTAGAATCGACCAAAAGCAAAACATCCCGCAGGACTTGCAATTCTATGCCAATTAAGCCTACTCCCTAGTAAATGTAGTTTGTTGGACAGCATGAGCCTATGCCTGTCTGCTCAGGAGTAAATTCTATTCAATGTAAATATATTTAGGACTGCAGCCTTAATGTGGGAGTCTTGTAAAAGAACTAGATGTGCTTTTCTGCTGCTATTTTGCTAGTTACAAGGAAGGGTAAGTGGTTGGGTTGTGTGCAAAAAAGGGAAAAGGGCCAGGGAGAAATAAATATATGGGCTTCTCTTCTCTCCTGATGTCAGTTTCATTTGTTCAGCTAATACAGAATAGTTGCAAAGAAGGGTCAAAGTCCTTCCCGGAATTTTTTTAGTCCATGAAACCTGAATGGCATTTCCAGTCTTGCAAGGGATACATCACTGATTAGCCGTACTAATCAGTAATTAGTAACTGAACTGCAGTAAAAAGTAGCAATTTTCTTGAAGGGCAGAGAACCATTCTTGAATCATTCTATTCAAACAAAACACATCTTGAAATGCAGTTGTAATACATGACATGCCAATTTCTTTATAAACAATGTATCAGAAACTCCTGATATGCCGAATTTATGTATCTCACAATTTAAGAAACACATTTTTGCTTTTAGCACGTCTCAACAAATTGAGTCAGACTTGCTTTGGAAAGGAACAAAACCAAACACTGCAAGCAGTAACTCCATAAACGGCTGAAAACACTTTGTATGAGATCCTGACAGTTGGGTTGCTAACTTTTCTCCTGTGCCATAGACAGCTATGCAGTATGCACACACTCTACACTACAAAAGTGTAGATTTCCCTATCACCACTCCTCCATGTTGAGTAACTGCAGCACCTGTTGAACATTTTGCATATCATGCAGCTGTGAAAAGATTAGACTCCCCACCAGAAAAACAGACAAAAGTCTGGAGTGACTATGAATGATATGATTACAATTTACATGTTAATGTAATTGTCTAAAATTCAACTAGCTCATATCCACACACTCAGCAGGTCAATATAACCATCCAAAATTACCCTCATGTCACTGATCATACTTCTAAAACATTTCAGTGGGGACCACCTGCAGGCAATCCAATTCGCTAGTACAGGGGTTTCCAAACCACAGCCCAAGGGCCAAATCAGCCCTTTGGAAGATTTTTATCTGGCCCTTGGCAGATGGTAAGGCCAGCCTAAAGCAACCTGCTGAGGGGGAAAACATACAGTGCAACCTTGGTATCCACTGGGGTTCTGTTCCAGAGCCCCATACGGATACCAGGATCACCATTTAAATGCCCTTATATAGGATGCAGCCCTCACGCTGAAAGGTTTGGAGACCGCTGCACTAGTGCATTAGCAGAAATGCTGGTACATTTCCAAGCACTGCTTAAAGGCCTAAGTGGCTCGGGAACTTTGCACCTGAAGGTCTTTGATGCCTTTTAACCACATGAGACCGCTCAAACCCTGCACTGAGGATCAGAGATCTTCCTCTGGGTCTCTCACTACTTAAGGTAATTAAGGAGGCAACAATAATTTGTGTCAGCAATGACTAATGTAAGTCCAATTGATTTCAATTGGACTTAATTTTGACAACTTTTTTTAGGATACAATCCAAAAGACTGAAATATCAAGATGATATTTCTTGAGTGGCTAAACACATTCGGAATTACCAAAATAGTGCACTTGGATATTATGTACCCAAGTTGAAGGCAGGGGGCTAAAAGTGAGGCATGTCTAAATCCAGCAATTGAAAACTTCATATGTGCCTGAGTATATCATAATGAAAAGTGTTGGGTGAACTTATTACTAGTTGGTGAATTGACATGATGCCTTTGGTGATTGGATCTCCCTGCATGCAGAGGCTAATAGGTGCAGAAATTTGTACTAGATCCTGCCAAGCTGGCTTGCTACCTCTTTTCTTCAGAGGCTCTGTTCCACTTTTAATTTCAACAGTGTTTGCTTTTTGGGTTCTGAATTTCTGGTAACTTAGCACAAAGGTTCTCAAATTTTTTAGCATCGGAACCCACTTTTTAGAATGACAACCTGCCTGGGACCCACCAGAAGTGATGTCATGACTGGAAGTGCCATTATTGTGACACCAAACCTGCTGCTTTCCTGAGAACACAGCAATAACTTGGGTTATTTCTCAGCCATTTTCCAATAGCAAATCAGAAAGAAAAAGGCCTATTTACAACCTTGATATAAGCAAAACAACCACACAGCTCTCCCCCTTTCCAGCATCTCATTCTCCCATGTTTTCAATATGGTTGCTCTTAGCGCTTTGCGAAATTGGCCTGAAATTGGCTCATGACCCACTGGCAGTGGCGTTTCTACAGGGATGGCAAAGCTCTAAGTGTTGCAAGAAGCCTTACCTTGCAATGGAAATCACTCCTCTCCTGCACCGTTTTAGCCAATCTTGGCGGTGCTTACTGGCTACAGCAGCAAGGGAGAGGAGGGATTTACATGACAGGGTAAGGCTTTTTGCAAAACTTAGAGCTTTGCCATCCCTGTAGAAATGCCTCTGCCCACTGGTAGGTCCCAACCCACAGTTTGGGAATCACTGACTTAGCAGGTTTACAAGCAAGAAAGCTGTGCAGAACACATTGTGGCCACTGTCTACTGACCATTGTCTTTGAAACTGATTGCTTGATTGCAATCAAGGAATTGCAATTGGTTGATCCCTCAGTGGGAGCACAGAATGTTACTGGAGATGTTCCTGAATGGGCAATTTACCTGCAGTGTTTAGTCTGGGACCAAAATTGTACCAGAGTTCTGCCCAGGGCAATATAGGAAGCAGTTTGTCATTTGAATATGGGGCCAAGAGCTGGATGTTTGTTGTTGCAGTTGGCTAAAAAAAAGGCACACTTTGAGATGCAGCTGGGCATCTGATGCAGAATCAATAGCTGTCTTTTTGGAAAGAGTCGGTTTGGTCCTGATATGGCTTTCCATGTACTGGTAAATGACTAGATATTCCCAGGACAAATTAGGTCTCCAGTTCTCTCTTATTCTAAGAAATCTATAACCTTAAATGCCAGATTTGGACTGCTCACCACTCAGAGAAGTGGCAGGCACTTAGCAAAATAAGAGTACACTTCGAGAATACACTTGTTATGGCTAAATGAGGAACATAAAATAGATTGAATTGCCTGATCAACAGACAACATAATACTTTGCCACAGTATGTATTTTCATTCTATGCTCAAAGTACAGTCGTGCCCTGTTATCCACTGGTACTGTATCCACGATTTCATTTCTCCACAGATACCATGGATACTGGGATGCCTATTAAAAAGATAGGGGCACATTAAACAAGTCTCTTTTTTTACCTTGTTGCAGCAAAACCATTGATGTTCCCCTATCTTTAAAAAGGCATCCTCAATATCCCATGGGTTCAGATATCCACAATTCAGGTATCTATGGAACCCCAGCAGAAACAAGGGCATGCCTGTACTGGAGAATGTTGCACATTTAATTCATCTGTTTCTAGTACTCTGGTTTAATAGCTGTTCCTTCTCCTTTGGGAATCCAATGAACTGTAGTTTTGTGCTGGGCAGTGGGATGGGAGACTGGGATCCCTGAGAATTCTCAGCATCACCACCATCACCAATTTCCAGGATTCTTTGGAGAACACCATGACATTTCAATACGTGTGAATCAGACAGCTTTGTATGTAGGTAGGCCAAAGAATCTGACAAAAGCATAGAGCTTTTAGGCATCAAATATAGTTTATAGCGTGGTCATAACAAATCATTTTATTTTGTTCACAAACTTTTCTGCAACCTTAAATCAACCATCACCTCCTTTCAAGCCTGAGTATTAAATTACAACTAATCTGACATTAAGCTAAATCTATATAATAATGCTCTTGAACTGAAGCACATTGTACCGCTTAAATGACAGGTACTTATGGGGAAAGAAATTTTTTTGTCTGTTCAGGCCTTCTGCCAGTCCGCATGAACTGGACTATAAAATGAAAAAGGTCAACAGACATGTGGATGTGCGAGAACCTGTGGATATCATATATCTGGATTTTCAGAAGGCGTTTGACACAGTCCCCCACCTAAGGCTGCTAAGGAAACTTCACAGTCAGGGAATAAGAGGGCAGGTCCTCTTATGGATTCAGAATTGGTTGAGGGCCATGAAACAGAGAGTGGGGGTCAACGGGCAATTTTCACAGTGGAGAGAGGTGAAAAGCGGAGTGCCCCAAGGATCTATCTTGGGGCTGGTGCTTTTCAAGTTGTTCATAAATGACTTGGAAACAGGGATAAGCAGCGAGGTGGCCAAGTTTGCGGATGACACAAAACTTTCCTGGGTGGTGAAAACCAGAAGGAATTGTGAATTTCTCCAGAAGGATCTCTCAGAGTTGGGGGAATGGGCAGCAAAATGGCAGATGCGTTTCAATGTAGGCAAGTGTAAAGTGATGCACATTGGGGAAAAAAAAATCAAAACTTCACCTATAGGCTAATGGTTTCTGAGTTGTCTGTGACGGCTCAGGAGAGAGAGATCTTGAGGTGCTGGTGGGTGCTTGGGGTGGACAACTCAATGAAGGTGTTGACCCAGTGTGCGGCAGCAATTAAGAAGGCCAATTCCACACTTGAGGTAATTAAAAAAGGGGTGGAGAATAAAACAGCCAATATTATCATGCCATTGTACAAATCAATGGTAAGGCCACAGATGGTAATTGCATACAGTTCTGGTCACCACATCTCAAAAAGGACATGGTGGAGCTGGAAAAGGTACAGAAGAGAGTGACAAAAATGATTACGGGGCTGGGGCACCTCTCTTATGAAGAAAGACTGCAATGTTTGGGGCTCTTCAATCTAAAAAAGGCGCCTGAGGGGGGACATGATTGAGACATACAAAATCATGCACGGGAGGGATAAAGTCGATAGAGGGACATTTTTTTCCCTCTCTCACAATACCAGAACCAGGGGACATCCACTGAAATTGAGTGTTGGGAGAGTTAAAACAGATAAAAGGAAATACTTTTTTTTACTCAGCGGGTAATTAAGCTATGGAACTCCTTGCCACAAGAGGTGGTGATGGCACCTGGCCTAGATGCCTTTAAAAGGGGACTGGACAGATTTCTGGAGGAAAATTCCATCGTGGGCTATAGGCCATGATGGGTTGTGTAACCTCCTTACATTAATAGTAGGCTACTTCAGAATGCCAAGTGCAAGGGAGTGGCAACAGAGCTATTGTTGTCTACTGAGCTCCCTTAGGCACCTGGTGGGCCACTGTGAGATACAGGAAGCTGGACTAGATGGGCCTTTGGCCTGATCCAGCAGGGCTCTTATGTTCTTATGGATGGTGATTTTGCAAGGGCAAAGACTAAGAATACTGTACTTAAAAAGGCGGAGACTAATGAGTTAAAGGAGAAAAATTATTTGCTGGGATCCAAAGGTGGCCTTTAGCAATAAGCCTCTTCTGCTTTTGTAGGCTGTTTCTAACTGAGCAGAGAAGTGCTGCAAGATGAAATGATCCCAAATTTTCCGTTTGCACAAGCTCTTTTCCCAACCTGTATCATGGCCTACTAGAGTTAATATGCTGCAGCTTTAGGGCTCAATACTTTCCAACTTCCCTGTGCTCAGTTCAACCCCAAGGTAAGGGAACAAATGTTCCTTTAGCTTGAGGAGGCCTCTGACTCCTACACCCATCGTAGAATGCAATGCACACCCCACTGGCATGCTACATACACGCTGGAAAGTTGGATAGGATTTGGACCTTATTTGCTGTTTTATGTACCGTGATGTAGGTTTAAATACATCAAAAGATGTAGGCTTTCCACTGTGAGGAAGCCTTTTTGCTAATGTAAGAGTTCATGGAACAGCACTAAGGGCCTAATCCTTTCCAAATTCCCAGTGCCAATGCAGTTATAATGAAGCCCAGAGATAAGGGAACAAACATTCCTGTACCTTGAGGAAGTCTCTGTGACGCAGTGTGTACTGTGTTGGCATATTTTCATCAGTGCTAGAAAGTTGGATAGAATTGGGCCCTTAATAATTGCTTCTCTTGCTCACCATTCTTCGGATCCAAGTCTTTAACACTAGAAAACACACACACACTGTTCTGGCAACTATTGACAACATTTAGCCCACTTATTTCTTAATGTTATTAAAGTTAATTCTTTGAAAAATGCTTGGTTACGACTTGAAATAAATTATAGGCTGCAAGTGACTCAGTACATCATTGGCTCTTTCCTCTGTTTTAGGTGAATCCAAGGTTTACTTGGGATAGCACTGCCTGTGTTGCCAAGCAACCATCTCTGCCATCTCTGGTTCTAAAGCTCATAATTGCCAGCAGGAGAAAAACTAAAGAAGTTTTTTTCCCTTTCCTAAACAAAAGGAAACTAGTGAGTCATTTTCAGATGCTGGTAAGTAGATCTCTAGGAGAGAACTGTTCTGAACTCCCTTTAGGATGTTTGGCCCAGCTGTGGTGATGCCATCTCCAAATATCAGGGTCAATAATTGCAGCCGAGTTCATGTCTCCTGTCATGCTGAAGGCATCCGAGATGAACCTATGGGCAAATGTCATCCGTCGGGTCACCAAGATGAATGGAGTGAATCAGTTGACTTTTCAGTGGATTTCCTGCCAGAAGATCCAGAAATGGATGAAGAGGATGACCAAGGCCAAGCGTTCTTGTGCGCTTGCACTTGGAGATGTTCGGTTTAATATTTGGCATCTCCCAGCAACTGGGATCTAGCCACTGAAAACAGGTAACATAAAACAGTGCTGGGCAAGTCATTTGTCAAATCTTGGTCAAAAGGCAGTCACCAGCTAGATCTGGGTTGTCATAGGTGAGCCATGCCATATGAAAGTCCAGTTTCAAAACATGTAAACAATGCTGCTGTCAAGAACCATTAGCTTTTTCAGCCCTGGGTTTCTTAGAAGCTGGTAGAATGTCTCGGTAAGGAGAAGTTACTTCAACAGAGGACCTGGTATCTTGTCTGGAAGAGACTGAACTTGGCTGGACAATCAATCGATCTTAACTGGCATTTAATGACCTGACTGTCGCTGAAACTGATTTGCAACTTCCATTGAGACGGCTTGGTAACTGCTGTACTGAAAGAGAAGGTGGCTGCAGTGTGATAAGGCTGCAGCTTTGGTTATGGAACCAACGCAGAATGGGAACCTTTTACTTCTCAAAGGTGGGCATATTAATCCATTCATATCTGTGGATACTGAATCCTTAGGACTGTTGCACAGAGTTGTTTACAAAAGAGCATATGGTTTACTTGTGCCTGTCAATGCAAAATGCCACTTTTAAAAGTGAAAATCTGAATTGTGCTCCTGCTAATTAGTCCTTCACAGATGTGCAGATCTAATTTATCATAGTACATTTGGGATGCTGATATAAATGTTACTGAAGAGATTAATGCTGGGAACAATCAGTTGTTTCCTGAAACAAATACATTAAAAACTATAATATACATTATTCTGGATAGCATTGCCAATAATCTGGAATTTGTTTCAGCAAACTTCCACTATACACGAACTATTAGTATTGTGTACATTATTTAAATATACATCATAAAATAGGATGAACTATTTATTTTAATTAGATTTGTCTGTCAGCTGCCACTTGCATCTTGATCATATTTATTGGAAAGCAAATCCATTGCTTTTTGAATAACTTACTTCATGGCTCTGGGTAGCATCATCTGCTAGCCTCCAGTTTATATTATAATATCTGGACAACTCTTTGCAAATCTTGCAATATGAAATAAGCCAAATAGATGTTGTGCTTCATTCTGATCTTAATAGCAATCATGTTGAAATAAGGGAAACACTGATTATTTATATGACTTTGTACGAGACTGTACAAATACAAGCGATCTGCAGATCATTCAAGTTGTAAATCAAGAGTATATTCACAGAATCTATATACAAAATAATAGATGTAAGTACTAACTTCTAGCTGGATTCTGCCATCAGGATTTGGGGCAGTGATGATTACTAGACATTGAAATCTTGGTACAAAATTATATTATATTTCCTTTTTGCAAATCCAAATGGCAAATCCAAAATGTTGCTTTGATATGTGCTGAAAGCAGCTATATTCTGAATTTGATAAACAACTTCTAGTTATTTCTGTTAAATAGATAAATTGACATAAATCATACGGTTACTAAACTGTGTACTAATCTTTTTTTTGGGGGGGGCGCCCCCAAGGCCATGTGAAACAATGCTTTTACTGAACTGAGCCTGAGAACTGTTTTCCTGAGCCAGGAGTCATAATTTAACACAGAGTTTGGTGTATTTGAATTGAGCCACATGGGTTTCTGATTTAAGTGCATGGAACTAAATTGAGGCCATTATGCTCAAAAGCAACTGCAATAAATATTTTAAATAAATATGAACATGTCAGATTTTCTTCCGTTCTCAGGATAGAACAAAATGGCTTTTGTGTAAATGTGCCGTAATCTTTAATTCTTCTTTAATTCAACCTTTAATTGAAAAGTACTCCCTCCCTATATGTAGGTTTTGCAAAACAGGCTTTTTATTGTTTTGCATAATAGTCATACCCATTTAAAGCATTTTTGAATGGTTTCAGATTTCACAAATGCAGGAAATGAAGCTATGTGACAACTTTCACGATGGGAAATATTACAATAAAAATTATTCTACTTTCATCAAATCATCATTGAATTCCGGTACAAAAAGGGGAAAATAGGAATTGTTAGGAATACTGTAAATCTGTACTGTACAGTTCTTTGAAGCCCCTACCCAAAAGGAAGTCCTATTTATTTCAATAAGATTTAATCCAAAATAAACATGGAAACGAATGAAACTGTCATTGGTTTGTTTTAGTGGTGCTCATCCTATTCCATCAGACTGAAGGAAATTATGGTAACTAAGAATGTGGACAGAGCTATCTGAATTAACTAAGGGCCAAACTGAATTTTGGGTTAAACCTGAGAGCCTGGGACAATGGAGAGCACAAAACTTTACTCAAAACTTATCCTCCCTGCCCCTTGCTGGTGCAGTCCAGCCAAAGAGACATGCACTGAATCCAGCTTGGGGGAGGGGGGAGAGGAGCAAGAAGCTTTAGAAAGGAAAGCCACTCTGCAGTGGGTCTCCTTGGACCTGCACCAGCTATTTTGCTGGCACAAGTCTGAGGAAATAAAGGATGGGGAGGCAGCAGCCAGAGGAGATACAATCTGGCACACGTTATCACTGCTAGATCCACCTCTCCCACAGCCCCCGCTGCCCCTGTTCCTAATTTCCCACCTGCCCCCTTACTTTCCTCGGTGGACAGCTGGCACTCCATTGATGCGTAGGGGAAGGCTCTGGCCTTCGTGCCATTGTCCCAGCCATTTTTGGGCTTCCTGTGAAGACATTATTGAGCTGTTATTTCACTTTTACTATAGTACAGTGATTCTCTACAAAACTCTACAGGAGTTTGGGAACAGCTGTAAGTGCTTGCAAAGCAGGGGCGGAGACAGCAAAGTAATCGCTCCAATCATGCTATTGCCAGGGACAATGTGTGTTTTTTTCTTCACCTTACCAGTGGCAGTGCCAGCCCCCCAAAGGATGCAGGGAGCCCCAAGCCTCAGAACAACTAAAAATAGTGATTGTGACCCCCCTCCAGTTTGTGGTCTGCAATCGGGAAGTTACTTGCAATTGCTATTTTCAGTTGTTCTGAGGCTTGGTCCGTGGGCTCCCGGCACCCTCAGGAGGCTTCTGGCAAGTTAAAAAAAAACAAAAACCTTTTATCCTCAGCAGTGGTGCCGAGGTATCACTTCCTTTGCCATTGCCCTGCCCCTTAAGGGGAGTGGCTAGGGCGTTCTGCCAAATTCCCTGCTGGTCCTCCCCAAGGGCCCCAATGCCCACACTAGGCTTCCCCTCCAGAGCAGCCTCAGAGATAGGCAAGAGGAAGGGGGTTCCTTCACCCACTGGTTCTCCTCTTCTGGCAGCCTTTCTTGGATTCACCAGCTGGCCAACCTCCTCCAGACTGTCCTCATCACCGGCTTAGCTCAAGATACCCTAAGTCTAACTTGGCACCACAAACCCCACCACCAAACAATAGGCAGTCAGCTTACCTAAGTCACACCTGCCTCTTTCACTCGGTGGCTCCAGGGGCGTGGCAGACATACAACAATTCCTCACAGTTATTCCCCACAATAACCTTACCTATCCAGTCCTTCAGTCAGTCTATCCAGCACTCAGTCAGGCAGGCCACTGCCACTGCCACTGCCACTGCCTCCCTCCCTCCCTCCCTCCCTCCCTCGGGCTAACTTACTGCAGCTCCTGCTTCCAACTTTACACTGAGGCAGGCCAATCAGTGTCTGTTGCTGAGCAGGCTTTAATTCATCTGCCACACCCATCTGCACCTGTGCTAACCTCCCTTCATAGCCAGAGCCCTTATCAGCCTGCAGCTGTGTTCCTGCTGCAGGCAAAGACCTTGGGGGTTAACCCTGTAATCCCTGGTTTATTTGGACAAGGGCCACTGCTGATACCATTCCCTATCTCCTTGGGGTATCTCCTGCCTTTTCCAATACAGGCATCAAGACTCTCCAGATTGGGAACTTCTCCTGTAGTGATAAGGCTAAAATAACAAGTTTCCATGTTCAACATCTTCTCATCTTTGTAAATTGTATTGAACACTTATAGTTTATTAAACGGTCCAATATAAATATTCTCTCCTGCCAACCTAGCAGTTCAAAAGCACCTAAATGCAAGTAGATAAATAGGGACCACTTCAGTGGGAAGGGAACGGCATTCCGTGCGCTATGGCATATAGTCATTCTGGCCACGTGACTACAGAAGCTTGTCCTCGGATAGAACACTGGCTCTACAAGCTTAGAAACGGAGATGAGCACCGCCCCCTACAGTCAGTCACGACTAGATCATTCGGTCATGGGGAAACCTTTACCTTTATAAATAACAAAATCTAGCCTTAGAGCGCAATCCTAAATTGGAGTTAGGCCGGAATAAGCTAAACCAGCTAAGTTTGGCTAGCACAAGGGCCACCATAAAGTGTTTTTGGACTACTCTCGGAGTCAAGGAGGATGGCTCACATCTGTGTGCTGGTCTCTCTGACTCAGAGTGGTCCCTTGTGCTGGCCAAACTTTGTTGGCTTAGCTTATGCCGGCCTAACTCAGTTTAGGATTGCGCCCTTAATCAATGTATTCCTCCAGCTAATGCTAAAAATTTAATTTGCCTTGGAGAGCAAGGTCTTTGTGTAAAATGAAAGCCCATTTATACAGAAAAGTCTAAATGAATTAGGTATACCTGTGTAGGATTTCAGGCAAAAAAATAACATGTCCAGCAGAAATGTGTGGTGCAGGTGTGGCAGGTGAGGAAGAACTACCTTGCCTGAGTTCTTGGAAATGTGCCACCATCTCTGTGATCACGCAAATACTTACAACCCACTGGCTCTGAGCAGCTGGAACACATGGGTTGTAAGTATTTGCAGGATCAGAGCCACTGTAGCAGCAGCAGCACTTTTTAAAGAACTCTGGTAGGGCACTTCTGCCTCACCTGCCACCCTGCACTGCATGTCACTGATGCACAGAGAGAGTATATTTTACCAATATTTGACATATTTTAATACACTATTTTGAATGTCAAAAGAAAATATTCTTAATATAGACAATTTTAAGGCCCAATCCTATCCAACTTTCCAGTACCGATGGAACTGTGCCAACATAGTATACACTGCGTGTTTTCCTTACTAATCTGCTGCATTTTGCCTGTATCTGTGCTAGATAGTTAGGATTGGGCCTCACTGGGACAATATATTAAGATTCAGAAAAATTAGAAAAGTTTGATCAGGTTAAGTTTATCCATAATATCTATAGACCGTGTCCACTTGGAATTTTAAGATCTCTTTTCTAAGAAACGCTTACAAGTGATGTCAGGCAGGATGTTTCAAGAGATGCTATTATGCCCGGAAGATGTGTCATGTAGCTTGAAGCCAAGGGGAAAAAAACACCATTTACTTGGCTTATTGCATATTGGGAGTGTTTTATTTTTTAACTGTCTGTGTGACACTCTCTTATGATTATGGAAGGTCAGGCCCCGATTGTTAAGAGGCAAGAAGCAGCATTGCAGAATTTAACTTTCATATTTTGTTTTAAATGGTTCACCTAAGGCTCAGTTACTCCTCAGTGAGCTTATAAGAATGATAAGAAGTTGAGGTTTGCTCAACTGAAGGTTAAACAGATAGGGAGTATTTTAAAAACAGTTTCCTTTGAACTCTGCACCAACTTTATTAAAAAGTTTCTGTTTCGGGAGCTCAGTTTCTGTCATCTTCCAGGTAGGCTGCTATATCTTCAGTTTCTTGTTTGTTTTGCTCTTCTAAGAACGAAGTTGTCAGTAGTCTTGAGCAATGCACAGCTGCTCAAGACAATGATTAAAAAATTGTTTTCTGTTGTCCTGTTTTTGATCTAGTTTTTGGTCTAGCTAGGGAGATTTCAATTGACTCACAAAAGTAAGGCCTCTCTTGAGAGCTGCTTCAGAGGCGGAGGCTGCAAACCTATACACACTTTCCTGGGAGTAAGCCCCATTGAACACAATGTAACTTACTTCTGAGTAGACATGCAGAGGCTTGTGCTCTCAATCAGAATTTTTATTTCCCCAGTTCGAAAATCACCTCTGCCATGAACAGACTAGCAGTGTGATCCTATGCAGGCCTAGTCAGAAGTAAGCATCACTGTGTTCAGTGGCCCTTACTCATAGGAAAGTACATACAGGATCACAGATTAGGGGTGCAATCCCAACTTGCACTGGAACTGCAAGGCTGACGGTGATGGGCCTGTGCCATATCCAAGGCAAGGTGGATGGGTGGCGCATCCCTGGGCAAGGACTCGTTCGTGTCCCTGCCCTGGAGTAGCTGCCAGCTGCCCTGATGGGCTTGCTTGGATCTGTGTCTGCTGTTTAGCAGGTACAGCTTTGAGCAAGCCATGTGGCCCAAATCAGGGCCAGGCAGCCTGCAGACCAAGGCTTGAATGTAGCCTAATATGGCCACAGCCCAACTGTACCCCCTCCTTGGGTCAGCATGCCCAGGGGCTCCCTCCCCCCCGCCACCCAGAACCGCACTTGCACCAGCCAAACTCAGTGGGCGCAGGAATGACACAGTGTGGCCTTTGGCCGGTGCTCCTGGGTTGACACTGCTGCCTACATTGGCCCAAGGCACCAGCGCTAACTCAAAGGTGTAGGTCGCTGCTCTCATGCCAGCACTGCTGCTGTTCGGCAGACACTAACTGCTAGCATCGACCAAGCACAGGACATAGGATTGCGCCCTAGATGTCCTAAGGCAAGCTACTTCCAATTCACCAGGTGCCTCAGTTCTCCAGGCACAATATGAGGATAGTATAGCGTGACCAGACAGAATAGAGGACAGAGTGCTTATACCTTTAACCACTGTATAGGAATTTTGAGCTGGAGCAGCTTTTTAAACCCTTCCATGTTGAGCTGCACCTGCCAATATTTCCTCCTCTGTACAATGGTTAAGGGTAGAGGCACTCTGTCCTCCACTGTATCTGGCCATCCTTGGATAGCGGAGGCGTTTCTACAGGGATGGCAAATCTCTTAAGTTTTGCAAGAAGCCTTACCCTGTCATGTAAATCCCTCCTCTCCCTTGCTGCTGTAGCCAGTAAGCAACGCCAAGATGTTGCTCTTCCCCTTGAGGATTGGCTAAAACGGTGCAAGAGAGGAGTGATTTCCACTGCAAGGTAAGGCTTCTTGCAAAACCTAGAGCTTTGCCATCCCTGTAGAAACGCCACTGTTGGACAGTAATACTTTACAGCAGCATGAAACATAAAAGTCAGCAAAGGAGAAGGACAGAGGTCTCTGAGGCAGCAAAAGGGTTTTGGATGGTCAAGGCTGGTGTAGCTGAAGGGGCAGAGATCATGGGGAGCCCTGTAATTGGAAATGAGAACTGAAGGAGGATCACGATCCTGCTCTCTACCCAGCAGTGTTATTCTGCCAGAACGCTGGGCGGGACATCCGGGTGATCGACAGCCCGCCCGTCGTGTTCCACAGCGTTACGCCGTTTGCATAACCAATTATGCCGCTTGCGTACGTTACGCAAACGGCGTAACGCTGCGGAACGCGACGGGTGGGCTGTCGATCACCCGGATGTCCCGCCCAGCGTTCCGGCAGAATAACACTGCTGTCTCTACCCTATCCTGCCCCTCTCCTATCCTGCTCTTCTGGTCTTGTATGCTTCCTCTTCCTCCTAGCAGTTGAAGGCCCCAATCCTAGGCACATTTTCCAGGGGGTAAGCCCCACTGAATATAATGGGACTTACTTCTGAGGAGATATGCCTAGGCTTGTATTATTACAGAGGCCCAATTCATTTCCATATTACTATTGTTGCCATGCCACCCATTTGTAAAGAGGCCAGCAAATGACATGGTCCCTTCCCACTGGGGAGAGCAACAATGCCAAAACATGCTCCAGGCCCAAGTGATTCTCCTTCAGAGAAGGCAGACAGTGTGGCAGTGGCTCCTTCATTGCCAGGATAACAAATCAATAAGGAAAAACACCACAATTCTTTCCTTTCAACATCTAGTTAGACATTTCATTCATGGCTGAAGTGAGGTTGGAATTAAGGCCTTTGACCACAGTTTGTGTTCTTAGCCAACACAGTCCATCAAGAGATTTAACTATTGCTCTTTAAAACAATCTTCAAAAAAAGTTTAGTGTGCAATAATATTTTAACCGCAAGGTAATAGCTACTGGTTTATATTTAAGCAAACAGAATTTTGCTACCTGTAATAAACTGGTGTGTTGTGATAAACTATATTGACAACTCTTTTTTTTTCCTTTTTAATGAACCCAAAGGAAATTGCTTACAGAGTAAGGCATGGTGAAACACAGAGAACAGTGAGAAGAGCAAAGTTCAACACTTAGTGAGTAGTATGCGAAGGGTGTAAATGACGGTAAAAGCATTGCAACAGTTATTGCCCTTGAAAATCAAAAGCAAAAAAAAAAAAAAAGCAGGGCATAAGAAATGGCAGGCATAAGAACAGAATGAGCGGCAAGGCCAAAAACCAAAGCAACAAAAAAGTGTTACTTCTTTGTGAATCTGCACTGAGCTCATGACCAGAAATGAGACAGGAAAGAATATCAGAGTGCTGAAGATAAACACCCAATTTATCAGTTTCTTGCCCATATCGAAAGAGCAGGATGCATACAGAGCAGACACACAATTCCTCGCACTGGTGCACTCTTGCTTCAGCTAGGTATTCATTTAGCAAGGACATTTATATTTGCCCTCAGGTACAAGTTGAGTGACACTGTGTTCTGTCAAATCCCCTGCTGGGCCTCCCCAAGGGTCCCAAATGCCCACACTAGGCTAACTAGTTTCTCCTCCAGAGCAGCCTCAGAGATAGGCAAGAGGGAGGGGGTTCCGTCACCCACTGGGCCTCCTCTCTTCCAGCAGCTTTGCTTGGTATCACCGGCTGGCCAGCCTCCTCCAGACTGCCCTCATCACTGGCTTAGCTCCAAACTTCCCTAAGTTTAGCCCCAACAAACCCCACCACAAAACAATAGGCAGTCAGCTTGCCTAAACCACAACTGCCTCCTCCACTTGGTCACTCCAGGGGCATGGCAGCCATGCAAAAATTTCCCAATAGTCTCCCACAATAACCTTACCTTAGCCAGTCATCCCTCTAGCCAGTCCAACAGTCCTCCCTTCAGTTCATCCAACAGGCAGGCAGGCAGTCCAGGCAGGCAGGCAGGCAGGCAGGCAGGCAGTCCATCCAGCACAGCCAGTCCAGCCAGCCAGCCAGCCAGCCAGCAGTCCATCCATCCAGCACCTACCTGGTGCCCTCCTCCAACACCTATCAATGTCCTTTACTCCAGCTCCTGCCTTCCACTATATACTGAGGCCAGCCAATCGGTGTTTGTTGCTAGGCAGACTCTAGCATCAGCCACACCCATCTGCATCTATGCTGGCCTCCCTTCATAACCAGGGGCCTCATCAGCCTACAGCTGTGCTCCCATGACTTGCAAAGACTTTAATAATATAATCCCAGGGATTAACCCTATAATCCCTGGTTTATCTGAGACAAGGGGCCATTGCTGATACCATTCCCTCATTCCTCAGGGTATCTTCCTGCCTTTTCCAATACATACTATCCAGTTCTACTCTGATAACACTTGGTAGGATGCTACAAGTTTCTGTATGGCTGCACTAGCTATGCAAGAGAGGATGGGTTTAGATCTGTCAGATGTTAAAATATTAGAGCATGCTTTCCTAAAACAACGATTGCATAGTGCAAAATTTCCTAATTTTAGCACTCTACTGCCCCCCACCTCCAAATATACACAACAAAAACCAGAATGGAAACCAAGTATGTATTTTGCATTTAGGAAATATGGGTACAATTTAGGAAATGGAGTGCATATTTTATCAACAGAACAACTGGCAATTGTGATAAAAGTTGGGTCACTTCTCACTTAACATTTTCTAACGTACAGGATAATGTCTACATCAGTGTTATTCAAACTGTGGGTTGAGACCCACTTGGTGGGTAGCAGAAAGCTGGGAGCAGCCATCTTGGAAACTGCAGAGCTTACTATTGTTTTATATTCCTGTTGTGTTGAGTTTGAATTTTCAAGTGAGGGGTTTAAAAAAAATTTTTTTTTTTGTTTTTAGTTCTCCACGTTTACATCATATTTTGTTCTAATCTTGCTTTCTGTCAGGGATGTTTCATGGCTGTTCAATTGCTGCAGTCCAAGAATGCCGATTTGCATTTTAGGAGTGTCATTTTATTATGTAACAATGACAGCACTTCCTGCCACAACATCACTTCCAGGTTAATGACATTCACTTCCGTTGGGTTCCAACACGAATGCCATTCTAGAAAGTAGGTCCCATCCTAAAAAGTTTGAATACCACTGGTCTACACTGTCGTAAAATGTATAGGTGTTTATTTTACTGCAAGAAAATGTGTTGGGAACTCGTGACAAAAATAAGCCCTCACAGTAGATTTCACACAAAAATAAATACATTTTCCCCTTATATGGCAATTATTTATGTTGTGACTAACTGTGTAAGAGTAGTTGAAGCAGCCATTGGGCAAGTCTGGGCTCTGAAGATATGGCCAGGAAAAGAAATCCAAAAAACTGAAAAGAAAAATAATAATAATAATAATAATACATGTATTTATATACCGCCTTTCTTAAGATCACTAGATTTCTCTAGTGATTACAACTCAAGGCGGTTTACATAGGCAGACTTTATTCATAAACCCGAAGGTTTTTACAATTTACAGAAATGTTCTGTCTTTCAAGAACTACACACATTCAGATCTTCCTTTCTGGATTTAGCCTTCTTTCTTTAGCCACCCGTCTGTCTTCTGCTGGCTGATGCTTCCCTGCTCACACCAGAGACGCAGCTGACCTTCAGCACACTCCTCCTCCCACGAGGCAGCTGAGCTCAGCTTCTAATCAGCCGCAGCTGCAAGGTCTGCCGCTCTCAGAGACTTCCTGCAGTCCCGAGCTCACGACCTTGAGATCTTCAGGTGTTATCTTCGGGCAAACGGAGGCATTAACCCTCTCGGCTAAATCTTCTAGGAATGTAAACAACTAGGAATGCAGGGGAGTAGCAATGAGATGCAAGTATCTTGTTGTCTTGTGTGTTCCCTGAAGCATCTGGTGGGCCACTGTGTGATACAGGAAGCTAGATTAGATGGGCCTTTGGTCTGATCCAGCAGGGCTCTTCTTATATTCTAATGAGAAGATAACTCTCTGACCTTCAGCTAAGCTACTCTCCTTCCTGTTTGCCTACAAAAAAAGGAAGAAAGCAGGCATGTTCAGGGAAAAGCTTTTGCACTGAGCGGGGGCGGGGAGAGAGAATGTTTTCGGAAAAGTTAACAGTCAAATTAGGTGAAGCTTCTGTTTCAAGTAAAGGAGACATTGTGGGAGGAAAAGGAACCCAATTGCACCTCCTGGTGGCAGCCAAAAAGCTGTTGCAAATTCACTTATAATCTTTTTACTTTTAATCTTTGGCATATGGGTGCGTATATAGCTTTGCAAGAAGGAAAATGAAGTAAATAAATTAAAGCTTTGAATGAAGTAAATATGACACTTGTCAAGTCACATTAGAGTTAAATGCATTATTATTTCTGATTAATACAACACCACAAATAGAAAACCAGAAGTGGGTTCCAATTGGTGACAGGAGCTCTGTGCAGTTGTGGGGAGGCTCTCACAGAGGGGACTGTGAGCCTCCAAGACATAAGAACAGCCCCGCTGGATCAGGCCAAAGGCCCATCCAGTCCACCTTCCTGTCTCTCACAGTGGCCCACCAGGTGCCTAAGGGAACTCAGTAGGCAAGATGCTTGCATCCTGTTACCATTCCCTTGCACCTGGCATTCTGAAGTAGCCTACTTTTAATGTAAGGAGCACCACCCATTAATTGATTGATTGATTGATTGATTGATTGATTGATTAATGCACCACCCATCAAGGAGGTTGCATCCAGAAATCTGTCCAGTTCCCTTTTAAAGGCATCTAGGCCAGATGTCACCACCACCTCCTGTAGCAAGGAATTCCATACCTGCTGGGTAAAAAAATATTTCCTTTTATCTGTTTTAACTCTCCCGACACTCAATTTCAGTGGATGCCCCCTGGTTCTGGTATTGTGAGGGAGGGAAAAGAACATCCCTCTATCCACTCTATCCCTCCCGTGCATAATTTTGTATGTCTCAATCATGTCCCCCCTCAGGCACCTTTTTTTTCCAGACTGAAGAGCCCCAAACGCTGCAGTCTTTCTTCATAAGGGAGGTGCCCCAGCCCTGTAATCATTTTTGTCGCTCTCTTCTGCACCTTTTCCAGCTCCACTATGTCCTTTTTGAGATGTGGTGACCAGAACTGTACACAATACTCTAGATGTGGTCTTACCATTGATTTGTACAATGGCATGATAATATTGGCTGTTTTATTCTCAACCCCTTTTTTGAATTACCCCAAGGACTCTCCTGGAAGCCAATGCGAGTCCCTCAGGTAAGTTGGCTCCCAGAGCACTGTGATCACTGTGGCACAGTCGGGACAGCCCTCCCCACTCCAGCCTTGCCACCACAACCACTTACCATGGTCCCAAAGTCCGAGTAGCACTTGCAAGTCTTTTATTTATTGGATTTTGACCCTCCCTTTCTCACTCATGGTGGCGTTTTGAACATCAGTCTCTCAAGATATCCCCGTTCAGTGATGTCATGCAGGGGGTACGCGGGGGTACGCGAGTACAAGTTCCTAGGATTATGGTTGGCCCCGCCCATTCGCCCGCCCACTTATTGACTCCGCCCCTGCAACGTTTGAATTTCCTGTACGCTTGAGTTGCCTGCACATTCTCAGAGCCAGGCAGGCAGCGAGTGGAGCCTTGCCTTGCCTTGCCACTGAAAAATGAGCTGCTCTGGGGTTTTGGAACTGTTGGGTCACTTTAACATGATGCCAGGCCTCCTTAACGTGTTCTGGAGGTGCTGTGGAATACTGTTGCAACTGTTGGGTCAGTTTAAAATTGTCTGAGGCCTCAAAAAGGGCTTTTTTCATGTCCCTTCCTGCCACAACATCACTTCCAGCTTATGACGTCACTTCCGGTGGGCGGGTCCAGATATGTGCCAATCAAAAGTGAGTACCTGTTGTTAAATCATTTAGATGACACCACTGTCCCCGTTCCATTTATCATTTCCTCTTCAGCTCTCCCTGTAGTCAGGAAACGTGTTTCTGGCATCAGCTTCACAGCCCCCCCCCCCACAGAAGCATCTGGCAATGTTACCATCCTGCAAAACGACTTCTACCCAAAACTGGTTAACAGAGAATTCAGAAGATACCAGATTTCCGACAATGGCAGCACCCTTGTCATGGATGTCATCTGAGACTGCCTTTTAGAAAACGGTGGCATCTTTTTCTAGTAATGATGCACTGGAGATTGCATTTCTACCAGTGTTGCTCTAACGCATCATTGGTAGAAATTAATTCTGACAGTAGCAAACTAAAAACCAATGTAACTGGTGATGAACTGGTATAATATAGTCAGAATAGGTAATGTTTGTCCAAGCCCTTTCCTTCTTCCAAGCCCATTGCCACTACTTGCTCGATGAACTGAAACTGCTCTGCTGTCTGAAAATGCTCTCCCACCCACCATGCAATTTATACATCATGGGGGCTCACGATTCTGAATGAACCCTCCGCTCAATCATCCCTCCATTCTTCAGACAAGTGCTGAATGTGTGCGTTTACTTAACTTATGGGGGTAAGACCAACGAGTGCAGCAGTTCAGGAGCCTGGCTAGCTGGCATTCAAGATATGTGCCCAGAGTTGTTATTCACTGCAGAAAACGGAAAGCATACTGCACACGCCCCCCCCCCCCCCCGTCTGCAGTGAAAAGGGAACTTTTCTCTAGGGATTGGAGAGGGATTGTAGTTAGAGAAAGGTTAAAAGGCTCTTTCCTTCAGATATCAACCTCCCCCCCCCCCACATACTCTGTTGTTAGGGCAAATAAAATACGCAGAGATCTCCTGATTCAAACATCAGCCTTTGAATTTACAATAATGAACCTCAGAAGGCACTATTAGCTAAGGGCAGACATAAATACTGTGTATAGGTAAGGGGGAAAAAAAGACTGAGTTACTCTTTGGGGTTCACAAACAAAAAGAGAACTTAGGTGGGGCTTGAAGGCGGCCCATATAGTGTGAGACAAGCCTAAATTCTCTCGATTTCGAATACGATGTTATTTTCTGCTGTTGTAGAATATTTGGCTATCCCCACGCTTAGCCTTGATGTTACACTAACCTATTTCGTATGTTTGTTTAATCCCCCTTATGAACAACGTCTAACTTCCTTGCTCAGTAATTCCTTTACTTGTCTGCCTCCTTCCCCCCGTTCCAGTCCTCAAATGCATGCGCGGGACTCCAGCTTTCTAAAACACGGGCACGTCCATGCAGGGAGCCCCGGCCGTCACGCACTAAACTAAGCGTCGAAACTACATCGCATTCGAAATCGAGAGACTTGTCTGTCTCTCACTATATGGGCCTCCATCAAACCCCATGCAAGTGTCTTTTTGTTTGTGAACCCCAAAGTGGGAACCAAAGAGTAACTGTGTCTTTCTTTCCGTTGCCTATACACAGTATTTGTGTCTGGGAGGGTGCGTGGCTTCATCATGGGTCAAAGAACTGCACTTTGCACAGGGGAACGCTCTTCCGGGCCGACCATCTCGCGTGTTCCTTCCTGGCGTGCATTGCCGCGCTCGCTTCGTTCTCGCCCGGCCCTGATCTCGCCTGTACGCAACCCCTGGTTGTTGACGAGCGGAGCAAATCCGGGGCGGGCTGGGGGGCACACCCAGAGAGAGAGAAGCGCTTTGTGGACAAGACGTTTTCCGCGCGCTGGGGAAGTCTGAAGGCGGTGCGTAGAAACTCTTCGCGGCAGGTGACAGGGAGCGCCGGAGCCTCGCCCGAAGCCTTTGGGGCGCCAGCCAGGAACGCCCCAACGGAGAAATTGCCTTGTATTGCAGTCAACAGCTGTTCAACTGCTTCGAAGGACAGGTGAGCTGCCGGGCAGAGATTAGGTCTGCACCCGCGCTGTAGTCCTGAAAAAGGCCACTCCGTCGCGGGGTTGGCGTGCCCGGCGAAGCTTTCATGGCCAAGGAGCGATAGAAGTGCGTCTCACTGGGATTCGGATGCGTAGCAACACGTCACAAGAAAAAAAAAAGTGCGGCCACATCCCCCCCCCCAAGCTATATTCATAGGTATGAATCGGAAAACCAAGATTATAAATGAAACTAGGTCCTCTGGGACTCGTGGAACCTGCATAGGATTTAGACTTTGGATTGATTTGAGAAGGAAACTTGGCCCTGAAACTTGGCTTTTTTGTTTTGTTTTAATGCTGGGGAATAGCGGTAGAATACTGTATTTCGAATCGTGGTAAGCAAGAGCGCTTTTGCACTTGTGCAGAGTTCCCTTACTTCGCTATTGAGAAGTGTTTTGCATATTATAGGTAGGGCGGGGTGTGTTCTTTTGGTGATATTTTTTCCAAAATTTCTTGATTAAAATAGCAAATTGCGGTGTTATGTGTTTTTATTATACATTCTCATTCCAAGTTCTCATTTTTATTAATTTTAAATGCTTTAAAAGTGTACTAGGTAGATGATATAGGTGATATAGTGTCGGCAGATGCAGCCACAGTATCATTTCTAATTGGAAAAATCTATTTTAATTTATGGAAAATATCTGAAACACAAAAATGCGGTGTTTTTTGTTTTTATTCAATTTTTTAACACCCCGAAGGCAGTGTTTTGTGTTTTTTATGCATTGTTTAACCAAAAAGCACACACCACAACCTACCCCTAATTATAGGTAGATTATCCCTTATCTGGACATCCAAAATCCAGAGTATTCCAAAATCCATACATCTTTGTCCAAGACCTTTTTAAAAACGTTCTGTAAAAAGGTCGTTTGCTCATTCCTACGTAAGTTCTATTCACAATCCATAGTTGGTGCATCCTTCACAAATTCTTTTTATTGCATACTTTTTATTGCTTCTTTGTGGTTAAACAGTGAATCATACTTAAATTCTGATTTATGAAGGGGGCTTCTCCTGAGCATATGCAGAATGCCTTTCCCTCAATAGCAAGCAAACACAGCTAGTAGGTCTGTCTATCTAGTCCAGGGGTAGGCAACCTTAAATACTCCAAGAGCCATTTGGACCTGTTTTCTGGAGAAAAGAAAACCTCAG
The DNA here is from genome assembly GCA_029204185.1 of Lerista edwardsae. NCBI lineage: Eukaryota > Metazoa > Chordata > Lepidosauria > Squamata > Scincidae > Lerista > Lerista edwardsae. Next base: position 17,378,254 of record JAJKFI010000001.1, read on the forward strand.
GAGCCACAAAACCCTTTTGACATCTAAAATGAAGATAATACTGCATATATAGTTTTTTTTACCCTTATGCTATGTATAAAAAAACTATAGGGAGTGGCAACAGGATGCAAGAATTTTGTTGTCTCATGCCTCCCTGGGGCACTTGGTGGGCCGCTGTGAGATACAGGAAGCTGGACTAGATGGGCCTTTGGCCTGATCCAGCGGGGCTCTTCTTATGTTCTTATGAGCGTTCGCGGCTGAAAATCGGGTCTCGACATTCGTCATTCGCTGTCTCCAGCTTTCTCTCTCTCCCACCCCCAAACCTGCTGCCAATCCTCCACAGCCTTCCAATCGTGCGTAAAAAAAACGAACGGCAGAACAAAAACCAGCCACCACGCTGCACCTTGCAGGGCAACGCGGCGGATTGCCCGTTTGCAAAGAGCACATGCGACAAGCAGCAGCAGGATGGGCGGGCAAGGCAGACCCCAGAGCCGAGCCGAGCAGCTGCCCGTGCAACTGCTGCCACTATGGGGTGTGTTGTTGTTGTTTTCAAAACAGTGGAGGATTTTTTATTTTTAGGTTTGCAAAAGGGGGATTCCAGGCTCGTGCACAGGAACTTTTGCAACTTGCACGCCATCGATGCAAACAATCCCTCCACGTTGCAGAAAGAGGGACTGGGCAAAAGATCCTGGAAAACGGGTGGGGGACACACACACACAACTGCGAGACCCGGCGCTTTCCGTGCTTGTAAGCGGGAGCTGCCCCAACGCGTGCAAAACCAGGGGCAACTTTGCAACCCAACCGAGAGCGAGCCAGAAAGTTTTCCCCACCGGCTCTCTGCTGCACACCGCCGCCCCCCGCCACGCTCCATCCCAGCTCTGCGTGCGAAGCAATGCAAACACATGGAACAGCCAACACAAAAAGCCACGCACCCTTCCAGCCGGCGGATCAGCTCTGGAGCTTCGCGGGTTGCCTTCTGCACAAGGCTATCCACGGACCGCGCGGGAGCCCAGCCACCGCCACTGCCAGCACGTTCTCCCCGCTTCCCGGAGCAGCGTACAGCGCAGGAGTGGTGCTGAGTGGAGAGGTGCTCTCGGTAGCAGCTCCCGGCTTGGGGGGCTTGGAGGGAAGGGGAGAAAAGGGGACAATTCCCAACCTGCAGCCCTGAGCACAGTGCAGCCTACCAGGAGGGAGAGCAAGCCCGCGGTCGCAGCCAATGCTGGGAGCCTCCTTTGCTACCTTCACCCGGACTCCGGAGCCGCAGCAGACGGCTAAAAGAGCCACATGCGGTTCCAGAATCATAGGTTGCTGACCCCAGATCTAGTCTATGTCATGGGAACAGCCCTGCTGGATCAGGCTAAGACCTGTCTAGTCCAGCTTCCTGTATCTCAGTTGCCCACCAGATGCCTCAGGAGGCACACAAGGCACAAGAATGGCATCCTGGTGCCATTCCCCTGCCCCCCCCCACCCCAGCATGCTAGGCAAAGTAAAAAAAATTACAGACAACTGATGTGATTGCCCTGCCTTTTTGTTAGTGACCAAAACAAACTTTCACAAGTCATGATGAGAATATTTTTGGGAGGGTGGGTCTTGAATTCATCAAAGCTAGTAGAGCAGAGTCAAAAAGAAGCAATTTTTTAATAGAATATAAATTCTAGCCCATGTAGAACATAAGAAACTCAAGACACCAAAGATGAACAATCAATTGAAGCATCAATTGCAAAAGTGGCCAAATAAATATCTGTTGTCTTCATCTCCAGTATTTCTGGAAAGGAACACATTTAAGTGGATGTAAAGTGTTCTAACTCCCATTGGCCCTTTAGAAGGAATGTTTTGAGGGAAAAGGAGAGAGAGAGAGAGAGAAGATCTGAATGTTTTATACTTGAATAGTCTCATGCAAAGCAATAGGATGTCCAGAACTGCTGCTCTGATCTTCAGATTCCCCACATGCATCCTGACCACTTTGTTAATAGGAGTGAAGCCAAGATGTATTCCAGGAACTCTAAAGCAGTGGAAGAGACATTTGCTGTAAACAGTTCCCGCGGTAGAGGCCCAGTCAGGGAAACAATTGTGCAAAGTACTCTCTGTGCAAGTTGTTTATTACAGTAGTACCATAAGCGGTTGATACTTGGCTCACAGTTTAGTACTCCCTCAAAATGCAGATTTCTCCAAGCAGAACAACAAGATAGTTTTTCTGGAAACTATCCTAGCATGCCTTTTCCACTTGTTGCGTTTTCCTTTCCAAATAACTGCATCTCTTTCTACTAATACCCAAGGTTGTATCTTGTTCACATACAATCTGTAATTAATCCATCCTGATATTATTGTCCCTCCCCCTTTGCAATAATTTCTCCCTTTCTTCGTCACCAACTAGCTTTATATGTAGAGATGTTTATTTTGCTCAGAAGTCAGCCCATTGTGTTCAGTTAAGACTTAGGCTGAAATCCTGTCTTACCGGAGATGAACACCTCTATTTTATGGTATCCCAGCAGGAGATGGAAGGCAGCTCTACCATCAACTTCTGTCTCCCAGAATTAGCTGCCAACAAACTATATTCTCACAATCATTGCAATTTTCCTTATTCCTTGTGTGTCAGGATTGGAAACTCCACATGCTATATATACCTCTGTTAGTGAATCAACTACTGAGAGAGAGGTTCAACTTTTGATTGTTCATGAACTTCTGTTTTTGTTAGCATACCGTTAGTTAAAAATCAAACACTCCCTCTGTGTAAGGTTGCTTCTCATTTGATGTGGCAGACTTATTTAGTGCATCCACTACAGATATTTTGGTGAAGTCTGTTTTATAGGAATAATTGTGAGTATAAATGGTTGTTTCATGGAGTAATGCATATCAATGTTTGTGTCTGCTACGTGTCTACAATTATGCATTCATGGCTCCCTTTTAAAACATTACTAAACTGGCTATAAACAGGCCTGCTTTTCAGGTATAAGGTATGTTAGGGACCCCCTGTTAGGCACCCCCCATCTGTGAAAACAAGACTCGGATCTTGGCAAAAGTTTTAAGAAGCTTTTATTTCAACTAGCGCTTAGCTGGGTGTCTGAAAGCGAGTATTCTCTCAAAGCTTTCAGAGACACTGTACAATTGATAAGTTCCTCTGTATAGTGAAGTTGTGTGCCTCCCATGAGTAATGATTATCTTTAGCACAGTACATAATAGTTCAGTATTTTGCATTACATGTTACACTTGTTACTGCTTCAGCAAAAAACTGGGCCAGACTTAGCTGGGTCTGTGGTTTATGATTTAACTTCCTTTAGCAAAGGTCATTTGTTCAGTCAGCAGTCTAAAATTGTCACTTTATGTGCTAAGTTCACTATATGCAAAGCTGAAGGGGTGACAGAAGGGACAAGGTACAAGGTTCCTGAACTCTTATGGATTTGATACAGAGCACATTTCTTTAATCGTAATACCCAAAAGCACAGAAGCGCTCTCAGGTAGGTCTTAGAAACAGTTTGCAGACATGATCTTTGTGTGTGTGTTTTTAATCGGCAGTGTGAAAACAGTCATCTTTGCTCTACTCCAGAAGAGCCACAAAGGATTTTATTAGAACGTACAAAGTCTGTATTATTTCCTTATGGAACCTTTTATATAGTGTTTGCGCGCATGTACACACTAACAGACATATGTTGCTTTTAACTCTCTTTGAGAAAATGAAAGATGCCTCTTATTGGTGTTCTCTTGACTTATTCTATATAATACAGTAAAGCAATGGTTCTCAAACTTTTTTGCAGCAAGACCCACTTTTTAGAATAACAATCTGTCGGGACCTACCAGAAGTGAGGCCATTAACCTGGAAGTGAGGCCATGGCTGGAAGTGACATCATCAAACAGGGTTTTGTTTTAACACCCCCATATGACACCTCCATATGACAAAATCAAACTAACTAAACAAAAAAATTAGAAGTGTACAATTAGTACAAGTTTAAAAAACAATTTAAAATAAAGAAGATCCCTCTGAACCTTCCCAGCCTCCCTGATTTGTTTTAAAAAATTCCCCAAACATCCCAAAGGCTGCAGTCCTAACCACCCTTACCGGGAGTAAGCCCCATTGACTATCATTGTTAAAAGGGTTGGGGTGGGACTCCTGGTCACAAGGAAAAAAGCAATTCCTTTTTTTTTCCTTTTTAACCACAAGTAGTAAGCAAGGATGAGCAATTAAAAGTTTTGTCCAGAGAAACCTGAATTCTTAGGATGATCTACAAAAATAACATTAATTTTTTATTAATAAACAAGAAAGATATTTTGAACTCTTGATTCTCTGTCTCAGGCTTATGAGGTTGGCTTCCTTGTGTGCTGTGTGGGGGCTGGTAGGCGAGGGAAAGAGGGCTGTCACAGGCTAACAGGGGTAGGTATTAGCTCTTTTGCTATCTGGCCTAGGATGATTTATAGCCTTGGGGCACAATCCTAAACTGCAGTTAGGCCGGCCCAGTTAGGCCAGCAAAGTTTGGCTGGCACAAGGAACACTTTAAAGTATGTTTGGATCACTCTTGGAGGCAGAGAGGCTAACACACAGACGTGCGCCATCCTCCCTGACTCTGAGAGTGGTCCAAACGCACTTATGGTGTCCCTTGTGCCTGCCAAACTGGGTTGGCCTGACTGTGCCGGCCTAACCGCAGTTTAGGATTGCACTCTCAGAGTGAGGCCAGTGGATGGGAGATCTTGAGATCTCCTCCATCTTGAGGAGATGGACCAGATTATATAAGGTGGCAAACCAGAGAAGTCTTCTGAATGTGGAATCTCGCTTTTTTAAATTAAGCCCATTGAGGCACTTGGAAGCACACTGGTTTTACTGAGACAAGGAAGTTGGCCTGCAGGGTGCCCTGAGTTTGGAATGCTTCACAAATTTTTACAGAAAGTTGTTGGTGTCAGGCAGAGGGAAGTAGCTTCAAAAAGTTCCCTGTGTTTTCTTTTTTCAGATGCTTCCTTTTTTTTGAAAATGAATTTCTCGTTTGTAGAGGCTTCCTCTTTGGAGTTGACCATTGCCTTCTTTACTGTGGCCGCTGTTTTAATTTCTATTCAAATTGTAATGGGGAGAATGAAGAGAAAGCATCCCCCTCCACCAGGACCGTGGTCACTACCGATTGTCGGGAATCTTTTCCAGCTTGGAGAGTATCCTTATATTTCATTTGATCGCATGAGGAAGACGTATGGGGATGTGTTCCAGATCAAGCTGGGCATGGTCCCTGTGGTGGTTGTGAATGGCCTGGACTCAGTTAAGCAGGTGCTGTTAAGAGATGGGGAGAGTTTTGCTGGCAGACCCTACATGCAGAGCTTTTCGTTGTTTGCCGATGGGGAGAGCATGTCATTTTCGGTGAAGTACGGACAGAGCTGGAAGCTTCTGAAGAAAACTGCCGGCAAAGCTCTGCGATCCTTCGCCAAATCTGAGGCCAGGTCCTCTTCATTCTCCTGTCTTCTGGAAGAGCATGTCTGTGCTGAAGCATCAGAACTGGTGAAAACCTTCATGGACCACTCGACCAAGGAAGGCAGCTTCGACCCTGCTGTCGCCATAACCCTTACTGCGGCCAATATTGTCTGCGTCCTCTGCTTTGGCAAGAGGTACGATCTCGACGACAAAGAGTTTCTTAGCGTCGTTGAGATAAATAATGATCTTGTGGAAGCCTTGAGCGCTTTCAACCCTGCTGATTTCATACCATGTCTTCGTTTTCTGCCTCTCCCTGCTGCCAAGGCTTGTCGTGCATTTTATGAGAAGTTGAATAACTTTGTGTCACAACGTTTAGAGGACCATTATCCTACGTATGATAAGGTATGATATACTGGAAAGAACAATATCACTACAGTCTCAGCTTAGATATACATAACATAAATACTCATCTACTTATATATACTTACTTCACAATAAATCACAGTGAGTTTAATGGTACTTAGGGCAGCACAATATTTTACATCAAGTCCTGTAGGTGGCATCAGTATTAATAATAATAATAATAATAATAATAATAATAATAATAATAATAATAA
>JAJKFI010000001.1:17393953-17408033 GCA_029204185.1 Lerista edwardsae
ACACACACACACACACACACACACACACACACACACACACACACACAGTGTCTGTGTATAACATATATTGCAATAACTCCTAGATGAGCGCTGCATATGGAAATTAATATTGGACCTTCTTGATCCTTTTATCAGTGAAACACACACACACACACACACACAGAGCGAGAGCGCACATCACACACATAGAATCCTTAAATTCTAGTACATTTCAGAGTTCATTTCGAACAAGAACTGCAATTTTTTCCCCTTAAAACGGAAGTTTACACTCCTCTTCCTTGACATGCAGGAGAGAACGTGGGAATCCAAGGCTCCCTTAGGGTTGTTCACATATTGCTAAACCAGGGTTTGGCATTATTTCTGAATTGGCCCCATGTTGAACGTGTCTCTTGAAATGAACTGAAGTGCTCCTGTTGTCTTTGCATTGAAGTGTGAATGCTGTTTTGCAGAGGTCACTAAAACACGTTCTCTTCACAACAGAACCCTGTGGGTGGACCCTTACCTGTTTAATCCCAAGAGATTTCTGAATGAGAACGGTGAACTCAACAAGAGTTTGGCTGAGAAGGTTTTGATCTTTGGAATGGGGATACGAAAGTGTCTGGGTGAAGAAGTAGCACGCAATGAGATTTTTGTTATACTTACCACTGTCTTACAAAAGCTTAGGCTGGAGAAGCCTCTTGAAGATCAACTCGATCTATCTCCAATCTATGGACTCTCTACGAAACCTAAACCATACCGAGTACAAGTATTGCCACGCATTTAACTTGAGCTCATTTTTAATGGAAAAAACTTCACTGTAAAAATCCTGCAATTATGGAAGGCAGTCCACAGACTTTATGTATCTGTTGTCCATTGTATGAGTAGTGATTAGCCATGATGCATTATAATTATTATTATTTCTCACTCTGGCTGTAGGACTAATAACATTGTAAAGTTAGTGACTTAGCCCAGGGTTGTTGGTGTTAACGGTGGGGTGCGCTGACCGGGGGCAGCCCCCCCCCTGAGGCCAGGACAGCTGCGGAATGCTGCGGATGGGCAGCCAATCACGTGGAAGCCCCGTGTTAGTCCCACCCAGCGTTCCCCTTGTCAATCGGTGAATCCCATCGCTGGGCACGCCGGTTCTCTGCATGGTTGCAAAGTGCTTTGTGGCACTTTTTTAGCAAGGCTTACCAGCAGAATACACATTCTACTGGTGCAGACACTAGTCAGGATTAGCCTATGTGTGTTCTTCCTCACAGGACAAGTTGCAGCTGGAGCTGGGAAATGGTTTAGAAATCATTCATCATGGGCCTTGCAGGTGCTTTTAATCTTTCAAATAAAGCACAGGAGAAGTCGCTCATTGAGCTCCCAACACATCTCCTTTGGCTGTCTGTAGCAGAAGGACATTTTTGAATGGGAGGCAGTGCGGTTCTCCTTTCCAGCTTTTCAAGTTAGAAATGCAAACAAGAGAGAAGCCCCACACCGAGAATCTGCCACCAAAGTCTGGCATTTGATCTTTCCCCCTCCAATTTAATGGGGAAAGGAGGCACATAGCATGTTTGATGGTGATACAGGACACTTATTGGACAAGGTGAGATAAAGAAAGCAGAGGATGTATAAAGGGGTTAGTGATATAAGCGTGAGGGAATGAAGCCAAGAAATACTGCATTGAAAGAGGCAGATTAGGTCACCCGTAAGAGTTGAGGGAGTGTCCAGTGTGAAAAAGAGGGAAAGGGTCAGATAATAGGGTACTTGACTGCTTGTTTTTTCCCCCTAATCAGTAGTCAAATGGTGATTGTGGCAGTGATAGGATTTAACCCTTTGCTGTGTCTGTGTGTTCGGACCAGAATGGGTGTGTGGGTTGGCCTCTTGACCAATTTCTTCCTGATCTTCAGGTGCTGGACTTCCTGAACCTGTGCTTCAGGTTCTTGGGTACATTGGTTGGCCAGTGGTGTCAGAAAGGTGTTTGAAATGGGTGAAGAGGAAGAAGAAATCTGTGCTAATATTGCACAAAAGTCTCTATTTTCAGGTTGTGTGTGTGTAGACTGGGGACGCAATCCAAACCTGGAGTTAAGCCAGCACAGTTTGGCCGGCGCAAGGGACACCATAAAGCATGTTTGGACCACGCTCTGAGCCAGGGAGGATGACGCATGTCTCTGTGTTGGCTTCTCTGACTCTGAGAGTGGTTCAAACACACTTTACAGTGGCCTTTGTGCCCACCGAATTTTGTTGGCCAACTGTTCTGGCCTAAATCCAGGTTAGGATTGTGCCCTGGGAGGGGTGAGCGAAAGAAGTCTGCCCATGGCTCAGTCCAACAAGAAATCCTTCTCTTTCGCAGGCACGTGTCAGCAGCATTAAAAGCAGGGCCTGTGAAGTCCTGTTTTAGAATCTGAATGTCCATTTAAACTCTGGATAACTAAGCCTTTGCCCCTCTTGCCTTAGGGGAACTAGGAAACGGGTGTTTTACATACCCATGTTAACTCATTCCTCATCCTAGCACATTTTTGATGGGAGCTGAAGAAACTAGGGTGGAGGCTGGTGTGAATGTGGAGGTGGGTTCCCTGTCTCAAGACACCCTAAAGTTTCAGTATATGGACTTTTAAACTAGACTGTGGGCACAATCCTAAAATGGAGTTAGGCTGGCATAAGCTATACCAGTAAAGTTTGGCCCGCACAAGGGCCACCACAAAGTGTGTTTGGACCACTCTCAGAGTCAGAGAGGCCAGCACACAGACGTGAGCCATCTTTGCTGACACAGTGAGTAATCCAAACATGCTTTGTGGTGGCCCTTGTGCGGGCCAAACTTTGCTTTCTTAGCTTATGCCGGCCTAACTCCAGTTTAGAATTGCACTCCAAATTGTACCGCACATGTTTTTTATTTCATTCTATATACCGACTTCTTTCTTATTTGCTGCAACTCAACATTTTCCCTTGAGGTATAAGGACTTTTCAGGTGGTCACCCATTCAGGCACTGCTCTTTCAAACTCTTCACTTGTGCTTGCCTAGCAGAAGGCAAGGTTATTTGAGCCCATACTTGTAGCGGAAATGCAGAGGAAGAAAAACAGCTTCAGCAGCAATTGCCAGTCTTGTACACAATGAAACAACGCAAGTCTCTTACATCAAGGCCTATTCTGCAGTTTAAGCAAATGTCAACTCTTCTGCAGTAGAAGGTATTTCTTAATCTCAGCTTGGAATTTCCTGGGTCCTTGAACTGCTTGTACCTACGCTAACTGGCCCTGTAATATCATTCTTTCCATTTGGAAAAACGTGGGAAGGTAATGTTTACTGCTTTTTATCTTTATTCAGAAATAGGCACATTTCAATGTATCTCCGTTCTTTCAGTGTTTGGATGGCTGGTAATTTCACATGGACACGTTCCCCCTTTGCTTCCATCAGTGCTATCCTTGACATTTTGCTTAAAACAATTTCTGTCATAGCAAAATGGGCACAAGATTCATTTTTCTAAGAAGCTCAGTTCATTAAGTGAAAGAAAACGTACTTCATGTACAAGGATGAACATAATGGAATTCTGAGGAAAAAATTATTGCAAAATTTATGATAGACAAAACAGAAATAGTTGGAAAGTACACAGGAAAAGTCCATCAACGTTGGAGGAAAAGTCCATCACAGATTGCAAATCTGGTGGCATTTGGTGAGCCACTTCCATCCAGGAAGCTGGACTAGATCCAGCAGGTTTCTTCTGATGTGCAAGTCACTGACAGTCCAATCCTAAGGACTCTAGTGCCCAGAGGAGCTGCAGTGCCAAAATGGGAACTGCTGCATCCTCAGCCTGCCCAGGCTACTGCTGAGGACTCCTCGGGGGGGGGGGAAGGAGCATTTGGTCCCTTCCCCCCACCCCCGGGGAGACTGCAGCTGGCGGCAATAGGTCTCCTCAGGCCGCCCATACTCTTGAGGGAGATGATGGACCACCCAACTCTAGAGGAAGTTCAGGATGTGGTGGCAGAACTGCCATTGTCCCCACCCCTTCATGGGCCTGATCCTGCCTTTCCCCCTTCCTGATTCTGCCCCTGCCCTGAATCTTTTTAGCAGTTATCAGTGCTGCTAGAGCGCTAACGATCATGTTAGTTGGCTAACTAGAGCCTGCCCAATGCTTCCTTCTCCCACAGTGTCACGAACGTGCTTTGTGGCACGTTCATGACATTTTTAGGAGGCGATGCAGCCCTCAGGATTTGGCCCTGAGTGTGGCCAGTTGCATCAGATGACTGGTTTCATCCACACAGGTGATATTTCGGCTATGTAGTGAAATTGTCTGTTTCCATCTATTAACTGAAGACAGCCTCTGGTCAAACAAAAAGAACAACCTTTTTCTGCTTATAACAAAAAGAACAACCTTTATTGGTAGGGGTATGTTTTTTTTTTTGTGGTATTTTTCCCAAAACTTCTTGATTAAAATAGCAAATTGCAGTGTTAGTGTTTTTATTCTACAGTCTCAATCCAAGTTCTCAGTTTTATTTAAATGCTTTAAAAGTGTATTAGGTAGATGATACAGGTGATATGGTATCAGCAGATGCAGCCACAATATTATTTCTAATTGGAAAAGTTGTCTATTTAAATTTCTGGAAAATATCTTAAACACAAAAATGCAGTGGGTTTTTTCCCCCCCCAGATACTTTAACCGCCAAAAGGCTGTGGTTAACGCCCAAGAAGCGGTTTTCAACCAAAAATAAATAAATACCCTATTTATTGGCATATACTCTGCTTATAACTTTTAGAGCTTTCTATGGCTTTAAAATATGAGTGGCTGTGGTATTCTTATAAGGTGTATGTGGTGATGTCATTCAGGGGGAACGGACCAGAACGGGTGTTCCGGATCCTAACGGGCTCTGTGGCTGGTTCTGGGTTCGCAACAAGTGCCAATCAAAAGTGAGTTCCTGTTCCTAAATCATTTGAATGACACCACTGGGTGTATGCCATCAAGGAGGGAAAGTAGGATTGTTTTTGTGATAATCAGTTATCAGAAGAAAAATATGCTGAAGACAACATACCCATGGGCAGGACAGCCTGTATGTACAGTGGGGTTGCTTTATAACTGGCCTTTTCATCTGAACTGCAGTAGTGCCATCTGCTGTCTGTCTTTGTCATTTTGCCCCTTTAACGAAGCTCTAGCTCAATACTGTAGAAAATAAAGATTGCAATCCCATAAAACATTCTTGGAAGCATATCCCATGTAGCCAGTGGAGCTTACTTCTGAATAGACAGGCACACGATTGTGTTATTTTTAGGTGTTGGTAAAATGAGACAAATAACATTTATTGTTTAACAGGACAAACGTGTGTTAAAGTAGGTCAGAGCAATTATGCCGTTGGCATGCAGGGTGCAGGGGCAGCTTTGGATCAGAAAGGCGGGATTGTGCCCCAGGGCTCACAAGGCCCTTGAACCCTCATGGCTCAGACACAATGGTAGCCCTGAGGGTGGGTGGGTCCATTCCTAGCTTTGCCCCAGAGCCCACATTGATCTGGCCCAAGCACAGCATTTTACAAAGCATGAGAGGACAGGTCTCCGCCCCAGGGCAGCTTACAATCTAACATTTTACACAGGAGACAAAAGGGAAGGGAAGGAGTCAGAGGTAAATAGAAGAAGACTATGCAATTATTTATGTCAGGCTTAGACCACAATCTTAACCTGGGGTTAGGCTGGCACAGTTAGGCCAGCGAAGTTTAGCTGGCACAAGGGACATCGTAAAGTATGTTTGGACCACTCTCTAAGTCAGAGAGGCCAGCACACAGACATGCACCATCCTCCCTGACTCCGTGAGTGGTTTAAATGCGCTTTATGCTGGCACTTGTGCCAGCCAAACTTTGCTGGCCTAACTAACTCCAGGTTAGGATTGCACCCTCAATTACAGTACTCTGAAGACTATGACATAGTGCCAAGGACCAAGGAGGGGACATTCAGAAAAGATACCACACTCATACTCTTAAGCAGCGTATAACAGATATTGAGAGGCAAAATGATTTTTCTAATGTGTCAGATTTTAATATCAGGGAGGATATAAGATTTTTTGCTCCTGCGTTGTGTTTGTCCCATTTGGACATATTTAATCACAGGAGGGCATTTTCGTTGGCCCGTTTCCAAGTATTACCCTCAGCAGTTTCTGAGGGCCGATATAAAAAAATTCCCTACCTTGAACAACTTTGTCCCTGTGGGTTGGAGGAAATAGAGACTACGGAACATGTATTACTGCGAAGTACCTTTTAACAGACTATCCAAAACAAATTTATTCTCCCGTTGTTGAGCAAATTATCAGGATGATAGGACCTACAGCGTACATACTTATTTTTGGCTGATGGTAATCTGTCTTCTGTACACAATGTAGCCAATTTTTTTGCTGCTGCTATAAGTATCCAGAAACTTATCATGAAATCCCCTGATTGAGGATCTGTCATTATAATATTTTATGATATACTGCGTCAGGCTAATTTTATCATCTTAACATTTATGTAATTTTTTTTTAAAAATTCATGTAATTGTACTGATTTAATTCGCTTTGTACTGGTCCATGACCGTAATAAACTAAATCACTCACTCACTCATACTCTAAAAGACCATTCTGAGCAAAAGGGACATTATATGGAAGAGGAATTCGACAGAAAAAGAGAGGCTTATTGCCCTAAGCTCCCTGAGGCATCTGGTGGGCCATTGTAAGGTACAGGAAACTGGACTAGATAAGCCCTTCTTCTTATGTTATTTTCTTATATTGGGATGGCCCAATATTCTGGCCCCTGATCTTCTGCAGTCATCTGTGATTCCTCGACTTGATTCTCAGCTTCATGAATCCATGATCCCCCCCCCCATGAAAGAGAAATGTAACATTTGAACCTGGTTGACCTAGGCAGGCATATTTTCCTGTCAATTAGCCTAGGAGTATATGCTTTATATTATGATGCATTTCAGATACAAGACAGGGAAAAGATGAGAACCTGTCTGATGTGCATTCAGTAACAAAGGGTAGCATCACCCGGAAGAATACAGCTTTGCATCCCATTCAGGTTTTACGCTCAGAATGGTTATGAAATGTGTACAGAGTATAGGCATGGTCATATATTTGAGACATTTGTTGTTTTAATAAAAGGAGGGAGTCCATCTGCAGGATTTCTCTTAGGATCGATCTGTGTCTTGCATTTTGTAGGAGATACGGGTCCATCTCCAAAGGCTTCCCTTGTCTTAGTTTCCATGCCTGTTTTCACAGGGGTTTCTTCCCTATATACTCCCTGCACAAAGTTACAGTTGGGATCTTTCTCCAAAACCAATATACTTATTTCTGCTCCTTTGTCTTCTTGTCAGTCTAAAAAAAGTGTGTATAAAAATGGAGAACACTTATTTTCACTTTTTCAATAATTGTTCATCAATGCATACCTCATACATGTGATAATACCAAAAAAGATTTATTCAGAATCAATATGGTAAAGTGTAGCCAGTGGCTTGTCTCTGAGTGTACAATAAATAAAAGTTAAAATGCATGTGCTTGGTTCCTAGTGTTTATTTTTTTTTCTATGTAACTCCCTGTATGGGGATGCACCCATGTGAATGGGCTGCGTTCTGTATCCCGTAGGGGAGTTTTAAGGCCCTGGAGACCTCCTCAGGGTAAGGAAACATTTGTTCCCTTGCACCAGGGTAAGCCCACAGTGGTCCACAAGGTCTACTCAGACGTGAGTCAGCAATCCCATTGGGGGATCAAGGCCAGGAAGGGGGATAGGATATTGGCGGTGCTGCTATAGACAATACTACTCTCTTCCTGGCTTGATCTGACCTACTTTCCTTCTCATCTCTGCCCTGTTCCTTCCCTGCCCATTCCTCCTAACCCCATGCTGACTTAGGAGCACAAGCAGGTGTCCTTCGGCCATTGTCATGTAGACCTGGCTTCTTGCAGCAGTGGCCAGGCCATGCTGAATGTCGTGTGGCATTTTACAATAGCTGTAAAGGGTCTTATGCTTCCAGAATGCTCACTCTGGCTGCGTAAGACCCTTTTAAGGTTGGGCATAAAACAGAGTTGTGCTTCCAAATGGGGGTTTCCTACCTCTTTCTGCTATGGCCCCCTGTGCTTCTTGAAAGGTGCTAATGTGGGTTGGGTGATCTGGCACAGAATACCATGATGATAGGGGGCAGTAAGAAGATAAACATTGGGGAAGTCCCTTGCCTTTGACTCAGTGACAAGGCAGTCACATAATATAGAGCTGTGGTTTAATTTCATTCACTGCAAGATGTCGATCGCATAAGCAACATCTTAATCATTGGCCAAGAGCCAAAGAGCTCTCAGCACATGTCCAAAGTGCACTTTCTTAGTTCTCGAGAGCACTGGTTCCCAAACTTCTCAGAACCAGGTGTTTGCAGAGGAGGGGGCTGTGCCACCAAGACCAAGGGTAAAAGCCCCAGGTAAAAGTTACCTGGGTAGTGCTGGCCATCTGGAGCATGCGGGGGCTCTCAGCCCCTTCTGCGGCTCTCCCTGCTGCTCTAAATAGCACTTATTTCCAATCACGACCCATTTCTGGTCTTCGATCTGTGAGACCCCTGCACCCTCCAGATGACCAGTGCTGCCCCCAGGTAAGTGTTAAAAGTCCCTTGGTCATGGCAGCAGTACGATTGTTGCACTGCCATTGTGGCTGTCATTGTTGGGCCAGTTTCAGTTCCCCTGGTGGGTTGTGACCCACCAGTTCGAGAATCGCTGCATTAGAGTGACTTTACAAGCTGTGGAAGGGGCTGTGGTAGGAAGGATTGCAAATCCCTGTGAAATTGAAGGTGATGTTTCAAATGGCTCCTGGATACTGATTTTCTGAGAAGCAAGTGTTAGATTTGGTAAAGTAGGATGATGTACAGCATGACATGCCAGTGCTATACACACATTCCTGGATGGGGTTCCCTGTATCTTTGCAAGGTATAAGCATGCTTCCTTTGGGCAATGGAGGGCTCATCCCAAGAAACTCTGGGAAACTCAGAAAATGTCTTCAGAAGCTAACATGTACCTACCTTGTCCAGGGATTCAAATGCCAATGCTGTATTTTCAATGTGAGAGCCACACCACTGTTCACTGTGCAGAAGTTCATCAATGTCTTTCTCTCGTTGGTGTAAAGATGCTTTAACAGTTTCCAAAGTGGTTTTCACTTCCAACAGAAGTTTCTTTTGTGGCAAACAATCATGCACCTCCTCCTCCATTGTCACCTGAGAAACATCAAACCTTATCACCTTCTTAGACAATCTAGCACAGTATACTTTGCACCATGCCTTAGTCCACTCTGCCGCCTGTAACTAAGCTTAAGTATAAGGAGATAAAATAACCATATACTTTTCCTCTCCCATTTCTCTCCTTCGTTTTTTCCTATGTGTACATTTAGATTGCAGTCCCATCTACTTGTTCTGTGTGAATTGTATACGGTACATTGATGACTATATGAGTAGTAATCTGAATAGTAATCATGAATATCTAATTGCCTGCATTAGGAAGTTGGGGCAAAACTGCTGTGGAGCCCAATATGTGTATGTGCAGTGAAATAGCAAGATTTAGAAACACAAATAATAAACCACATATGATTATGATGTGACCTTGAAGCAGTTGGGGTTTTGGGGAGGAAGGGATCCTTTCTTTGGGCTTTTCCACATTATCAATCTGGAGCAGGCACTGTTGCTCACATTGTGTGCAATTCAGATATCTTTGCTCAAGGAAGGCTTCACCTTTGGACACATCACACATACTTGAAGCACAGTAGATTGATGCTGGGGAAGGTGCGATTCCCAGCGAATGGAACCAGTGCAGTGACGTGTCCTGGGCACCTTTGGAACAGTGTTGGCAACATCACTCGGCACAATCCTAACCTGCGCTGGAATAGGAAGGCCGGTTCATTTGTGCTGCATCCTAACCATGTTAGCAGGCGGCGGCAGCAGCTCAGGATGGGCCCGATGGAGCTGCTTGCATATGTGCCAGCAAAATGGCAGGCGCAAGTCCACATGGTCAGGAGTATCAGGCCTGCCCAGCCTGGGGACAGGGGTTTGGATAGGGCCTAATGGCCGTGTCCCATTTCCGCTCCCATCTCTACTTCAGTTCAATATGATGTTTACTTCAATAATAATATGAGACTGAAGTGTGTGCTGTTGCAAAATACCGGTGAATGGAAGGCTTACCACAAAAGACTGGGAACTCAGGTCAGATTCTGTGTTGCCCAAATCCTCTGCTGTCACATTAGGCTTCTTTTCACTCATATTCTTCTCTGTTGTTCTGTTTCCTGTTATCTGAAAGAAATTTTGGTGTTATCACAGCTTACTTTTTCAGACAACACCGTTTTCATTAGTATAATTACAGTAGTGCTGGTAGAGCCCAAGCAAGTTTTTGGTAGGACGTGAGTTGTCTATTTCATTCATTCATTCATGCATTCATTCATTCAAATAGAATTTATATACTGCTTTTCAACACAAAGTTCACAAAGCGGTTTATAGGCAAATAGTATAATAAAGCTAAATGGCTCCCTGTCCCAAAGGGATCACAATCTATTTCCCTTCTATTTAAATTCAGTACAGCACCAGAAAATCTGGAACAGGAAGGCAAGACTAGTAGAAGTTTCAGAGCAATCTCTTAAAAGCAACGAAGACTGCAATCCTACTACACATGTTTTCTTGAGAAAGACCCACTGAACTTCATGGGACTTACTATACTTCTAAGTAGACATATAGAAGACTGGGCTCTCGGAGTAGATTTTTTTTTTAAAAAAGTCTTATGGGCATTCATAGAACCTACAACATTAACTCAAATGAGAAAGACTTAAGTCTTAGATCATGCATGACAGAATTCTAGTTCAAGAAAAACACCATAACTCATCTCTACTGGTTGAATGATGATTATTAAGATTATGAATACTAAGGTGGCAATCCTATACACACTTGGGAGTAAGTTCCACTCAGCAAAATGGGACTTCTGAGTAAGCATGTACAGTATGTTTATGTTTAAAGGATGAAATGTTTCTAAAGAATAAAAGGTATTAAATATTTCTAAGCATCTTATTCTCGAACCCGAAACAGTATTCCTTTACTCCATCATCTGAAACACAAATGCAGGCGTCACACATATCCAGGAGGCCAACTAAAATGGTTGCCTCAGCCAGCAGAGTGGTGGAAACATTCATCTCTGCCTGCCTGCTTGCCTCCATTGCCCCTCTTTATATGATCTGGATTGGAAAGGGAAGACGATCACAGAGAGGAAGAGGAAACATGGGGGAAAGGACAGTGCTGAGCAGTACTGTAGCTAGAGTACTGCAGGTGCCGCAATGTGCTGTGTAAGCCGCCCCTCCCATTCATCATCGGAGCCATTGCGAGCAGCGACAGCAGTGCTCAGATGCTCACTGAACCAAACTGTGGCGTTGTGAGTTGGGGCAGGGGGCCACACCAGGTGACTCGCACGAGGTGTGTGTGACAACACCAGGGACCAAAATGGCTAAAATTGGGGTTTTTAAAGATAAGGCCGGTGACGCGCAGATCGCGCGTCGCCGCCTTTGCCCCGCCCCCCTGTGAGCGCGGGGAGACGGAGCACTAAGTGCCGGCTGGCCAGGGGCGGGGCAGGCGGCGCTGTGCGCGTGCGCCTGCCTCAACCGATCAGTTGCGCTCCGGCCGGCGAAACCCGCTCTCCCTCCCGGGGTTCCAGGCTGAGCGGTGCTGGTCGCTGCGGGGCCGGGTAGGAATTTTTTGAGGGTCACCGGATTGGTCATAAAGGGGGCCCTCTTTTTCGCCTACCCCAGTCTGGTTCCGGTGGGTTTGGGCTTAAATAGTCTGGTCACTTTCTGGCAAGGTGAGTGCGGTTCAGGGTAGGTAGGGTCAATTGGTGTGCACCTGAGGCGGCACGGGCCGGGCTGGCTAGGCTGGTCGCACAAGGCAGCTCCGGCCCGGTGCCGGCTGGGTTGGCTCGGCCTGGGCGTGCAAAGGCTGCTAAAGGGCGAGGCCCGGGTGAGCCGGCGCAGCCAGCTGCCTCGCCCTCTGGGCGGCAATGAGGGGTCGGGTTGGTACCCTCCAATCGTGATCCTGAGCCAGGTGTGACGCCCGTCGGTCATCCAGACCAACCGGGGAGGCAGACGGTCAGAACCGTTTCCCCAACCAGGACCCGCACTCTAGTTGGTAGCCCTGCTGTTTTATTGTTGTAAGTTAATTAATAAAGTGGCCCTTAGTACCATATCTCTGTCTCCTGTGATTATTTCAGGGTGGCGGGTAATACCATCATGCTATATACTGTTGGATGCGTAATTTCACCCGGAATTATCCTATCAAAAGTTATGGCCAAAAAACTAAAACCCCAAAATACAACTTTTAATGTAAAAATCACAATTTTTTAAAATCGCGATTTTATGGAATAATACCCTCATGTTATATACCGTTGGATGAGGAATTTCACGAGGAATTCAATGGAAAAAACCGGAGTGTCGTATATTCTATCAAAAGCTATGGCCAAAAAACTGAAAATACAACTTTTTATGTAAAAATCGCAATTTTTAAAAAATTATTATGAGTCAGTTCTCATTTCCATGTATCAGAGCTAATACTAGAACTTTTATTTATTGTGTGAGTGTCATCAAATTGGCCATGGGTTTTTTGTTGGTTACTAAATTGTTGGGTGACCTGTACTATAGTTACACAAATAAATAAATAAAGTTGCTGTATGGTTTGGGAGGAGGACATCCATCATGGGGGTGATGCACTGACCTCCCGCCCTGAATGACGCGAAATCTAGTGACACCACTGGAACGAAACCACTTCACTCTAGGTCAGTGATGGCCTATTACACACATGTCAAAGGTGACACACCACAACGTTTGGGGTGATACACCAGTGTTCACCAACACCTGACAAAAACAGAGTTTATTCAACTCATTTTTCATTTTTGTAAGTTTTTGAAGTTTCTTTATGTAATACATAAAGGAAGGAGAGGATTGGATACATGATTGGATTGTATTCTTTAAATAAACGACTATAAAGAATTTTCTCTTCTGTTTGGGAGCAGGAGTTGACACACCAGCAGACTCAAGTTAAGCATTGTCCAAAGTTTTGACACGCCGAGCCCAAAAGGTTCGCCATCACTGCTGTAGGTGCTTGCAGCCTCTCTCTTGACCCTGACAGGAATGAGCAAAGGTGGATTGGATAAGGGGGGTAGCAGGAGGATTTGGGCAGGCCATGTACACAGGGTTACCTCATCTGATATAATTAAAGCTCTTCGTTGATCATACGGTAAGTCCATCTGGAAATTCACTATTTTCTGCACTTTTTCTAGATTCAGTCTACTCCTCTGAAGTTCTTCTACCGCTGAATTGGAAATGGAAAACAAAAGCAAGTACAAAAATAGGTCACATTTTAAGAAAAAAAAGCAGTTGTTACTAAAAACAATATTTGTTAGCTTGATTCTGAATCATTCCCTATAGTTGCACTTTTACTTGCATGGAACTTCAGTGGAAATGTGTGTTGTTCTTAAGAATTATTGTTAAGAATAGAACCTTACATGTGAATCACTGTGTGCAAGACTGCAGTTTCCCGACTGTACTACAGTTTTGTGTCTATGTAATCCCTAGGCCTGAATTCAAAGAGCTATGTAGGCATACACAAGGGCTTGAGCATGCCCAGTAGATTCTTGCTTTTGAGAAGCAGCTCTTCATGCTACAGTTCAAATTGCTTTTCAAATGTCCTTACGTCTCAAAAGAGATTTGCTGTGCAGTATTTGTGTGTGTGTGTGTGTGTGTGTGTGTGTGCGTGCGTGCTTGCGTGCGTGTGTGGTACTTTTCAAGGCAAAAAGAATCCAAACCTTCCTTGGGTACACAGAACTAGCCATGCTTTTGTTTAGATCCAAACTCTAGAGTTTTTCAAGTAAGACAGAGAAAATCTTGGGCATTCTTCAGTTAGTAATGTAATGCCTTGGATGATCCATGCAGAATGCCTTTCCTGGTCTATTTTTTCAGTGTTATGATCTCAAAGTGACTGTCACAATCTATATATATAAAGAAGAGCGTATGTATGTATGTGTGTATGTATGTGTGTGTGTGTGTATGTTTGTTCCACATAGGCTCCGCAACGCCTGGACCGATTCGCGCCAAACTCGGCACGCGGGTGCCTTGGCCCCCC
>JAJKFI010000001.1:17409639-17420140 GCA_029204185.1 Lerista edwardsae
ACCCGGGCACACATGTGAGTGGGGGTGGGGTCAGGGATGGGACATATCAAGACCCGGGCACACATGTGAGTGGGGGTGGGGTCAGGGATGAGACATATCAAGACCCGGGCACACATGTGAGTGGGGGTGGGGTCAGGGATGGGACATATAAACACCTGGGCACACATGTGAGGGGGGGCAGGGATGGGACATATAAATGGGCCATCTGTATGCCTGGTGAGTAGCTGGGGGTCGGGGATGGCACATATAAACACCCGGGTGAAGCCGGGTACATAAAAGCTAGTAGATATATAAAGAAGAGCGTGTGTGTGTGTGTATGTATGTATGTTCCACATAGGCTCCGCAACACCTGGACCGACTCACGCCAAACTCGGCACGCGGGTGCCTTGGCCCTCCGAGACCATCGCTGCATGGTTTTGGAACGGATCGCGCCCCCACGGGCGCGAGTACAAGCGAATTTGTGGTTCTCTATGGGTGGCTATGGGCTGAGCCGCAGCATTCCGAGGCTCTGATGATGTCATGATGAGATGCAAAGTACATGCAAATGACATGCGGAATCTTCAGGCAGCAACTGAACTCTTTACAGTTGGAAGACAAACAGCAGCAAATAGGTTTCCCACAAGGAATCTTATACAGGGCCAGGGAAATGTGTTCTGTGGACATGTGGGCGGTCCCTGCTTGGCAGTGGACAGTGGGCACAAGGTGCTGTGGCTGTTGCTCTCTCTCTGAAAGTTTACTTTCACTGTGTAACGTAAGGCAATTGGGCAGGTGCAACCAAAGGCTACAAAGATGAAACAACAGCGTACACAGGAAACACCTGAGGGGGAAAAAAACCACAACTTGCAACGCTATGTCACAGAGCTGCTACATCTAGAGCAACAGAAACAGTACAGCAGCGTGACAAAAAACTACACGATAAGAGAGACAGAGCTGCTACATCTAGAGCAACACAAACAGTACAGCAGTGTCACAAACGACTACAGGATATGAAACAGAGGGCTGCTACATCTAGAGCAACAGAAACAGTACAGCAGCGTGGATGGGACAAATAAACACCCAGTCACCGCCGGGTAATTTTTAACAAAAAAAAAAAACACGCCCGGGGGTGGCCAAAAACCACTGGGGGGGTCAGGGATGGGACATATAAACACCCGGGCACACATGTGAGTGGGAGGGGGTCAGGGATGGGACATATAAACACCCGGGCACACATGTGAGTAGGGGGGGGCAGGGATGGGACATATAAACACCCGGGCACACATGTGAGTGTGGGGGGGTCAGGGATGGGACATATAAACACCTGGGCACACATGTGAGGGGGGGCAGGGATGGGACATATAAACGGGTAATCTGTATGCCTGGTGAGTGGGGGGGTGGGTCAGGGATGGCACCTATAAACACCTGGGCGAAGCCGGGTACATAAAAGCTAGTATTATTAATAAATGATAGTATTATTCAAGGTTTTCACAATCCTGGCAACTATTGGTATCAATCAATCAACACTATTTATATACCACTTTTCAACACAAAGTTCACAAAGCGGTTTACAGGTACTACTACTACTACTACTACTACTACTACTAATAATAATAATAATAATAATAATAATAATAAATATGTGGTATCATACATATCCCGGGGTCCACCCCATTCTAGCTACACAACTGCGCCCACCTGTTCCAGCCACTCCTGCTCTGGATGCAGCACCAGTAGACCAGCACTGCTGGCACATGAGTAGTGGCAAATGTGCTTTATGGCATGCTTGCAACACTCCAAGTTGGTACAGGGATTGTGCTGTCAGAGAACCATCGGATGGGAACTACTAATGAAGTCCAATAGAGGACTACAGTTAGGGGTGTTTTTTTTAAAAAAAAAAATGCATAAAAACACAAAACTGCCTTTTGGGGTTAAAATAATACAAATAAAAACACAAAAAAAAATGCATTTTCATGTTTAAGATGTTTTCCAAAATTAAAATAGATTACTTTTCTGTACTTTAGCTGCATCTGTATACTGTATACTGCATCTGCTGACACCTATATCACCTATATTACCTACAGAATACATTTTAAAAAGCATTTAAAATTAATAAAAATGAGAATTTGGAATGAAAGAATAAAAACAGGTAACACCACCACTTTCTGCGTTTCAAATCCCGAACTCGGCAAAATACACCATTTTGAAACACCCCTAAACTATAGTAAACCATAAAGGGGACACTATAATTCAAGAAGCAATTCTGTTTTTGAAACTTACTCAAGGTATGCTGGGTATATAGAGAGTCCAGCTTTTGGGTGGTACTTTTGAGAAGATAAGCCTACAAAAGATCACAACAGTTCAACTGCAAATTAACATTCTTGATTTATTTTTAAAATCTTGATTTATTTTTTCATATATCAGTAAATCAAGTGACACAATACACATACTGTGGCTTTTGTCTGCCTAGTAAATAAAGCTATAAATCAGACAAACAGATAAATCACAATAGTATCACATTACAAGACATAATTTGTTTTGGGAGGATTCATTTTTTTACACTCGGTATCAATGAGCCAACCTGAGCAGAAACCTAAACCAAGAATGCTGTCTTTCCTTCCAGTAGGTTGTCCCCAGGTGGCGATACACTTTAGTTCTGATATGCGCTGCATAATGACGTTTCAGCCAGCAATGGACCATATATACAACAGAGACCCCCCGTTAAGATTATAATGGTAGTTTGTTCAGATTTGTAGCCAAGGAGCAACAGGCTTCACCAGATGATCCCACCCAATGACGCTGTGCACTAAGAATTTTCACACTATGGCAGTTAGTCTAACGACGCATTCATCAGAACATATCCCCATTTTAAGTGATGTATGCCTGTAATGTGATGCCTTTGAAGATTCAGCAGGACCCTCTTCTAGTCTATTTTTCAGTGTTATGGTATGATTTAAAAGCCCGTTGAAAACCTGGGCAAAAGTTTCCCCACTTTTGACGGGCCAGTGGATCCCTTGTTAATGACATTCGGTAGAAGACCCTCCTGTTATCCTTCAAATGGGTCTCTATGACCATCTTTTCCATTATCAGTTTTGCTTCAAGTGAACTCCGTGTGTATGCATAACTTTGTTAGGCTGATCTTTTCATTGCTGCTCTAACTGCTGCCTCTTTTTTCTTGGAAACTTTCCTTTCTAGCACATCAGGGAAGGCTTTTAAGGGGTGAGCAATCACTTCCAGTAGTCCAGATCTATTAACTTCAATCTCATGTATCAGTATAGATACAGACTCCCTGAGGGGGAGTGGAACTATGCCAGCTCTGCATGGTCGGTGCAGCGCCCCGTTACTGCCTGTTCCTAAGCATATTTATTCAAAAGTCCCATTGATTCCAATGGGACTTCTTCCAAGTATAAAAAATCACAATTGCAACTGCACCTGATCCTACCCATGTTTGCCCCTTAGTACGTCCCACTGAGTGCAACATCAGTTACTACCAAATAAGTGAGAACTGCATGGTTAATCACACTGTCTTCTCAGGGTGACCAGGTACAAAGGAGGACAGAGTGCCTTTACCTTTAACCACTGTACAGAAGAGGGAATTTTGGAGGTGCAGCTTTTTAAACCCTTCCACGTTGAGCTACACCTGCCAAATTTCCCTATGCTATACAATGGTGAAAGGTATAGGCAACTCCAGTAGTGGTCCCGTCATTTTGAGGGAGGGGCAATTGCCCCGGGGTGCAATGCTGCTGGAGTGCCTCTCGGAGAGGTGATCGTTGTTTGGCCCGCCTGCTCTCTTTTGTTCCTGTATGGCTCCGAAATGGAGCCTGTTGTGGTATGGGGGCAGGGTGGAGCAGCGCATGGGAGAACCAGCGGAGGGGGCAGACCTCCTCAGTCTTGGTCCCTGGGCAGCCCATTGGCTGGGTCTGCAACTAGGCAACTCTGTCCTCCATTGTATCTAGCCACCCTGTATCTACTTCCAACGGCCCAATCCCTCACCAGCCTGTAGTATGTCGTGCCACCCAAGGTGCCCCTGCTGCATGCTATAGTGGTGGTTGGGTTGATTAGTCAGCCAGGACAAGGCAGGTAAAAATGATTTTTACTTACTTTTCTATAGGCTGCTTAACCATCAGTGGGTCTCCTCAGACCTACAACAGCTCTTCAGCTGGCATACATTTAAAGAGATTCCTGGAAGTAGATCCAGGCTTGAAAAGGGGGATAGGATCTGGTTGATGCTGCTGCCGCCAAGATTCACCCTCTCAACTTGATCAGGGTCAGTACCATTTTAACTAAAAAAAATGAACCTTTCCCATTGAGGTGCCTCCAAGCCTATTCTGAATTACCCTTTCTTTGTCCCATTTTTCCCTTTGCAGTATGATCTGGCTTGCAAGCTCTTCTTTTTCTTGGCGTAGCTTCATATTTTCTTCCTTCAGTCTCTGCATGGATCATAAGGCAGAAATGACATTATTACAGTAAGAGGCAGTAGAAAGGAAGATCAGAAGTTTGTTCTGAATTGTTCTTTGCATTAACTATATCATATTCCTGTTCTGCTTAGTGATTCAAATACAGAAGGGGATATGTGTGTGTAAACATCCAGAAATGTTCCTACTCTACCCTACTCTTACAGGTGCCTACTCTAGGAGCACTTCCGTATGTGCTTGCAATAGCACCAGACTGTCATTGGTTTCCATTTATAGTCACATGCAGAATGGCAACGTTCCTTCCAGACAACAGCAGATATAAGCATATTTTGGGGACACAATAGACTCTCTCCTCCTCTTATCCCTCCTGTTACTGTATCTGCTATATACCAGTGGTTCCCAAACTTCTCCTCGGAAGTTGTGAACTACACAAGACCTTGCAGGGTGGGGTGATGGTGCTGCTGCCGTGGAAAGACAGGTGTTTGTTTACTCACCTGAAGCCAGCGCTGGCCTTCAGGGGGTGAAGGGAGCCCTGGGGACACCTCCACAGAGCCACCCAAGCCTGGAAATGAGTGAAAATTGCAATCGGAATCCACTTCTGGTTTCTAATTGCAATATCAGAAGCAGCTTCCGATCGTAATTTTCCCTCCTTTCCAGGCTTGGGGGCCCTGCGGAGGTGTCCCTAGGGCTCCCCTCACCACCACCACCCCGGAGGCCAGCACTAGCTTCAGTGTGTGAGTATATGGAGCATAATTTGTAAAGTTAGCATAACATAAAAGACTGTACACAAAAGACTGTACTCAATCTTTTCAGCTTCCATAATAAGGCAATGGGTGACCACCTTCATTTTCAATTTTCCATTCATTTTGGAGAATAAATGAAAATAGAAAGCATCCCTAATATTTACAGATCTTAAACCGAAGGTTTTTTAAAAATAATAATAATTGAATTGCAATCTTAGTGGTTGGTATTTTTAAATCTATACCTGTGAATTTCTGATGGTGTTGGGGCATCACCTGGTTATTGTAGTCGATACAATGTGCAAATTAGTTCTAAATTCAATATTTTAGTATGGCGAGTTTAAGGAACGTAAAGTACAAATGTGCAGTGTTGCACATAATAGGAGCTTGAAATTGATCAATGCCTAATTTCACTATTTTAAAAAATTCACTGATTGTGAATGTTATTCATAAAAAAACCACTTTTTTAATGTTTAAAAGATGCAAATCTTGCAAGTATACACACACTTTCTATCAAAGTAGCTTACAAATAAGGTAGACAAATCACACGATCCCTTTTATATTTGACATTTATATTTAAAATCAATAAATCAGTTCATGAATCTTGTGCATAATATTTGTAAAGTTGTGCACTCTTAATCAAAAATGACTGTATTTTCCTTTACCTTCATTGTGTCTTGCCAGTATTGATTCTTCTTGTCTACCAGCTCCTGATAGGCTCCTAGCTGGTCTCTTAGGATCTTCATTTTGTTGCCATATTGATTTTTCAGCTCCATGATGGCTTGTTCCTGTCCGATACATTATGATGAAGAAAATATTTATTTGAAATTTCTCCTTTACTAAATTGGCCAATTGCCTCCAACTTTGCCCAAATGCTGCAGGTCTTCATTGTGATCAGGTCAATTGTTGGCATCCTTTGTAATGTTTCTACACGCATCATAAGGTCAGTTGACCAGATCATGATAAATTCTCCAAAAATAGCAAGACTATTATATCATGTTGTTCACACAGCATTTCACTGACAACCTATTACAAGAATAATCAAAGAGTGGAAGATTATATTCTAACACAGGAGTATATTATGAGTTTACATCTTTGCCAGACAAGGAATCTTTTCTTTTTCAATAGTATTGCTATATAAATAATACAAAGGGGTTTATCCATATGATAAGCTGTATTTGCTTTCAGAGATAGTTGCGAGGAGGCAGGAAAAATGGGTGTGAGAGCCTCTTTTTGTGCATACAAAGGGAAGAGGTAGTGGAAGAAAGAAGGAAGCACAGTATTCCTTCAACAGCCTCAGCAACCTCCTCTGAGGTCCAAAGGGAAAACTGCAATGGTTGGAGCATCTCTTAGTGGGTGGTGGAGAATATCTCATGTAGAGAACTAGGAGAACTGCTGCCAGTCACAGTAGAGAGTTTTGATCAGGGTGGATAAATGGTCTGAATCAGAACACACTCCTAAGTTGGAGATCCGCTAATGCAGCTGTGTTGATGGAAAGGTGTCACAAATGTGCCAGAAGACACATCACAATACCTTGCAAGTCAGCAGGATGGGTGGAATGACCTGCGCTGCCCGCTAACACTGCAAGGAAAGGAATGGGTGCTGATGGGAGTTGAGTGCAGTGGTGTCATTCAAATGATTTAGGAACAGGAACTCACTTTTGATTGGCACTTGTCGGGAACCCGGAACCATGCCACGGAGCCCGTTAGGATTCCCGTTCTGGTCCATTCCCCCTGAATGACATCACTGCCTTCGCCCCCCTAGGAATCCGGAGTTGCTCCCTTTAACCCTCTGAGTGCCGGCCAACCAAGAAGAAAAGCTCTTTGCAGAGGAATTGGGAGGGGGGAGGAGGGAGAGTGAAGTGGGCGGAGTCAGCCCTAATTTTAACTAGTGGAACTGAGTTCCCCCGCGTTCCCCCTGCATGACATCATTGGTTGAGTGGTGTGCTGGGCGGTGGAGGGGCAGCAGGAGGGTAAAACAGAGCTCTCCTTCAAGTGCCCCTTTTATCCCAAGTTAAAGGGATAGCAACTCGGGAATGAGCCTTCTCTGTAGCAGCTCCACAAATATGGAATTCCCTACCAGAAGAACTAAGAACTAAACACTCCCTCATGGCCTTTCAGAGAGGGCTCAAATCATACCTATTTAGTCTGGCCTTTGGATGACCGTGTGGCTGTCTGCCCTCTGTCCCTCTGGTATGTTGTCATAGTTCGTTTCATTCCCCTGGTCAATCGTTTTTCCCACCCTCCCAATACGTCCTGATACGGAGAATTGGGTCTAGCTTTCACTCCCGTTCACTCTCAGTGTTCCCATTAATGTTTAATTTGTTGTTGTTTTAATATGTTGTTTTAATGTGTTTTACTTATTATGGTTATATTTTGCATTTTGTTTTTGTTCTCTGTAAGCTGCTTTGGGCATTTGCTTCGGCATAGGAAAGGCCTATACCTTCGCCATTTATACGAAGGCCTACACCTTTGTATAAATTCTTCAAATAAATAAATAAATAAATAGGGGAGGGTGGAACACGGAGTAGATCAAGCTAGGAAGTGGGCTGGGATCAGTGGATCACACCCAGGAACAGGTACTATCCTAACCCCCTTCCCAGGCCTTGCAGCCTTACATGGGATTGCTTGGACTTCCGCCAACTAAATAGCTGGTAGAGATTTGAGTAGTCCCATAGGGAAGGCTGGGGCATTACTGAGAGTAAGGGAAAATACCCCAAGGAGACCTCTAGCATGCTCCTAATCTGCATTGCAAACAGTGGAGGCCATGTGGTTCCGCTGAACCAGTGCAGTTTAGGATTGGGCTGTGAGTTTAAGGCAGCATCATATGTGCTCTGCAGGAGATTTGCACATGTCATTTCCAGTTGTCACTTTGGTCTGACCTGTTGAAAGGAAGCCTCTGTCCCCCTAACCTCCAACACAGTTCCATATTCAGAGATCCACTCTGCTCCATCTGTTCTCCTCCGCAGAATCATGTGGTGCTCCCTTACAAGCAAGGGCACATCACTCTTGAAGCCCAGCACAATTATGGCTGCAATTCTATACATATAGGTTAAATGTTAATATCTAGGGTGTCGTCTTTTTTAAGGGCTGCCTGAAAGATGGGCTGTATGTGGCCTCAGTACATGGTTCATGTTACATTAAGGTGACAATCCTATGCAAATGTCTCTGGGTAAGTTGTAGTAGTGAGTAGTGTTCAACTCTGCAAATTTGAGAAATAATAAAAAGTGAGAAAATTAAGCAATTTCTCAAATCTTGTATCTCATTCAATTCTTAATTATGTGGCTTTAATAAAGCTAGCATTAAAAATGTATTGAGTGTAAAGCCAAGGGCAGATGATGAAACAATTATGCTTCAGGACACCAAATCATCATGGAGTAATTGTATGAAAACATAATTGAGCTTGACTCAACTTGAACTTTGATGATACCATTGCCCTGGGTGGTAAATTTTCAATGACAGTGATATTGTCTCAGGCTGCAATCCTGTGCACGCTTTCCTGGGAGTAAGCTCCACTGAACACAGTGGTACTTACTTCTGAGTATTCATGCCTAGGATTGTGTTGACAGTGCATAAGGATGCATACAGTTGCATTGGAAAAGGGCCTCCCCCTGCAGTTGCGGATCTAGGGGGGGCTATGGGTGGCAAGAGCCCTGGGCGCCATCTTGGGGCCATCTTGGGGGGTGCCAATGGCATCCCCCCGTGCCCCCCCCCCGCAACATGGCGCCCGCTGTGCCCGCTCCCCTCCTGTCTGCTGGGACAAGCGAGCACTTTAAAGTGCTTGCGCGCCCCGGCAGACAGAGCGGGGAGTGGGCGCTGCGCACTCCAGGCCGGGGGTTTAAAGTGCACGGAGTGCGCCCTGGCGGCTCACTCCTCTCCTGTCCGCCGGGATGCGTGAGCACTTTAAAGTGCCCGCGCGCCCCAGCAGACAGGGCGGGGAGTGGGCTCTGCACACTCCGGGCCGGGGGTTTAAAGTGCACTTTAAACCCCCGGCCCGGAGTGCGCACCCCGGCGGCTTCCCTCCCGGCTCGGAGGGCACAGCGGCCGCTCCCCGCCCTCCGAGCCGGAAGGGAAGCCACACCCCGCAAAGTTGTGACGTTGTGACATCATGATGTTGCGCACCCCGCAATGTCATTCCCTGCCATGGGCGCAGTTCTGATTAGAACCGCCCCTGTTCCCCTGTATTCTCTAGCAAGGAGAAGGGGAGCAAACTCAGCAAGCATATATGTACTTTCTGCTAACTCCAGAAATGAGAGACTCCAAACAGTATTTTCTGATCTAAGGAGGCAGAACATAAGAAGGCAGGTTCTTCATTCTGTGCAGTGCCTCTATGCTCAGTCTGCTAAAGTTAAACATTATTGCCATTGTCCTTTACCTAGGGCCCCTGCCAACAGCTTGAGTATTAAAAAATCTGACTTCATTAAAATGCTTGTATTTTTTGTTCACCAAAACGGTCACCAGAGGGAGCTACCATCCAATATGAAAACGAGCCTGAGTTTCAAGTTTTAAAAGCAGCACTGTGAACATTGACACTGGGAGAACAAAACAAAAAAGAGCATGGTGACATCAGATGGGTTAAATAGGCCAGAATGAAAAGGAAAAAAAAAGTCCAACTAAAATCAAGGTTAAATGGAAGTATTCTGATGTAACTCCATTAAAGCCAATGTAACCATTTCAGAAAATCAGCGGGATCTGATGCAGAGTTTGGTGTGTTTAAGATTATTTATTTCAATAAACTTAAGAAAGCCAAATTTTGCACAAATTAAACAGTACAGATGCAAAAAAATCTCCTCATACAAGCAACAGCTACATCCTAGGCAGACCTACTCAGAGGTACACCACACTGAATTCAATAGGATATATTCCAAGGTAAGTATGTATAGGATTGCATCCTTAGAGCCAAATGCTCCTTAGAGCCCTCTGCTGATGCAGCCAAAAACAAGTGTGCTGTATCTAGCTGGGTGGGCAGAACAGGAAGCTTCAGAGGGGAAATCACCTTACCCTTCTATAAGCCTCCTATTTAGGGTGACCAGATACAAACAGGGACAGAGTGCCGGACACCTGGGTTTCTTTTTCCATTGGGATGAGAAATTCACCTTGTTCTCTTTCCCTGCATGCTCTAGCTCTTTGATGACCTTCACATACCCAGTCTTCATCTGCTGCATATCTTTTGCAATCTGTAAGAAGAATGCAAGTGAAAACATTCCATTCATTCCTCTTAATGACCAGCAGTCAAAAGGACATACAAGGACAACTAAAATACAAGTTCATATAAAATACGTTACAGATAAACATTGGGACACACACACACACACACACAGAGAGAGAGAGAGAGAGAGAGAGAGAGAGAGAGAGAGAGAGAGAGAGAGAG
>JAJKFI010000001.1:17420150-17472402 GCA_029204185.1 Lerista edwardsae
GAGAGAGAGAGAGAGAGAGAGAGAGAGAGAGAGAGAGAGAGAGAGAGCGCAATCCTAAACTGGAGTTAGGCCGGCATAAGCTAAGCCAGCAAAGTGGCCAGCACAAGGGCCAAAGGAGTGGGCCAAACACATAAGGAGTGAGATGGCACCTTTACGGTGCAATCCTAAACTGGAGTTATGCCAGCATAAACTAAGCCAGCAAAATTTGGCCAGCACAAGGGCCACTACAAAGTATGTTTGGACCACTCTCAGATTCAGAGAGGCCAGCACGCAGACGTGAGCCATCCTCCCTGACTCCCAGAGTAGTCAAAACATTTATGGTGGCCAAACTTTGCTGGCTTAGTTTATACCGGCCTAACTCCAGTTTAGGATTGCCTCTCAGTCATGTCTCCTGCACTGACATCCTCACTAACATCCATAGCTGGTCTGGGCTGCTCATGAGGCACAATGAAGTGTGCCTCATGGACTCAGGAGGAGGTAAACTGGTGGCCATCACCCCAACACATGCTTATTCTATTGGCTGGTCATCTGAGAGAAGGGGCAAGCAAGTGGTTGAAACAGCTGAGAGAGGACTCTTGGAACAGCTTCCTTTGTTGGTCATCTAGCTGGTAGTACCACCTGTTTGAGAAATAAAGCATGGAGGAGTAGAGTAGCTAGAGTACTACTAGAGTACTAGTAGCTAGTAGGGTACTGTAGCTAGAGCTCTCACCACTCTCCTTCTCTTGCCTCCTTTTTTCAGTCCCCTTCCTGCATGCTGTGGTTAAAAATGAGATGCTGGAGAAGTAGGAAGTGGTGGTTGGGTAGCTGCAAGAACATTTAGTCATGACACACTTTGCACACAGGGTGAGGGCAATACTTATTTTTATTTATTAATAGTATTTCTATTAGTATTAGTAATAATACTATTTTATCTGTAAACTGCTTTGTGAACTTTGTGCTTAAAAGTAGTACACACACACACACACACACACACACACACACTATTGATTGATTAATTGATTGATGGATGGATTCTAGCCCAACTTTTCCTCACTACAATATTATGACACAAAATTCCTTGCAGTGGCAGGCATGTGTAAATAATCTTGAGTACGAATATTTATTATATTTCACATTTTATGTCTCATTACATATTAATATATAATATGACTTCTGTGACTTTTATCTAACAGGCCATTATATGGCAATTTTTTAAGGTAATCCTGCAATTCTGTGCACACCTATCAGGGAGCAAGTCTCAATGAAATCAGTGGGAATTGCTTATGAGTAAACGTGCATAAGATTGTATGACATGACAGCTGTCTAGGCACATATTGGCAGGAGATATTGGTTGCACTCTTACTGTGATCCTATCCTGTGCCTTAGAGTAATTTAAAATGTGAAATGTCTCCAAGCAGAGACAAATGTATGACATACCTAAGCCATTGGTCAAGAATGGACAAAAATTGATGCAAGCACACAATGACGTATGTTTATGATGTATGTTTATAACCTGGAGTTAGGCAGGCACAGTTAGGCCAACAAAGTTTAGCCGGCACAAGGGACACCATAAAGTATGTTTGGACCAATCTCGGAGTTCGAGAGGCCAGAACACAGATGTGCACCATCCTTCCTGACTCAGAGAATGGTCCAAATGTGCTTTACGATGGCCCTGGTGCCAGTCAAACTTTGCTGGCCTGGCCTAACTGTGCTGGCTTAACTCCAGGTTAGGATTGAGCTCCCAATGGCCTAGCTACTTGTCAGTTCAACAAATACAATCACAAAACAAAATGTCTTTGGGCATTCTCCACTGGCTATTTCACTTACTCCTTTCTCTCCGAGTCCCAGACTCTAAGACTTATTCCCCATTATAGACAACATTTCATGCATACTTATCCTTGGTTGAAATGTAGCAGGTAAAAAAAATAGATCAGCTAAGACTTTTAGAAGGAGGGGAAAGGAATGTTATTTTCTGTAGCAAATAAACTGGCTTTTAGCTTATACAAAGGAAGGTACTGTACATCCAGTTGGATAAACTCAGTTCATCCTGAATCATTAATCAAGACAGAAGTGAAGAATCAAGACAAATCATTTCTTAGATTTGGCAAAATCTGAGCAGTTACATAAAGTTATAGCCCAATCCTATTCAGGCTTCTGCCCCAAGACAGTTGCAATTTAAAATTTGCCATAGGGGAGATTGCATAAGCAGTGGCCCTTAGGGGTGACTGGGGCTTACACAGGTACAAGGGGAAAACCTCCCCTTGTCCTGCACGTTGTCCTCCCCTTGTCCTGCATGAATGGGCCTTTGGATATGGCCCTGCTATGTTGGCCCTACTAGGCCGGCATAAGGTAGTATTGTGCTCTAAGACAAGTGCACTTCGGTGGTAAAAATGGAAGAAATATTAATTTGCCCACAGCAATATGTTAGTAGAAAAGAAGGCTTAAATTAATCCGTTAATGCATTAGCAGCAAAGTCAGCTCCTATGAGATCATTTTTGGTATCTGTTTACCTTGGTAATATATAATTTAGCTAATCGGTATGGAATGTAAGGTTGCTCTTCTTTCGACAGGCATCCTCCCAGTTGATTGTCATGAGAGAGCACTCTCGGAGAACTTGGATGACCTGCAAGTGATGAAAATATAACTCTTGATTCTCAGAGACATGGAGCAAAACATCCCAGGAATGTTCAGAACTGAAAACACCCTGCACTACTTTAAGGGTGCAATCCTAACCTGGAGTTAGGCTGGCACAATTAGACCAGCAAAGTTTGACTGGCACAAGGGCCACTGTAAAGGGCGTTTGGACCACTCTTGGAGTCAAGGGGGATGGTGCACCAGTCTGCTGCTACACATGGAAATCTGGAGGTTAAAAAAAAAAGTCAAATGCGTTTGCTTCATGAACTTCCCTCCTGTGCATACTTGTTTGCTTGAGGATTGCTTTGCATATTAACCTTAAAATGCACAGAGGGAAAAAGCAGAAAAATGGGCCAGATGTCAGGGCTGGAATACTGCAGGAATTTGCAGGGCTGGAAATCTGCTGGTATACTGCATGATGTCTCACCACTGCATTACTCAAGATGACCTGCATGTCCCCTTCTCAGATGCATGCCCCAATCCCATGAACAATATTCCTCTTCTAGGAAAATCTGTATCAAGAACAGCAATGACGGCATGTACGTGTGTTTGCATTTTGAAAGCTTATTGGGAATCACTGTATTGTGCACTACTGAAAAGAAAAGGTATGTTATCTGTATGCCAGTAGATGAAAGATAGAAGCTGTGAAAACAGTATGGGCCAAAACCACACAATATGGAAGTAAGATATCTTGCAGTGCTGATGCTAGAGATAGGCATGGGGCCAGAGTATCTTACGAAGATTCATTTAATGTGTGCAACATTACAAACCATGATATGGCAAAGTTTGACTTAGGAGATCACAAAATACAAAATCCCCCAGTTCTGGGCTTTATTTGTCTTGTTCACACGCCAGCACACTACTTTGCCCTCAGCCATCATCAACAACCATCCCATGTTTACTCCAGATCAGGAAGCTCCCACGATATGACTTTTGCAAACATGTACTGTGCAAGCAAGGGATGGCCATTCATGCAACTGTCCAGGGAACATCAGACAGACAAGACTTCCTACGAGCTAGCCGGATAGAGTGGGGTGGCACTCTGACACTTAAAAACTGTGGTCCTCTAGGCCTGTGGATCTGATGCCTCTTGCTGTCCATTCTGCTATGAGTCACAGTACCGGCTTGGATTGGGCTCTCTTGGCTGGCACCCAACACCACAAACACAGGTATATATGAATCGTGTACCTTCCAGTCAAATAAAAAGAAAGAAAAATGCCTGTCAGGCAACAGTTCACATATCACTCACACAAACAGGAAATGCGCACAAGGAAATGTCACTGTCTCACTGTGGGAATCTTACTGTGGAATGCCAGGTCGAATATTGACTTCTGTGGAAATACCTTTTTGTGCAGCGGTTTTGTTCCCTTTCCATTCATTCAGGCATTTTACAAATGAGGACTTGTTCTTGTTGAATCCAAGTTTGTTGAAAAACGATTGGCCCTGCCCAGCCTCACCTGTTAAAGCAAAGGCAGGTTGTAAAGCATATTGGACAACCTACACCATTCTGTAGCTAGTTGTCACCTTCGTCCTTGAACGCAAAGCTCCTTTTAGTTGAAATATGCTTATTTTCAGCCAAAAGCACACACCACAACCACCCAGATGCTCCACCAGTGCTGGCAAAGAAGGCGGTTGGTAGTGGTTTGGAGGAGAATTGGGATAGGGAACGGGCCAACTTGTGGGTGGTTTGAGGGCAAGATGAGGTGGATCTTGGCAGCAGTTGCACATGCCAGATCCTTTTCCCCTTTCCTGGCCCAAACCTGCCCCCCTGAGGATCCTTGGACTTATGCCAGCAAAATAGCTGGTGTAGGTCCAAGGAGATCCATTGGCCATCAGGCAGCTGGTAAGTAAAATTACTTCCCTCTCCTCGGCTGCACCATTGCATGCAGAATTGGGCTCTCAGTGTCTTAAAATCCAGTGGTTCTCACAATTTGCAGGGCCATCCTAACCCCCCCCCCGTAGCACATCCTTAGTGCTAATTCTCAGACACCGGCACTGCCTCAGCACCGGCCAAAGTGGGATGAGCTGGGTGGCAGGGACGGAGCGGGAGGGCGTTTCTGGGTGGGTGGTGGGAGGGCCAGCAGGTGTGCCAGCCTGGAAGGTGGGCGGGCTTGGGGTTCGCCCATAAGGCTGAATCCTAGGCCCGATCCCCAGGCCGGGGGGCCACAATTCGGGTGGTGTGGTCTCATTGGATCTGCGCCTCCTGTTTCGTCACTGCTGTTCCGGCGCAAGGTAGGATTGCATCCTTGGCAATATTTGGAGGTGGACACTGGGCCTTTGTAGCTTTTTATACATTCCCAACATCAGTCTTTACAGATTTATTACTTCTGAACCTAAAGGTTCCACTTAGTTTTCCACCACTACTAGACATATCCATGCATGTGCCTAGTACTCCTTTAAAGCCGTCTAAAACTAGTGTATCTCCACATCAAGTGGCAGAGTTCCATAAGCTAACTATGCATTATGTGAAATGATGCTTCCTTTTGTTGGTGTGGAGTTCTCATATCATGGAAGAGGCAATGCAAAGAAAAATAGATGAAGAAAAAGGTAAAGGACACGGGGGAAAAAAAGCCAATAGAGACCCGTGATCTCTACTGGCTTTGTTGGGCAATGACAGAATGCTTACCATGCCCAGCTTCTGCATCAGAGCCAGAGCTTTTTGCAACATACAAGGAATGTGCTTGCATCTCATCTGGGTGGTCAATAACACTGCCTGGCAGAGGGACAGAGGAGATGATGGTCGTTTGTGATTTGGGTTCCACATCACTTCTCAGTGACTCTTCAGTTACTTGAGAGCTTGATGGGACAACTGCTTGTACCCAGGCCTCTAAAAAGAAGGGCATTGAAACATTAATACACAGGGACAGGCTACAATAATTAGAGGCTTAGAGCAAAGACCACCACTAGGACTGGCATCAGAGCTCGCTGAGGGCCATTTGCCCCCCTAGGAATCCGGAGTCACTCCCTTTAACCCTCTGAGTGCTGGCCAACCAAGAAGAAAAGCTCTTTGCAGAGGAATTGGGAGGGGGGAGGGGGGAGAGTGAAGTGGGCAGAGTCAGCCCTAATTTTAACTAGTGGAACTGAATTCCCCCGCGTTCCCCCTGCATGACATCACTGGCCATCACCCATCAGAGGACCCACATGGCCTGTCTGAACCATGAACCTTTGGTTGCAGTGGCATTTGTACTGCACAATATGCCACCAGGTGCGTCATGAAAGTGTGAGACTAGATGGGATTAAAAAAATCCCCATCCAGCTTCTACCTAGCCCAACAAGGCTAGCCAAGCAATGCTCCAACCAGCCCCATCCAACTCTACATAAAGAAACAGTGCAAGAAAATAATGATTGCCTCAACAGCTTCCTCTCCAACTTGTGCTCTCACTGATGCCAGGAAGACTAGCTGGTCAATGCTCTCCATTTCCAAATCCCCCTCCTCACAATTGCCCACCCTCACCAGGAGCTGGTCAAAGGAGGAAAAAGGGGGGGGAGTGCTCTGTGAGTTGTCAGATGCCTTTTGGCATGGACTTCTTCATGCCACCTTAAATACATGCCACCTTAATACTTGGAAGATGAAAACAGGATGAGAAACTTTACACAGAAATATACTTAAATTACTGTGTTTTTAGTTTGTCTAGATGAGGCGCACTGACAGTCTGCTTCCAATAGGTCAGGTCTCTTTAAATGCTGTTCTCAAGACGAGCTGCCCTGCATGACTGTACGGTATGTAGACTTGTAGCCATTGTTTCAATTCTTGATTAAGGGCACAATCCTAACCTAGTTTTAGGCTGGCACAGTTAGGCCAGTAAAGGTTGGCCAGCACAAGGGGCACCATAAAATATGTTTGGACCATTCTTGAGCCGTGTTGGAACAGGCCGGCCGGCAGGCCTGCACTGTGTCAAATGCAGCTTGGGAACAGGCTGGAGCCTCCACAGGGCAAGGGCACAATCACGGCCTTATTTTGGGGCAGGCGCCAGCCACCCAAATGGGCTCCTTTGGATCTGTGCTTGCTGCTTAGCAGGTGCAGAGCTGAGGACCCTGCGTGGCCCTAATTGGGGCCACATGGCCTGTACTGAGGTCAGGAGCTTGGATGCTGCTTAACAGCCACATCCCAACTCCACACCTCTCCCCATTTCAGCATGACTCCTGGCTCACCCACCCCCTCCCAGAAACACCCTCCCTCCCGCCCTCCCCCAGCCAGAAACACCCCTGTGCCAGCCAAATTCAACTGGCGCAGGAATGTCGCACCACTGGCTTTGGCCAGTGCTATTGGGCTGCTGCTAGTGTCGGCCCAGTGGCAGCAGCTCTGGCGTGACGGTGCTGGTTGGCACTCTTGCACCAGTGCTGCTGCCGTTGGGCCTTGCACCCTCGGAGTCAGAGAGGCCAACACACAGATTTGCACCATCCTCACTGACTCCGGGAATGGTCCAAACGCTCTTTACCGTGCCCCTTGTTCCAGCCAAACTTTGCTGGCCTAAACAGATAAATAAATAAAACAACTCCAGGTTAGGATTGTGCCCTGAATGACAGAATGCTAGGAGGTATTTTCTAGATAAGCTAGAAAATTCTTTGATATGGACAGTATAGTTTCTTGCAAATCCAAGAAAAGGATTTATCACTACTGTGATAAATCAGATGATAAAGTCAGCATGTTTTCACATGACAAACCAGGCAAAATGCAGCTTTTGTTTGAACAGGAAACATGATACTTCTGGAGAATTTCAACTGTGTCATTTCAGAGTCTAAGTAGGTTGGGATATGCAAAAAAAAAAAGTTACATGAAAGATATCAATTTATCCTGGAAAACTGCTAGAAAGTTTGAGGCAGAATGGCAACAGTAGTAATTATTATTACTACTACTGTTGCCATCGAACCAAAGTGCAGCCATCTCGAGTCTGTTGCTTAAAGTCTCTTGCCTAAAGTTGCTGAAGTATGTAACTTTCTCTCTCTTTGCTCTCATTGTTTTCACTCACTTGCCCCCCCTGTAACCTTCTCCATCCAATACAGCTAGCCCTGCATAATAAATAGGGAACTGGTTCAAGCCAGCAGAGCTTCCTCCCTTATTGGAATGGTCACAGCATATTCTCAAGGCCCAATTGACACGGAGCTTCTCATGTCCCAGCCCCTGTGTAGTAATTTTCCACCAAGCAGCAGCTTGGGGGAGAGAGGGCTGGCCCAAGATCTCCTGAAGCCTGAGGTGGCATGATGCGCCAGCCTCCGGAATATTCTATACAGTGTTTATCAAACTGTAGATGTGCCAGCCTCTGCACCTCCCACTCTCTAATATTTGAGCTCAACACTCCCCTCCCCATTTCCTTTTCCTCTCTGACCATTTCCTAGTTTTCCATTCCAGGAAGTGGAAGGAGGAGCAGTGGAGGCAACCAATCGGACTGAGCGTCTTCCCTACCAATCTGGTGCATGAGTGGCTGCTTCAGTTGGCGTCATGGATGGGCTGGCCATGGTCCTGGCCATTAAAACCATCAGCCGAACTGGTCAGGTAGCAAATGAGAAGCACATTTTGCATAGTGATGAAGTTAACAGCTTAGCCATTAGCTATAACTGGAATATTCTATAACCGCGTTTCTCAAACTGTGGGTCCCAGAAAGCCTCCTGTGAAAACATGGGGGATGGAAAGTTCAGAAAACTGATTGCCTCAAGTCCTGAGGCTATTCAAAATTCAGATAGCTACCAACTGCCCTGCAAAGAGGCGAGCTCCTACAGTCTGCAAGCTGGTAAATGAACAAATAAATACTATTTCTTTTTAGATCACCTTTTTCTTTAAAGTCTCTTAAAGATAGGTGGGTCACGATAGAGTGTCATTTTAAAATGTAACTCTATCATACGTTAACTCTATAATACATAACCCAAGCCATTGTTCGTGGCTTTGCTGTGATGCAAATCAATGTTAACTTTAAAAAAAGCTTTTGGTTCTGCATAATCACTGTGGCTTGTTGCAACAGGTGCAAATAAATACTCTGATAGCTGAAGATTCCAGGTTTACTACTGACAATGAAGGCATGTTCATAAAAATCTTTGGACCACCCTATCTTATATTCTGGGGGTAGTCAAAGGTCAGGAAGAATCCCTATATAACCACTGCTTCAGCAGTCGGCAGATAATCTTCTTTAACAGAATTTCAACTTCCCGATGGGTAAGCATGCAAAAAGGGACTGAAATGGTAACGCTTATTTGCATAGAGTTCATTATCTGTAATCCTCAGCACATTTTCTTGGAAGCCTGTTAAATCACAGAACTTCAGCAAGTGCCAAAATGTTGAGTAAGATTCTGGGTCCACCTAGGTTAGCATCGGTGACACTGTCTGGCAGTCAGGGACTCTCGAGAATTTAAGACCTAGAAAAGTTTTCTCTGCACTGCCTGGAGAGATCCAGACTTGAATTTGAGACCTTCTGCACACAAAGTGTGTGCTGTACCACTGAGTTACAGCTCATCTCCTCCCATGACATTGTTACGTTCCAACTAGGGCCACAATCCTAACTTGCATCCAGCACAGGTCAGGAGGCAGCTAGAGGCCACCTCGGGGTGAGGGGCTATAAGCCCCAGCAGCCCCCATAGGGCTACTTGGAGTTGGCCGGGCTTAGGATCTGGCATAAGTGCTGGATCCTCTCTCCACCCCTTTCCTGGGCTAGCCCACCCATTGATCCACCCTCTCTCTGCCCTTCCTCTGTCCCGTTCCGCCTCCCCACCGGCCATTCCTGGGGCTCTGTTCCAGCCTAGATCAACTGGTCTTACCAGAGTTGGTCACTATTGCAGGAAAGCTGATGCACGTCCTTGCGTCAGCTTCCCTATCGGCAGAAGTGGTGCAAATGTGCTTTATGGTGCGTTTGCTACACTTGCAGGCCTGCGCAAGGGACATGTGCTGGCCTAGGGCATCCTTAGGACTGGGCTGCCCCTGGTATAACACAAATACTACTATTAAGATGGCGACTATTTATATGGCACTTTTCACAGAAAAAGTGTTTACAAGGCAAAAACAAATAAATGCTTATTGTGGTAAAACAGTTTGGAGAAAATATTCTTGCTGCATATTTTCACAATTTCCTTCTGGTTAGGTTATAACTCTGAAGTATTAAATGATATTTGGAAAGACACTGGCTTCATTTTAACCTGTCTTGCTTTGGCTTTCTGCTGCAGGGAAGACCGCGTTTCTTCTTTTCTTCCGCAGCCAAGACCAGGATGACATGGGGATGTTTTCTTCAGATGTAAGGCATAGTGCTAGTTGAAAAGAAAACACTCACGTTACAAAGTCATCTGTTCATTCATTGAATCCCTATTTAGCATGCTTGCCATTTGTTCTTCTTCTACACAATGGACATTCAAACCTCACTAGTTAAATGTATAGTACAGTTGTAGGAAAATGGTCTATAAGCTGATTTGCAGATCATTTGCTGGATATCAAGCTAGGTGCCAAATTGCCCAGACTCTGTTGGGCTTTCTAAAATGATTCTAGATCTGGGCATAAGGAACAGACAACTTACCAGCAACTTGGACCTACATGCTCAGACTTTGCAGGGGCTTTAACAGCACATATTGAATCTCCTGGAGATCCTGTGTGACTTCATGGAAGAGTCAGGCAGGCAACCTCAATCCATGCTGTGAATGCAACAGACACAGTGGAAGGCTTTGACGGCTTCCTATGCATGCAAAATAATCTAGGCAAACTTGACATTATAGAGATGTATATGATGCTGAGCTTCCCTGAACGCTCAGTGAAAGCACAGGAGCCTTGAAGGCCTCTGCAACAGCAATGGTGAAATGTCAATTCAGCTGCTCCTATTTCTGAAGACATTCTTTTCATTATTGAAATGGTATCATGAAAGTAATAGACCAGAATTCGAATTATTCTGTCCCACTATTCGAAATAGGTCATGTTTGGGGGATATAATTTCAGCAATCCAAACTACCGTAGGCTCTGTGGAAGACATTGTTCACTTCCAATCTTTCTCTGATCCCCACAAATTGTCCCTCTTTTTTTGCTTGGTTCTCTCTGCAAGTAAGAGACCTGGCACAGCTAAAATAACAGAGTTACATCTCAAAAGTGACACAGTTCTGAATTTTTTTGTCTTGATTATCCATGCTAATTATGCAAATCAATCAGCCACATCACCAGTTTGCAGGTGTGTTAATCTAGTCAGAGGGATCTCTTATTCTGAGTATCCTGAAAAGGACAAAGGGCCCAATCCTATCCAACTTCCCAGCTCCTAGGTAAGGGAACACTTAAGGAAGCCACTGTGACTCCCCCCAACACCACAGGATGCCGCCTTGGCATGGCTGCCTCAGAGCTGGAAAGTTGCATAGGATTTGGCTCAAAGGCCCCAGCCTTAAGAACATAAGAAGAGCCCTGCTGGATCAGGCCAAAGGCCCATCTAGTCCAGCTTCCTGTATCTCACAGCGGCCCACCAGGTGCCCCAGGGAGGCACGAGACTACAAGATGCTTGCATCCTGTTGCC
This sequence comes from Lerista edwardsae, assembly GCA_029204185.1. NCBI lineage: Eukaryota > Metazoa > Chordata > Lepidosauria > Squamata > Scincidae > Lerista > Lerista edwardsae. The sequence continues at coordinate 17,431,229 of JAJKFI010000001.1, forward strand.
ACTGCCTTGCACCCAGTATTCTGAAGTAGCCTACTACTAATGTAAGGAGGTTGCACAATCCATCATGGCCTATAGCCCACGATGGACTTTTCTTCCAGAAATCCGTCCAATCCTCTCTTAAAGGCATCGAGGCCAGATGCCATCATCACCTCCTGTGGCAAAGAGTTCCACAGATTAACTACCCGCTGGGTAAAAAAGGTATTTCTTTTTATCTGTTTTAACTCTCCCAACCCTCAGTTTTAGCGGATGCCTCCTGGTTCTGGTGTTTTGAGAGAGGGAAAAGAACATCCCTCTATCGACTCTATCCCTTCCGTGCATAATTTTGTACGTCTCAACCATGTCCCCCCTCAGGCGCCTTTTTTCTAGCCTGAAGAGCCCCAAACGCTGCAGTCTTTCTTCATAAGGGAGGTGCCCCAGCCCCATAATCATTTTCGTAGCTGGTATCAGAGTCTTTACAGAGTTGAAATCAAGGAGGATTTTGCAAGATCCAAGCTAAATAAGATGTACTAGTAGTAATACTTGCATGTTAAAATTACTTTTAAACAGTATTGCCAGCCATTTCGATAAAAAAATATATGGTAAAATATCAATGGATCAATTCAAATATCTTAAGGTAGTCTACAAGCTGCTGAGCTCTCCGAATATTTGGTACTTAATGATAAGCAAAAGAGAGGAGACAAATCTGAGTATGACAGAAGAAGATCTTATTTATTGATTTCCACCCCTGACTTTTATAAACAAGGTTTATATGTAAACAATGCCTTGGCAAGGCTCCAAACACAGGTCTGCAGCAGAGTTTTTCATAACAGAAAAGGGGGGAGGGGAAAGTTTTGAAGTTGGGGGAGTTAATTCACTGTGTTGAACACATCATGATTGTCCAGATTACTACTGTGTGTACAGCAGGTGGAGCTGGAGAGTGACAGATACTTTTGCCGTACTCTCTGTGTGGGGATGTGTAGAGTACTTATTCTTCTCTCTTCCTTTCTTCTGAACGGCAACACTTGACTGCTCTCCTCTTGACCTGTTTACTCAAAATTTAGCTTCATTGTTACGCAAATACATACAGTATTCATTGGGTTTTTTTCTCTTTCTGTGCCCATTCCCAAAAGTACTAATCTATTGTTGTGACATTCTTTTTCATATAATTTGTTTTTCACACTACCTCATACTATTCTTACCACATAATTTTCTTGACTGGTCAGTTTCTTTAGCTTTGGGCAAGAGCATTGCCTAACGTAATTGCCTAACAATGTTCTTCATTCTATTCCTGTGAACAGCTTTCAAAGTTACAGCTGTTGGTTAAACACAACACACACCCACACACCCAAAAAATGAAAACTAAAAAACCCGATGTGCCTTTAGGGCTGACTGCCTTCTTACCCCTGTGATAGTAAAAATAATTGAAGGCAAATTTATATACAAGGAGTGATATATGAATATAATTAACAGATAAAGCAGGAGAACAAGAGCATAGCAATTAATACCTACCATTATTACTCTCGATAATTTATTATGCTTATGTTATTTTTCTGCCCTTTGGCAGTGCTGTACTTTGTTCCAACTGATCAAATTAAAATTATACATGTTGAGGGAATAAATTGCAGAACCATTCAAGCTGTCCAATTTACCCTAACAATTATCCACAGTATATTGAGGGGGGGGCCAAAATGACTCATTTCACTAATTATAATATTGCAGAAATCATGTTCGGAATTCCTAGCATTTCTATAAAGGCATTAGGTCTGTGCAATGATCCACAGATAATTGACCTCCCACAATTCTGGACAAGTTACACTGATTTCATATTTCTTATGCCTATTTCCTCTAAACATAGCTGTATTTAGAACAAAAATAATCGCCTGGAATGCATTCCACATCTGCTCTTATTTCTGCCAGCAAATCCACTGTGTAAGACGGAGCGCAATGACCAATGACCAGCAGGGTAGTGAGCCGACAGTGCTGGCCTTGGGGCAGTCCTGTGATGTGTTGCTTGGCAGTACTAGGGTGCCCACACCTCCAGATTGGGGCAATCTGGCCCTGACTACAGAACCTGAGTCCTGGGCACCTGCATCTGTTATGACAGGGACTGAGTAACTGTGTCCTGGGCAACCACAAGGTAATCGAATTAGGCTCCAGAGGGCTGGGCATCCGGCCCCAGATGTACCCTGGGGCCCCCTGCCTTCAAAGCTTATACTGGGATCCTTGGTCTACTCACTGGGTAGACCTGGGTTCCTGGCCAGGCACAATTCCCTGATCACCGTTGTTGGCATTGCAGGTTGGGTCATTGCCAATACCCCGGGGATCACATCTAGGAGCTACTGGTGTCCTATTCTTTGACCGGGAACTGCTCCAACTGGTTTTCATAGCAATGCTGATAGTTTGTTGTGTTGGGCTGTGCAAATTTATAAGCTAAAGCATGCCTGCAGTCTGCTGTGGTTTTGCTTCGTGGATGTAGAGGGAATGAGTGGGGTGCTATGGGAACATGGTGCCAGCTTAGAAGAAACGTTTTTAACATAATGTGTCCAACACTGATTCTATCAGTCCCTACATTTGAAATCATCACAAAGTAGTGACTCCTTTTAGCCCTATTCAGCTATTCTCTGCATGCATTTTCTGAGGGTGCAGAAAGCTACACTCCTTATACCAACATGGCCATATTGCTGGAATTCTAGTATTCAGTGCAGAAGGTCTTCCTGGTTGAAATCATGGAGCAGAACTATTCTTGCAGATAACAATGAATGCATGTCAGACATCCAGGAGGTGTGCCCAGAGAGCATCAGTGTGTGTGTGTGTGTGTGTGTGTGTGTGTGTGTGTGTGTGAGAGAGAGAGAGAGAGAGAGAGAGAGAGAGAGAGAGAGAGAGAGAGAGGAGGGGAACATGGCAAGCTGGCATGTTTCTACTCTACTCTCCCCATATAAGAAGGATATGATTTTTGAAAGGGTTTTGTTAATGACTGATTATGATGATCAAAGCTATATGATGTGGGATATAAGCACAATAATAAGACAAAGGCATATATGAATGACTGGATTTTATGCACAATGTGCAGTAAAACCAATGGAATTCAGTATAATAATCTGGTCAGAGAACATGATTTGGGGGAAACACAAAAGATTTCAACAGACATCTGGAATAATGGTTACATCATAAAAATTCACTTCATACGTCTGATGAAACAGACTACAAAGTTCATGAAAGCTTGTACTGAAATACATTGGCTATTCTTTAAGGCAATGCAAGACTGCCTTAATCATAATCATTATTTGAATTGTGCAATTTCTTGGCAAATCTGGATCATGTATATTCAATAATTATTTACCCCTATGGAAACAGAAGAAAAATAAGCAGTATTTTAAGCTATATTTTAAGCATAAAAATAAGCAGTATTTTAAGTATTTTAAGTATAATAATCACTAGTCACTATCAATCACTAGTATTTATGATTATAATAAGCTGTATCTTTTCACATTGGGATAACTCAGTTGTGCTCAAGGGTCTCTTAGAGTGCAATCCTACCTTTCCTGTAGGCTGGCACAAGGGTGGGACTCGGGTGGTGGGGAGACTGGAGCATGGATGTGCGCTGGCTTCCCTGTGCCGCTTCCTGGGCCTCCAACATCCATGTAAGGCCAGCATAGGAAGCTGGTGCAGGGGGCTGGGGAGGGCAGGGCAAGGAGGAAGGAAGGCGGAGTGGGGCAGGAGGATAGTTTGTTGTGTTGGGCTGTGCAAATTTATAATCTAAAGTATGACTGCAGTCTGCTGTGGTTTTGCTTCCTGGATGTAGAGGGAATGAATGAGTGGGGTGCTATGGGAACATGGTGCAGGGGGAAGTGGGGGGAGGGCAGATCCATGGGAGGAATGGCCAGCGATGGGACTGGCGTCCGCCACTTAGCTGGATCCTACCCCGCTGTCGACCTTACATGGGCTGCTTGGAGTTGCACCAGCAATTTCGCTGGGGCAGCTTTGAATAATCCTATTGGGACTGCTAGGGCATTACTCAGCTGGCCTCCCTGTTTCAGCATGGGGTTAGGATTAGGCTGTCCATAAACTACATTTTTACCATGTGTTCCTAAAAAAATGTACATGTGACTATATGGAACTGCCTCCTACTGAGTGAGATGAATGGTAGCTCCAACTCAGTATAGCAGGGACGGGAACTGAAGTCTTGGGGCTAGAGTCTGAGTTGCAAAAATATGTGGTTTTTGCTGACTCATGTAGACTTGAGTCATATGCATCAAGGACTTGGGCACTGACTCGGGTATGAAGCTGAAAAACCTGAGTCTGAAAACCCATGTGTCTGGGTGTGCTTGCCTACTTTTTTCAGCATGAAAGACCTCATTATGAGGAAGGGAAGACCTCGTTGTGCAAGGAGGCAGGGAAGGGTTAATGTTTTGTATCAAGCAGGAGGCAGGGGAAGGGAGGCAGGAGGGGGCTTAGCTTTCTTGTCCATCTCTCAAGGACCCCTATGATCATTGGATAAAGGATGGGAAATCTGATTATTTTTTTCCTAGAGAGGGAGGGGAGAAGGAGGAGCCCAATAGGTTCTTGCCTGAAGATTGGCTGGAGAAGGGAGAAAAGAAGATGGCAGGGAAGCCAGGAAGTGGTTCCTAGTGATCATGTGGGCTCTGTTGTTACTTGGGAGGAAGAAGCCTCATTGAATTACCCATGGAGTTATAATAAACATGGAGAAGAAATGACGTCATATTCTTGAAACTTCCGGTCTGGTCTAACAATATGGCTGACGCAATGGGTCTGGTCCCATGGTCTGGTCTAACAATATGGCCGACGCAACACGATGGGTCTAACAATATGGCTGACTAATTATGCAGAATTAAACCTTGGAATTGCATATTAACTCATAATTAGGTTACCAATGATGTTTCTCCACAATCACACGTTGTTATTTTGGTAAGTTTTTACTTCAGGAGTAAACGATTCAGTCCTAAACACTACGCGCAAAGCAATCTGAAATGCTTGGAATCAGCATTTTGAGTATAAAAACATGGCCGCTAAGCCCACCCCCTCTGGTCTCACTTTGTTCCTATCTAACTGCATGGGCAGGGCCACCCCCTGGAATTACCAGCACAATGGGACTATTTCTGAGTGGAGCAGCAAAGATTGGGTCATACTTGTAACATAAGCCTCCCAGCTGCTACATGACTCTGCTCCCACTTGCCACTTCTGTCCCCTCATGCTGTCCGTCCCACCCACCTCCCACCTTTCCAGCCCATTTCGGTCCATGCTCTGGCGTGACTGACCCATGCCAAAAGCCTTGTGACTCGCGTCAAAATGACTCAGAAATTTCAGGGAACGAGTCACCATGGACATGGCTAAGACTCGTGTCTGAGTCAAGTATGTGGGGGTGGAGACTTGGGCCTTGACTTGAGTCACCATGTTGCCAAATTCCCGTCCCTGCAATATTGTCCACACTGACTGCCAGAGATAATTTTCAGGCAGCAATTTTCACGGCACACTGAAAAGGCGCAAAAGTCGTCAATACACACCATCAGTTTTTGGACAACTGACAAGATACACCATGCTGCCAGTTGGGGGCTCACATTCCCCAATGGCCCTCCTAATGAGTAACCCTCCCCGAAACTTCCGTGGCACACCTGTGGACCATTCACACCACAACAATGCATTTATCTTGCCTCAGGACATGTACCCATGTGTATGTGTTTGTTCTCATGCGTAGAACCTGCTTAGATTAATAAAAATCTCTCTATGTAAATGATTTAATCAAAATTTTAGGTGGGTGCATTGATTATTTAAATTACAAAATCCTATTTAATTGTATTATTTCTCACCCACAATCAGATCTAAATTTATGACTACTTCTGTTCATTGAACACTGTTTAATAAACCTGAACAAATTAACAGACATATCGGTATGATGTGTTCATCCATCAAGCCCGATTACAAATGCAGCTTTCAAATTCGAACGTGATTAGTGTTTTTGATTCTGTGAATGTGCCCAGCTAATGCCACTAATCCACGTACATCTCTTTATACTGGTCATGTGTTTAAGACAATTTCAGACTGACCTGACATGTCAGTGATATTCATCTTCTAAATATCATGCAGGTATTACTTAATGAGGAGTTAATTGCAGTCACTTAATTGACTTAAGAAGCTTTAGTTGTTGACATTCTTATAATTTGATGACAACAGGATAGTGGGAGGCCCTAATTCCTTTTGCTGACTTTTATCAATGCACAGGTAAGAAAGAACAATTTTCCATGCCCAGTAAGGCTGGACCATTGTGAGCCCCCCCCCCCCCGCCCCATCTACCTGTGCTGTATTCAGGCCCTAGTCCTTTCACATGACTATCCCCTTAAATCAGTGTTTCTCCCAATCAGTGGGTCAGGACTCACCAGGTGGATCACGAACCAATTTCAGGTGGGTTGTTTAGCACCTAGAGCAGCCATCACTGGAAATTTGGGAAGATGGGACACTGGACAGGAGGAGGGCTGTGTGGTTATTTTGCTTGTGTCTAGGTTGTGAATAGGTTTTTTTTCCCTTTCTGAGTCACTTTGCTATTGGAAAATGGCTGAGAAATAATTTAATTTATTGCTGCATTTTTAGGTAAGCTGCAGGCTCTGGCATCAGAATGATAGCACTTCCAGCCATGACATCACTTCCGGTGGGTCCTGGACATATTGTCTGTCTGGGATCTGGTCTGGGGCTCTGCTCACCAGGCAGGCACGAGGCAGCCAGGATCCCGGCCAGCACACTTTCCCATAGGAACGGGGGCAGCAGCCCAGGGCCTCCCTGCTCCATTGGCAGTCAGGCCATGAGAAGGCCCTGGCACTGCTGCAGCAGACAGCAGTCAGGACAGGCAGCCCATCCCTTCCCCCTCGATCTCAGTCAGGCCGGTCCTGTTGCAATTGAGGGAGAAGTTCACCTGGCTGCAGTTGCCAGAAAAGGCAGGGTGGTAAGCAGTAGTGGAATTCAGGAGGTTCGCCCAGGTTCTATAGAACCGGTTGTTAAATGGCCGGGCCCCGCCCACTTGCTTACCTCGGCTGGCTTCAGGGTTTTTTTGGCTCCGGCTATGATGTCATAGAACCGGTTGTTAATTCATTTGAATTGCACCACTGGTGGTAAGTGCTGGCAGGATCAGGAACCTGGAGGGTTATCAGCCTGGACCTGTGCAGCCTGGCTGGGAGGAAGAGGTGGAGCAAGAGGGCGGGGCAGCTCTATATAACCCCAGGCAAGCTGGTGATGAGGGCAGTCTGGAGGAGGCTGGCTAGCAGGCAGAAGGCTGGTCAGCCAGTGAACCCAAACAAGGCTTCTGGAAGAGAGGAGGATCAGTGGGTGAAGGAACCCCATCCCCCTTGCCTATCTCTGAGGCTACCTCTTGCTATGCCCTAATGTCAGCTACTGAAAGGGCAGGTGCCTCTTGCCCGACAGCAGCGACATTGTCATTTTCCAGTGGTAAAACCATTTAAGAACCACAGCCTTAAATAAAACACAGACTCCTCCAACTTGACTTTTTTGGCTTAGGCGGCCTGAAATAATCCTCAGGCAATATGGCCCAACTGTGGAGCTGTAGAGCCTTGATAAATAAAATCAGTTTCCTGTCACCAGCTCAGGTGGGGCCTAATTTCTTCTACACGGTTCAGCAGACAACATGTCACTCTGTGCTTTAATTTCACAAATGCCCGTAGAGGGAAGTTGCAGAGAGCCTTCAAGCACAGGCCACCCAGGGAGTGTTAAAACTGAGGAAGGCCTTGAACCAGGATTTTCCCACAACCAAATCTGCTATTCTTCTAGCCACAGCACTGCTTCTTCCCACATTCATCTTCCAGCAATTATACCAGGTGGCTAATTTGAAAGGACCATTTATAACAGTGATATCTATCCCCTATTAGGCCTCTTTAGATGTTCTGCAGTCTATGTAGAAGAACACAGAGAGAGCCTCTGGGACTGTGCTGGTCATATTCTCACTGACAATGCACACAGTTAGGCCTGCCCCTGCCAGGGTGGTGATCACCAGAATAAACCTTTTCCCCATCCAGTGTGTCACAGCAAAAAAATGCTAGGACTAGGGTTAAGCACAGATCATGGTGGGGGTGGAAATGAAACAGCCTCCTTCTGCCCAGATTCCTAAATGGATGATTGCTAAACCCAACATCTGCTGTTTCTGAAATTGAAGATGTCATGCCAGTCATGAGGTTAGGAATTTCTTGAATTTCCACTCTCCTTGCTTTAGTATTTCTTTAACATATTTATGGCCAGCATCTCCCTTTTATGAAGAGGCCCAAAGCAGCTAGCAAAGAAATAAAAATGCAATTAGAATATACTCATTAAAATATACCATATATACTCATATATAAGCCTAAACATTTATGCCTGAAAATTGACCCTGAAAGCATGGATTGACTTATACATGGGTCAATGACATATACATGGATCAATATGGTTAATAAAGTTTGTAACAGCAGCTTGGGGCCTTGGGCTAAGAAGCAGAAAGCAGGGGGTAGAAAAAAAAGATCAATTTTACTTACCAGTAATTGCTCTCGGGCACCAACATTCAGCAAGCAAAAGTAGCCATTTTCCTTCAAACAGGCAGAGTGGTGATGGTGCTAATGGAAATTGCAGTCATGAGAGGACTGCTGTACTGTATTCCTCACAAAGCCTACAACTGCCATAAGCATCTTCATCTCCCTTACTTCTTGTTTCAAGAATAGTTCCATTTCTGTGCTGCCTCAGAAAAAAGTGAAATAGCTGCATTGTTTTTGGTTGGTTACTGCCTTAGAACAATTACTGGAAAGTCATTTCCAAAGAATTTCCCCCTAAGTTTTACCTTTGACTTATCCACAGGTCATAGCAAATTCTTTGATTTTTGGCTTAAAAATCTGCCCTCGACTTATCCAGAAGATCGACTTATACATGAGTATACACAGTAATACATGGAAGCTATTTGAAATTTTTTTAAAAAAATCTTGTACATTTTGATGACTTAATTCTGCATCGAATTGAATTTTATTTGCCAATTTTTAAAAAATGAATGGAATAAGTAATACTTTGGATAACTAAATAACTAAATTAATTGATTCATAGGCAGGTTTGTTTGAATAGGTTCGACTCTACCTGTTCTTAAACAAATGCTCAAAACTGAGGGGATTCAAATATTTTCAAAAGAAATTATTATTTGTATAAATCTACAGTCCTACCCATACTTACTTTGGCCCCTTTAAACACAATTAGCCTTAATTCTGTGTATGTTCTCATGCAGAGGACTGGGTTGCAAACTATTTTTTTGCTCATGTGCCTGTCTTTGCTCATGTACCTGTGTTTGCTGGATGTTTCTCAACACTTTTTACAAGCGAACTGTTGTAAACCATTCTTGCTAGATATGTGAAAATTTATTTCCTGTTGAGCCATGATTTAAATGCAACAGCTTCAGAGACAGAAAATAAGGATTGCAACATTGGTCAAGAAACACACACACACAAAGCAAAAACTGTTGCTCAGCAAGTGGTGACCTTTTGAAAAAGTTTTCAAATATTTCAGATGAAGGTGAGTCTTTATCATAGAATTTTTCAAATAGGGAAAAAAGCAGGATCTATTCTTCAACCAATTCACAAAATCAACATCCTGAAATTAACACATAACCACCTATTTCAAATAAACTGTGAAATTCTTACAAGTTTTTAAAAAATTGTAGTACAGCCAGTCATATTGCCAAAGTACTGGTTTATTCTTGTATCTGTACCAGCAGGAATTGTGGGCAGTGCATATTTTATTCTGCACTAGCAAAGCAACCTGTGTTTCAAATACAAAAATTGGGGTTCCTATTAAACTATTCTTACATTCTTCCCAACATTCTCAGTGGTGAGATTAAAAAAAACTATGATTATATCTAGGATATCAAGCAGTGGAATTCAGCTTTATAAACATGCAATCATGCTGAACAAATAAAATATTACATAACTCCCATTTGCCACTCCCAATAAGCCTCCGATAAAAGCTCTGCTGAACAAATAGTCTATTATTTTTAAAAGCTGGAGCAAATTTACCTTCTCCCATGGTAAACAAGCAGCAGATCAAGGATTAACCTTAAAAAATTTGCAGCATTGTGTGCAAGGATCTGACACAGAGCATGTTTAAAAATGCAAGGGCCTGAACAGGGAGTCGGATTGCATTTCCCATGGAAATGAAGAGGTGCTTCAGATGAGGAATCAGGTTTCTTCTTTGGCACGCAGTCTGGCCAGTCGTTTCAGCAGCAGTCAAGTGGCTCTGCTGCCAACTGAGGGTGCAATCCTAACCTGGAGTTAGGCCAGCACAATTAGGCCAGCAAAGTTTGGCCAGCATGAGGGACACCGTAAAGTATGTTTGGACCACTCTCGGAGTCAGGGAGGTCAGCACACAAACGTGCACCATCCTTCCTGACTCCAAGATTGGTCCAAAAGCACTTTACGGTGGTGGCCCTTGTGCTGGCCAAACTTTGATGGCTTAACTTGTGCCTGTCCAACTCCAGGTTAGGATTGCACTCTCAGATTCTTGAAATAGACTTGTTTCAGTGTTTAGGGAAGCCCCATGTATTTCTTGTGAATGTCTGTACAGTGCTTCCATCAACACTGAAGTGAACATGGAAGTCCCCGCTGTGCACTCCATAACCACATCAGAACTGTGCACTCTCTAGATCATTGGTGATTTCTGTGTTTCTTTGATGGCATTTTTCTTAGCAGACATTATAGTAGGAAAAGTAGGCATGATGTGGAATTGGAGACATCATTCCTGACATTGTTCCTGCAGGTGGATACATTGTGCAGTGGTTGCTGGTGACTGACGTTCAGGCTGGGTTCTGTGTGGACCACAAATATGGGTCAATGAAAAATTGGAAGGACATTTATAGACGCAATCTGTGTCATCATGAATAAGTAGCAGATGAAGAACAAAGTGTAGTTCATCATCTCACCGTGCTATTAGCGGAGGAAAAATGTGCCTACAGAAGGGATAGGCTCCCTTAGTGGGCAGATTAACATTTTCTTATGACTACTCATAAGAAAATCTCATTGAATTCAATGGGACTTACTCCCAGGTAACTATGTACAGCAGTGTTATTCAAAATGTGGGTGGGGACCCACTTGGTGGGTCATGACCTGATGTCAGGTGGGACATGGGAAGCTGGGAGCAGCCATCTTGGAAATTGCAGTCCTTACTCTTGTTATATTCCTTTTGTGAGTGTTAACAGTTTGACTTTTCAAATGAGGTTTTTTTTTTAATTGTTTTTAGTTCAGTGCTTTTACATATTTTGTCCTAATCTTGCTTTCTCTCAGGGTTGTTTCATGGTTGTACAATTGCAATTGATGATGTCACTTCCTGCCACAACATCACTTCCAGGTTAATGACATCACTTCCGGTGGGTCCCAACATGAGTGCCGTTCTAAAAAGTGGGTCCCGGTCTAAAAGGTTTGAATACCACTGATGTACAGGATTTCAGCCTGAGACACAGACTCTAACAGTTGATCATCTCGGTTTGTTGTTTATCTAATATCTATTAAATCCTTCCCCCTTAATATTGGGGAAAACCATCTTCTACACGCTAAACTGCAGTTGGATCACTTGGTAGTCGGGAATACATACTTCTGGTCCTTCAGGTTTCCTGCCCTTTAGTCCCAGTCAACTGGAGCTTTGGGTGCACTCTTACCTAGTTTTGCTGTAAATGCTTTCGCCAGCACAACTAGGGAAGAGTGCACCAAAAACTCCAGAGCTCCAAATGTTGCAGGAGCAAGGGAATGCAAAAAACTTGTGAAAAGGCGCCCTTGGTTTCTGTGGCAACTCACAGTGGTGAGCACATCATGACGGAAACCACCAGCTTCAATTGCAAACTATGATTATTTCTGATATGCACTAGGTGCGGCTGATGCTTTTTTAAGCCTGAATGGCAATGTTGCAATTGTTAACCATAAGCTGATCAGCTATTATGATTGCATCTTCTCATTAATTAAAGTAGTAATTGATGTAAATTATGCCTTTAGTTCACTTCATGATGATCTGCTTTGATAGTTCTTGGATGCATCTTTCCTGTGCTGTGACACACAAAAAGGATACTACCTGATCTCTACTTTTTTCTGGAGTGACTAACTTGGCATGGGCTGGGGGGGGGGGAAATGCTCAGAAATCCAGAAACACCAAGCTGAATGGCAGATCATTTGGGCTCATTGTTACCCTCTAAAAATGCAAGGGCATCCTGATCCCAGGATGCCCTATCTCCACCACTTCCTGTTCCTGCCCAGCTGCTACCGCAAACAAAGAGGTTGGGTGGAGTGTGCTGGGAGTGGAGTCCTCTTCTGCCCAGGCAGAAGCAGCTGGGTAGGAACATGAAGGCGGTGGTGGAGGAAGAGCCATCCTGTTTTGATCTGGAAGGGGTCAGAACAGGATTGCTATGGCTCTCTTAGCACTGCTGCCATAATAGCTTATGGCAGCGGTACTGGTGGAAGATGTGGGTCGCCACCCCCCAATCTCACTTTCAAGCTGCAGTCCTGTATACACTCAGGGCTGTGGGGAGCTGGCATTGGGCCTGGGCAAGATGCCGGATGGAAGGCAAGGTGCCCCCCTTCTTAAATTTTCCTACAAACCAGATGTTATTCCATTTTAAAAACACGTTTTTAACCAACAGTTTTAACTTAGCAAGAGCAAGACTGAAACTACAGTAAATGAAAACATGTATCAGAATGGGATAATATCCTTACTTTGAGTAGTGCTACTGCATTTCTTTTCTTCTACCTCGGCAAAATCCTTCTCATTTGCTTTTCCTTTTGCTAATAATGTTCGGGCATCCATGGACTGGCATTCACTATGTGATAATTTTGAAACAAAGCCCAGGTGAAGAATCTTGCTTAATAATAATAATATAATAATAATAATAATAAAGCCTTTATTTTTTCCCTTTTTTTCTTCTCTTCTATGCTCCGAACTTATATTTGTACTCCTAATTTGTACTGCTGATTTCACCCCAACAATACCAGAGCACATGTAGACTTGATCCAATGTCATAGTGTTAGGATATGATTTAGAACACTAGATTTAATTTGCAAGTTGAAATGAGTTTGCAACTAAGTTTTAGGCGGGAACCTGGTCATGTGATATGTACAGGTCAATGTTGCAATTATGTACGGGCTTGAACTGGACTGGATGTCAGTGAGTCTGTGTGAGTGTGTGAGGAGCTGTCTTTGCTGTTAGATGTGTGGAGAAAGAGATAAAGAGCTGAGTGTGATTTCTTTGAAGCTGTTCTATGTAAATACGTTCTAAATACAAAGTTCTGTTTAGAACAAGTCTCTGCATCTTCATTTGAACGAACCTAAAGGTCACTCATCGTGTCCACCCTAAGGCCGCCACTTTCCTTCAGGTTATGGGCCCAGCAGGCCGTTAGAAGGACATTGAGTTGACCAGAAGTGACCAGTTCCAGGTTGGAGGAAGCTGTGACGAGGAAGAAGCATCTGGTGAGGTCAGCATGCAGACCAACGTCAGCATGGCGAGTTTTCCCTTGACCCGTCTGTCAGGGAACAACTACATGGCCTGGAGCACCAAGATGGAAATGTTCCTGCGTCGGGAACAGCTGTGGACCATCGTCCAAGACCCTCCAAATGAGTATGACGAGGCAAAGTCCAGACTGGATGAGAGGGCTCTGGCCACGTTGATACTGTCCCTGGAAGATGACCAACTGGTGCACGTAAGAAAGATAAAGACAGCCCATGAGTGTTGGAGGACTTTAAGAAGCCTGTACGTGAGGGACACAATGAGTTCAAAGATTATGTTGTCCAAAAAGTTGTACAGAGCAAGACTTCAACCTGGAGGCAGCATAAAAGACCACCTCCAGTTTATGAGGAAGACATTTCAAGAGCTGGAGGAGAAAGGAATGGACTTTCCTGAGCCACAAAGGGCTTGTATTTTGCTGAGCTCTCTGGACTCAAGTTATGATACTTTTGTGCTCACTCTAGAGGCAATTGCAGAGAGTGAAATGACCGTGGCGTTCCTGACCGGGCGTTTGTTGGAGGAAGAGGAGAAAAGGTCAGAGAATTTAAAAATTAGAGCCAGCAGCAGCAGCCCAGCAGCAAGCAGGATCCAGAGCACTGAAAAGAAGAGCTCAAACGTGCAATTCATCAAAAGGTGCTTCAGATGTGGATCCGAAAGACATTTGCAACGTGACTGCACACAAGAAAGACTCCAAAGGAAGAAAGGACCGGACTCATGGAGGGGCAAGGAAGAAGGGAAAGTCTCCGTGGTCAAGATGACCCAAGACAGTGAACAACAGACTTGGCTAGTGGACTCTGGTGCTAGCCAGCATGTTGCAGTAGACCCTGCTTTGTTCACTGAGCTGGTGCCTACACCAAAAGCCCATGTCAGTTTGGCTAATGGTGTGTGCACCTCAGTGAAGGGCAAGGGAGAAATTTTTATACCTTCTCTGGGTGAGTCTGTAAAAGAAGTCCTTTGTGTTCCTGACCTACAACACAATCTATTAAGCGTTTCTTGCCTTTGCAAACAAGGTTTTAAAGTACAGTTTAAAAATAATGTTTGCAGCATTATAAAAGGCAATGATGTGTGTGTGCATGTGTGTGAAAATAAGAACTTATACATGCTGCAAGATGTTTCAAAGGGCAATGCAAATCAGGAGTGTATGAATGTGTTTGCAAACACCCCTGAGCATGATAATTGTATCCATTTGCTACATAGGAGACTGGGACATTCTGGGTTTGCAGCACTGAAAAGAACAATTGAGAGTGCACAGGGTTTAAAATTGAAAAACTGCAACAATTATTTGGACTGTGCAACTTGCAAACTTACAAAATCAGTTGCATACCCTGTAAGCAAGAAGAGTGAAAGGAATTCTAAAAGGTGTTTCCAGCTTGTTCATGCTGATTTAATTGGGCCTTTAAGCAAATCTATGAGTGGTGCAAAATATATTTTTTTTCCCGTTGCTTGTCCCAGCTCCTGCCAACCTAGCAGTTCGAAAGCACCTAAAATGCAAGTAGATAAATAGGGACCACTTTGGTGGGAAGGTAACGGCGTTCCGTGCGCTACGGCGTAGAATCATGCTGGCCACCATGATCGGACAAAAACGCCGGCTCACAGGCTTTGAAACGGAGATGAGCACCGCCCCCTACAGTCGGTCACGACTAGACCATTCGGTCGTGGGGAAACCTTTACCTTTACCTTAAGCAAATCTATGAGTGGTGCAAAATATATTTTGACCATTGTTGATGATTTTTCTAGGTATGGTTTTGTTTATTTAATAAAAAGCAAGGATAAGACCTTTACTAAATTTAAGCAATGGGTGAATTTTGCAGAAAGAAGATATAATACAAAAGTTTGTGCTCTGCAAACAAACAAAGGAACAGAATTCCTGTCTAATTCCTTTCAAGGTTGGCTGAGGCAAAAAGGCATTCAGCACAAAAAAACCAATCCATATACGCCTGCAAAAAATGGGGTGGCTAAAAAAAGGAACAGAACCCTGCAAGTGATGCAAAGTTCCTTGCTAGCAGATTCAGGGCTTAGCAAAATGTATTGAGAAGAAGCAACCCTAACTGCATGCTATTTATTGAACAGACTGTGGACATCAGCTTTGGGTAAAATCCCTTATTATGTTTTGTATGGGAAACAGCCTTCCCTAGCCCATCTTAGAATTTTTGGTTCAAGTGCTTATGTTCATGTCCCTAAGGCCATTAGACGTAAAGGTCAGGCAAAAGCAAAAAGAATAATATTTTTAAAATACGAATCCAGCAGTAAAAGTTACCGGTTCACTTTACCTGGGTCAGGTAGAATCACCTTTTCAAGGTCTGCAAATTTCATGGAGCAGAATTAAAAAAGAGTGAAGGGTTCTCCTGTGAATTTACCAGAAGGTTCTGATGTTGAGACACAGCAGCCAAAACAGAGGGCTGTGTCTAACAGTAAGGCACAGAACCTGGATGAGGAAAAAAACAATTTAGATTCCCCTACTGTAATTGTAAATAGCCAGGTAAATAAAGGTGAACAAACAAAGCTACCTGTTACTCTCAGAAGATCAAAAAGGTTAAACAAAGGTGTGCCCCCAAAACGTTATTCACCTGCTTTTGTGTGCCAAGTAACATGTAAGCCACAGAGCTATGGTAAAATGTTAAAACAACCCCAAGCGGAACAGCTAAGATAGAAAGCTGCCATGGACAAAAAAATGCAGTCCATAATAAACAATAAAGTGTTTAATAGATGTCAGTTACCACCTAAAAAAAAGGTAATTGGTTGCAGGTGGGTGTACAAACAAAAAACCTTAAGTAATAGCAACCTGCAACACAAAGCAAAACTTGTTGCAAAGGGCTTCACTCAAAAAAAAAACATCCATTTTGGTAAAACATATGCCCCTACAGTAAGAGGGGAGTCAGTTAGGATTGCCTTGGTTCTAGCTGCCAAATTAAACCTCAAAGTAAAGCATTATGATTTTACCACTGCATATTTAAATGCAAATTTAGAAGAGGAGATATATATGTCTGAACCACCTGGATACAGTACACAACCAAGTGTGGTATGGAAACTAAACAGAGCTCTGTACGGTCTTAAACAATCAGGTCATAATTAAAACAAATGTTTAAATTCCACCTTACAAAAAATGGGTTTCAGAGCTGCAAGAGCAGACTCGTGTGTTTACACCTTGCAGCAAGGTGATGTGCAAGTGTATCTATTAATCCATGTTGATGATCTGCTTATTATAGCAAAGACTGAAGAACAAATTAAACAGATTGCACTAAATCTAAAAAAAAAGTTCCAATTAAAAAACCTTAAAAAAATTAAAAATTACCTAGGTGTAGAGGTGCAAAAACTACCTGGCCAAGGTTATGTGCTAAAACAACAGCAAAAGATTGAACATCTGCTGGAAAGTCTTAGCATGCAACAGTGCAAACCTGCCAAAACTCCAATGGCCACAAACTTCCTGAAGGATATTAGTGAACAAGAAGATAGTGAGGTGGAGTACTGTAATAAAGAAAGGTACCAGTCAGCAATAGAGAGCTTACTGTATTTAGCTCAATGGTCCAGGCCAAACATTACAGCAGCTGTTAACATCCTTAGCAAGCATGTCTCTGAGCCAACTAAGAGACACTGGCAAGGAGTTAAAAGAGTATTAAGGTACCTGAAGGGAACTGCAACAAAAGGGCTAACAATCCAACCAATAGAAGCCTTAGAACTGGTGGCTTACTCTGATGCCAGTTAGGCAGATGAAATTACAAGTAAAAAATCCACCTCTGGCATGATTGTCACACTGGAAGAAGCCCTGGTAGGTTGAAAAGCCCAAAGGCAATCTTGTGTATCGCTTTCGAGCTCAGAATCAGAATTCTCTGCACTTTCCGAAGTGTGCACTGAGCTCATCTAGTACCAGCAACTTCTAAAAAACTTGCAGATTAATGTGGTGCAGCCTTTTACAGTTTAAAAGAACAGTAAGACTTGCATTGCCATGGCCACTTCACCAAGAGTTAAAAGTAAAAATAAACACGTGGATATAAGGTATTGCAATGTAAAAGAAGCTGTGCAAAACAAATTAGTAAAGCTAATTTATTGTCCATCAAAGCAAAACAAGGCTAACATCATAACAAAAGCACTAAAAACAATTAAGCACAGTGTCATGTGCAAGTTGCTAAGAATGTCAAATAATGTATAAAGTTTAAATGTGCTGTGTGTAATGTATTGTATATAATAAATATATATGTATGCCATTTCAACTTAAAATTTGGAGGGGTGTTAGGATATGATTTAGAACACTAGATTTAATTTGCAAGTTGAAATGAGTTTGCAACTAAGTTTTAGGCGGGAACCTGGTCATGTGATATGTACAGGTCAATGTTGCAATTATGTACGGGCTTGAACTGGACTGAATGTCAGTAAGTCTGTGTGAGTGTGTGAGGAGCTGTCTTTGCTGTTAAATGTGTAAAAAAAGAAATAAAAAGCTAAGTGTGATTTCTTTAAAGCTGTTCTATGTAAATACGTTCTAAATACAAAGTTCTATTTAAAACAAGTCTCTGCATCTTCATTTGAACGAACCTAAAGGTCACTCATCGTGTCCACCCTAAGGCCGCCACTTTCCTTCACATAGTGTGTGATAGCGACACACTAAACTAGAAGGGGTGGAGATGACTATTGGATTATAGGAATTCTGTGAACTGAAGTGGGTGACGCCTGCTAGGCCCAGCAGTTCTGATCTGAAGACGTAAGTCTCACTTTCTCATGTTTGAATTGTACTAATACATGGTGCTTATGGAGATGCCCTTGGCTGCATTTCTACTATGGACCGCATTGGGGTCACGAGGCCTCATTTTGGGGGTTGCGGCAATCTTTCAAAGTCTGTGCAAACAGAGGGCTTGGATCTTTTCCAATATTGGTACTGCCTTAACAAAACTGCGTTCTTGATATAATCCTGCATATCCTCTTCTTGTCCTGCAGTTCTAAAGGCCAGCCCTACTTAGACAGGGGCAGGGAGTGGGTGGGGATGGGGGCAGATCAGTTCCTGGGAGTGGGGCAGCTGGGCAGGACTGGTGGTGGGTCCCTAGTCCAATACTTTATTTATTTATTTGGGTCGTGGCATGAAAAGGCGACTGCATGAAGACGACTGCACAATGGCTTTAACCCACTTTCTATTCCCCTAATTCTCCTAATTCCCCTAATTTAGCTGTCTTCCCCTACTTGTGAGGCACTTAACTTACCATTCCGCACTGCTATCTGTTATCTTGCCGGCTGATCTTGTCAGAAAGTTGCTCTGGGCAGTCGCTTCTGCCCAGAAATATGGGTGCAGAGCCTGCTGGGGCAATGGGCAGTGTAAGCGGCTGCCCCGTGCAACTTTCTGATGTGATTGGCTGGCAAGATAACGGGCAGCAGCACAGAACGGTAAGCACCAAGCACAATGGGGAAGGCTCTTTCTAGGTGGCAGATTTGACACCTACTACACCTAGTGATGTCATGCAGGGGGAACGCGGGGGAACTCAGTTCCACTAGTTAAAATTAGGGCTGATTCCGCCCACTTCACTCTCCCCCGCCCCCCGCCCACAACCACAGCAAAGAGCGATTCTTGTTGGTTGCCCGGCACTCAGAGGGTTAAAGGCAGTGATGTCATTCAGCGGGAACGGACCAGAACGGATCCTAACAGGCTCTGTAGCTGGTTCCGGGTTCCCGACAAGTGCCAATCAAAAGTGAGTTCCTGTTCCTAAATCATTTGAATTACACCACTGACTACACCTAATGCATTCTTGTGGGACTGTAGTTTGTTAATGCATCTGAGAGCTGTTAGAGATACCCTTAATAAACTGCAGAATGCTTTGGGGTAATAGGAGTGCATTGGAAGTGGGGTTTTGCCCCCTATCCCTCCTTCCCTCATGCCTGTACACACATTCCTGGGATTAAAACCCCATTGAACACAGTGGAACTTACTTCTGAGTAGATATGCATAGGGTTGTGTTGTCAGCAAGTGAGGAGTAGAGTGCAAGGTGAAAAGACTGGGTGGGTGGTGGCCAAGGGTGATGGCAGGCAGGTGAGGGGCACCCTTCATCGTTTCCCTGTCTTGCTTCACCCAGCTTCAAGGGTAGGCCAGCAGTTGCCTCACCCAGCTTCAAGGGTAGGCCGGTCCTCACATGCATACAATAGACACATATGCATACATGTATTCATAATATTCCACATAACAAATGCCATACTTAAAAGATTGTTGCCTCGTCAGGCAAAAACAAGAGTGTGATGGGTTGCAGAGCTGATTTGGGAGTGCTGGAATTTGTGGCTGTTGAAAGGCATATGAAAATGTCTTTCTCCAGAACGGGGAGGAAGTAAATGGGTGTGCCTCTGAGTCACTGAAGTGGTGCCTTCTCAAAGCTGTTCCAAAAGACACAGCCTTTTCCTAAGCATACTGCAAGTTTTTCCTAGCGTACTTCTTTTCTTCGTGCTTTTATTTTGTCCTCACAGCAGCAGCCAGCTGCTCCCCGAAAATATTATTTCAACTTAGGGAAGTTATTGAACCAGAGGGCAAAGCCACAGACAGTCTGAGTCTTCTGCTTTAGGTGAGGCTGTCACATTTCCTGGTGGGATTTTTTAAAAAAATGACTGGAGAAATATGTGAATTCCTCATAATCAGGAGCCATAACCCTGTCAAAACGCCAGGCTGTCTACGTGTATTTGGATTGTTAACATCAGAAACATGTAAGTTAATTGAAGAACAGTCAGGTTTGAAATGCTTTTATCTACAATGAACACCTTAGCACCAGGATAAAAAGGACAGATTTATGAATGAGTTCATGTAATGTGAGTGATATGACAGTTGCGTGTGTCAGCAAATTAATCATCAACACTTTTTAAAGTATTTAAAGCAGTACTCTTCAAGCGGTGGGTCACAACCTGCACAGGGAGCAGAAAGGGACCATTTCCACTTGAGGGGAGTGGCCCCCAGAAATTACTGCCTGCCAGCGATTGCGGGGCCACGGGCATTTAGGGGCAAGTGCCCTACCTGGATGGGATCCTTGAGGTTGCAGAAGGGGTAAGGAGGCCCACTGCCACCTCCATGGGCCTCCCTGATGCTAAAAATAGCTCCATTACAAGGTCTGAGCTAACTTCCTGTTTGGACATGATACAGTGCCCTGGCTTTGACCTTTAAAGCCCTATAAAGCTCAGGACCAAGATGTTTGAGGAACCAATTTCTCCCATATGAACTAACCCATTCTCTAACATCAGCAGAGGGGCTTCTGGCAGAGGCCAGGTTGATGGGAAAGAAGAGCAGGGCCTTCTTGTGGTGGTACCTTTATTTCATAGTGTTATAATAGATTCACCTCTTGTGGAATTAAGAACTCCCCCCCCCCGTTAGTTTCCAGCAAGGGCTGAAGACTTGCCTTTTCCTCTGGGGTTTCCTGTCTTTGTGCTGGGGAGGAGGTAGCGATTGTGGTGCATGTTGGCACCAACAACGTGGGGAAGTGTAGCCGGGAGGTCCTGGAAGCCAAATTTAGGTTGCTTTTGCAGTCACCAATTTCATGGAAATGGTGGGTCTTAGGGTGCCTTGGGAATCATTCTAGGTAATTGCTTAGTGTTGTTGAAGGGGACATTCTGGGTTAAAAATGGTGGCTTCCAGCCAGTGGCTACTGGGAGAACGTCTGCCCTTGCTGCCACCAAACTTCTGACATTGCTGACATTTGCTACCACCACTGCTGCCCCTCAAACGTTCACCCCAAAGTGCCCCTAAGATTGCTGAAATCTTCCCCTTTCCACCATCTGCGAATATGGCAGCAAAAGTGAGGAGGAGCCATTTCAGAGAAGGTTTACGTCATCCACAATCTTCTTCGTGTGAGCCTGAAACCATCTGTGTTTCAGCTACTCACTCATTGGGACCAGAAATGCTCCTATTTTTATCAGAAATGCTCCTATTTTTAAATCAAGTTCTCATTCTTTAAATGCCAGCTGTCATGTCGCAAATTAAAAACCCTGCCCTTCTCAGGTAGGGCAGAGCAGTGCTCTAGGTGTGTCAACACGCCCACTGATCGCACCCTGACTAGAGGAGGTCTGCTTAGCATAAACGTCATTGCTCATCACATAGCGCTGTTACTGAATATGCCCGTTGAATTGCTCACGTCTTTCTTGAGGCTTCTGTACTTTAAGGCACAAAAGTAAAGGTGCGTCCAGGAGGAAGTGTTTAAAAATATCAGGCTATACTGAATCAGTGCACCCAGGGATACCTGCAGGGCACATAAGGATTGTGCCAAGAAGCCCTGCCCTGGAACATTAACATCAACCAATTTCCATATCTCCCAGTTTGAACCTGAACACACACACACACACACACACACACACACAGAGAGAGAGAGAGAGAGAGAGAGAGAGAGAGAGAGAGAGGTGGTGGTGGTGGTTCTGGGGCCTGCAAAAGTGTTCCTGCTGTTTTTAGGGTTACTTGAAAACCAGCACTACCAGCAGGTAGAACAAACTGGCTCTCTCTATCCTGTTGCCACTCCCTTGCATCTCAATTAAGAAGTACATCCGGAAGGCTGCACCACTTACAAAGTAAATACAAATGTTTGTAGCCAAACAGTTATAGCTTCCTTCTAACTTCTGGTGAAGATTCCATGAGCCCGCTTGTCAAGCTTGCCCCTTCCCTCTCCAGAAGCTTCCGGGAATTCAAACGCCAGGGGGCAAAGGATGTATGTCTCAATTATAACAATCACAACACCTTTTTTTCCCCAGGCAAAAAGCAACAATAAACCTCTTGTAACATAAATTCAACCAGTTATTATACTATAATTTCTGCCAGACGCAGGTCTAAGGGAGGGCAAAGCTCTAAGTTTTGCAAGAAGCCTTACCTTGCAGTGGAAATCACTCCTCTCCTGCACCGTTTTAGCCAATCCTCACAGGGAAAAGCAACATCTTGGCATTGCTTACTGGCTACAGCAGCAAGGGAGAGGAGGGATTTACATGACAGGGTAAGGCTCCTTGCAAGACTTAGAGCTTTGCCCTCCCTGTAGATCCGCCTCTGATTTCTACAGAGGAGAAGTTATTAGCGCAACATTCTGCAGTGAACCTTTCCCATTCAATCCCTACCTTACTGCAGGCTTCTCAGCAAATTTATATGGGTCTGTTTGCTGCTTAGTCCTAGTTGGGGTTCAGCTTGGTGGTCTTGTTGCTGCAAAAATACCAGCTTGTGTAGGTTTGTATTGTCAACCCCTATACCAAAATGGTTGCTGGAGAGCCCAGCTTGTCCTCATGTAGTGATGCACCTTGCAATTTTCAAGATATTCTTAAGTCCCAGTGATTACTCTGAAAGGTCTCTCCCTGGTGTTTCTGAGAATGGACATTCTCAGCCCTCAGAATGGACATTTTGGCCAAAAAAAAAATGTTACTTCCAGTTTTCAGCAAAAACTGGAAGTGAAGTTCTAAATGCCTTTTAAGGCATTATAAGGCACGGGAAAATCCTCTAAGTATGGACCGCTCTGGAGTCAGAGAGGCCAGCACACAAACGTGTACCATCCTTCCTGACCCCAAGAGTGGTCCAAACGCAATTAATGGTGCATTTGAATCTCACCAATGTATTGCTTGTACCATGCAAAGTGCAGAGCTAAAGAAATATAATATGGGATAATTAAGTTAAATTACTGTTAAATAATGGTTACCATTAAATAATATAGGATAAATAATTAAGGGCACAATCCAACTGCGCCCTTGTACTGACGCATGCTGCTTGCATTGGCCCAAGGCTGTCGCAAATGTGCCATAACGTGTTGCAAATGTTTGTGCCAGCCCAGGACATGCTGAGTCAGCACGAGGACTCATGCCAACCCAGCCAAGCCAGGGATGGAAGCAAGTAAGCTGCCCACATGCTGGCCCAACTCAGCCAGTATGGTGGCTTTGGTGGGTGGAGAGAGGCGGAATGGGGTGGAAGGAGGGTGGCCCCACTGGACCATGCAGCCCTGATTCCATGCTATTTAGCAGGTATAGGTCCGAGCAGCCCCATTGGACTGCCTGGGGCTTACCCCAGTATAAGGGTACAAAGGTCCTCTTGCCCCATGGTGCACTCCATGCATCCCACCCTGGGCATCCCAACTGGCCTGCCTGCTCCTGCACAGGTTAGGATTGGGCCGCCCAGGATTGAGGATAAAACAACCAATATTATTTATTTATTTATTTATTTATTAATTAATAGATTTTTACCCCGCCTTTTGTGCCCGAAGGCACCCAAGGCGGCATTACAAAATATATATTAAAAATACAGCATAACAGCATTATGCCGTTGCATAAATAATTGTAAAACCAAATCAGGAGTATTGTGTCCAGTTCTGGTCACCACGTCTTGAAAAGGGCACAGAGGAAGTGTGCCGAAGAAAGTGACCAAAATGATTTCCTGGTTGAAGCACCTACCTTATGAGGAAAGGCTACAGTGCTTGGGGCTCTTCAGTCTAGAAAGAAGGCACCTGAGGAGGATCGTGTATATATAAAATTATGCACGACATGGATAGAGGGAAGTTCTTTTCCCACTTTCTACATTCCAGAGGACATCCACTAAAATTGACTGGTGGGAGAGTTACAACAGAGAGAGAACGCAGACAACAGGAAATATTTCTTTACTCAATGTATAATCAATCTGTGGAACTCCTTGCCACAGGATATGGTGAGGGCACCTGGCCTAAATGCCTTTAAAAGGGAATGGAAAGATTTATGGAGGAAAAGTCCATCAGTTTACAAGGCATGATGACTATATGCAACCATTGGCTTTTAGAGGTAGCCTATCTGAATGCCTGATAAAGGGAGTGGCAAAAAGATATAGGTATCTTGAGTGTTCCCTGAGGCATCTGGTAGGCCACCATGAGATACCGGAACCTGGACTAGATGGCCTGACCCAGCAAGGTTCTTCTTATGTTCTTATGCAACAAACAAGTACTGTATCTTTGTGAGCTCCAAGTACAGTGATCAATGCATCCATTTTTATATGCTCCCTGGGGAACTGGTCTCAGAGCTTGTAGCTTCACCTGCCGGCATGGTAGGAACTTCAAGCAAATGAAACAATTTGCCACAGTGTTAACGACAGTTGCAGACCCAGCGAATGAGCTGCCCAGGGAAAGAGGAGGAGTGATGCTGTTTCCTTGCCCCCATGCGCTGCTCCACCCTGTCTTCACACCATGCCAGTCTCCACTTTGGAGCCATACACAGGCAAGGGAGAGTGGGTGGGTAAATACTGCTCACCTCTCGGAGAGGCGAGACACCTTGTCGCCGTCCTCCTCCCACTCCAGCAGTGCTATGCCCAAGCCAGGTGTTTGCCCCCCCCCTGAAAAATGGTAGGAGCACAACTGATTAACAATATCAAGGTGGCTCTATGGTCAGCACAAGACCTCCTGTGTGCACGCTCCATCTCTCTCCAATTTTTTTATTCCTAAATGATCTTCCTAATCTTTGTGAAGCATGGCCTACCTTTAGATCAGTGGTCAGGGAACAGGGGTAAATTACCCCAAATGGGGTAAAAATGAAATTCCTAGGGGTAATGGACGGTCATGCTGCCGAGACACAGCCGGGCATGCATATGAATCTATATGCATGCCCAGCTGTGTCTTGGCAGCGCGACCGTCCATTACCCCCATTCTGGTTCCGTCGCTGGCTGGCTGGCTCCGTTTTGTTTTGTTTGTTTTGCTCCGCCCACTTTCGCCGGCCAGCAAAACGCACCCCAGGCTGCTCTACGCCTGCTCTGCTTTTCACACCACGGCAGTTTAGAGCACGTGGATGCAGCAAGGAGAGCAGCAGAGTGGCAGCGCATTGGACCTGAGTGGCAGCGGAGCAGAGCGGCAGTGAAGAGGCAAGGCAGGGACGGCCGGGCATCGGAGGTGAGGGAAGGCACGCGTCTTTCCCCCCACCCCCGCCTCCGTTGCCCTGCTGGGCAAATAAAAAGCAATGGGTTCCAATATGTAATTTTTTTTCTTTTGTTCTGGTGGGGGGGGGGGTAACGTCGGCGTATCTAAATATATTTTGGGGTAAAAGGTAAAAAAGTTCCCTGACCCCTGCTTTAGATCATGTCTAATTGTCCCACATTCCAATTGTCCCATATAGTTCCAATTGGATTGCAGTTGCTGCAGTGCTTGGGCCACCCTTCCGGTGTCTATTCTTTGGAGCCTTGCTTCGTTTCATTCTTGCTCTGGGACAGTTTCCTGTCTGTAATGGGCAATGACTTCACTATCAGATCTTCATAAGCCTGCAACTCTCTTTCAGAAGTATTTTATGATTGCTATAAAGGGTGCGGGGCCCTGGAGTGTATCTACACTTAGCATGACTGTAAAACCCAACCAAATCATATTTCTGTAGCTTGAGCATCATCTGTTGGATTCTCAGCTATTAATGGTTTCTCAGATAATGCTATCAGAGATTCATGGTAATTTTTCACTTGCATTATCTAATCCAGAAACTGATGAAATCCTTGATAAACAAACAAGATGCTCAACAGCTCGTTTCCAAACAAAGCACACCTACTTTCTTCTGCCACCTTGGTTTCAGTGGAAATCACATGGCCAAAAAAATGTCAGTCCAGTCACTCCAAACACATACTTCATTTGATTTTACATTTGTAGCCTTTGTTGTGTTTAAGACCTCCCAAAGATGATGTTCAGCTGTGGTAGAGCCCTGGAAAACAATATTGTCCATCAAGGTATGAACTCCATCAGTGAGCTCATATTTCATGTGAATGATTTTATGGCACACCTTAGGAGCTGAGGTATGGCAAATGGGAGTTTCCAAAAGCCGTGCCTCCCAAAGGGAGTATTAACTATACCTAGTTTGGAGCTGCCTTTTGTAGCAACTGCCAAAAGCTGGAGAAGGCATCTGTGTTGATGAGAAAACAAAACAAAAACCAGACCTCTGCAAACTGGGCCATGATTTTCTTCCTGGGTGGAGTTTAAAATGCTCCCTCTTGATAGTCTTGTTAAGGCTTTGGCAGGGCTGGCTGAAGCTATGGGGCTGCTTGAGGCTGCACACAGCTCTGGTGTGCACGCACGTGCGCACACATGCACACACGCACACTGCTGCAAGCTCTACCATTCCTAAGACCTGGCTCCTTCTTCCATATGGAATCAAAGCAGTAAATGCAATGCAGGCTGGAATTGTTCCCACCTTTTCTTTAAAAAGCCTGGGGGAAGGAGCTATCTTGCTCCGCTTTTAAAGCGCCCAGGGGAAGAAGGTGAGGGAACCAGATCGCTAGAGATCAGAATGCAGCCATCACACTACTGCCTCCACACAGGCTCTTTACAGAAAGCAGATAATGCACTGAATAGAGACTCACATGGAGGAAGGAGCTGGCAAAGGACACCAGCTCCATCTGCAGTGTGGGAGGTGGCCGGCTTGTTTGTTGCCCTTCCACTTGGGCCTCAATCTGCTCCCCAATGTAAATAGGATCATTTGCCCATGGATGGGCCAGCCTTGAGGATATAAACATCCCTTTAGATTCCTCCACGATGACCAGTGAAATAATCCTTTCCATGGATTCCTAACTTTTCGGTATGGCTGGTAGTATTTCCCTTCTTGCCAGCTCCTCCCCTTGCTCGTTATGCAGTGCAAACAGGTGGATCGCTGGGGTAATTGCTTTATTTATGCAGATGGTATCTCTTCCTGGCAAGCAGCCAAGACCTTCAAATCAATCTTGATGTATTGAAATCAGCATCTTGTGTTCCTGAGCCTCTATATGTTGCACAGCAAGCACTCTTTTGACCAGGTTAAGCTTCTCACACAGCACCAAACCCAAGATTGGAATTTCCCATTTAGGTGCTATAGTAAATGCCAGTTTATATTTGGAATCTTTGTATGTGATGCTAGCAACACATCATCTCTTCACTGGGATGAGAATACCGGAATCTCAAGTTTGTTGAATGCTTGTTGGGTTTACGTTTGGCTTAGTGTTGGGTTTTTCATATTTTGTTCTGGCAACACATTGACTTGAGAACTTGTGTCCAGTTTAAAGGACACCTGCATTCCTTGTACAAGCAGCAGCAGACTCCAACTCTTATCATTACAGCCGTCTGATTCTACGGTGTCAACAAAATCTCTTCCCCCTGCACCTTCTCAGCTGCTCTGATGTGGGTCATCTACAGCAGTGGTTCTCAAACTTTTTAGTACTGGGACCCACTTTTTAAATGATAAAATCTGTCTGGGACCCACCCAAAATGATGTCATGAAAGGAAGTGCCATTATTGTGATGCCAGAGCCTATTGCTTTCCTGAGAACGCAGTAATCAGTTGGGTTATTTCTCAGCCATTCTCCAATAGCAGTGAATCAGAAATTTTAAAAAAGCCTGTTTACAACCTTGACACAAGCAAAACAACCACACAGCCCTCCCCCGTTCCAGTGTCACATCTTCCCATATTTTCAGTGATGGCTGCCCTTGGTGCTATGCGACCCACCTGAAATTGGCTTGCAACCCACTTAGCCACTGTCCTGACCCACAGTTTGCGAAACACTGATCTATAGTATTTTGAAAAATGGTTGTGCTCCCCGCAGTTGTAATAAAGGTAAAGGTTTCCCCACGACCGAATGGTCTAGTCGTGACCGACTGTAGGGGGCGGTGCTCATCTCCGTTTCAAAGCCTGTAGAGCCGGTGTTTTGTCCAAGGACAAGCTTCCCTGGTCATGTGGCCGGCATGACTCTACGCCGTAGCGCACGGAACACCGTTACCTTCCCACCGAAGAGGTCCCTATTTATCTACTTGCATTTAGGTGCTTTCAAATTGCTAGTTTGGCAGAAGCTGGGACAAGCAACGGGAGCTCACTCCTTCCAGTCGGAAACCCAGCAGCAGCGGTTTAACCTGCTGCGCCACCACGTCCCTGTACATACAGTTGTAATATACAGTTGTAACAGAGTGTCCCAAATGCAGCACACTGTTTGAGACCAGGCTGTCTGTCTGTTCCAGGTGGTTTTTGTTTTCTTTCTGCTCAACTTTCTGGGTTTCTGCTGCCCATACTCCTGCCTGCTTGGTGCAGAGACACCTTCTTTAGATGACATCCATTTTTCCCCTTACCCCAGGATAAGTGCCCTGATGGGACCACTCAGATCTGCACCTGCTGTTTAGCAGGCACAAGTCTGAGCACGCGGTGGCAGCCCGAATTGGGGTTGTGCAGCCTGGGAATGTGGGTTGGATGCAGCCTAACGACCACATCCAGACTTCATCCCCTCTCCAGGCCACCCCATCTGCCAGAACCTGGCACAAGAGACACCATAAAGTATGTTTGGACCACTTTCAGAGCCAGACAGAGTATACAATACCCCACAAATATGTCAATGGTTGCAAGGAATGTCATCTTTCTACCTTCTGCAAACTGGAAATTGTAGTAAAGTTCCATCTGTCTTCCTCCCACCACATGCAACAAGAGGGATTATTTTACTTTTTAAGGTTTGGTTTTAAACCCTGTGGCAGTCAGATAAAGTTCAAATATTTGCCTGAATTTCCTTCAGTGTTTTGCAATAACGTCAGGCATTTGAAGCTGGATGTGGGCTACAAAAGCTTCATAATTAATGTTCTGCTGCAAGTTTCAGGCAGAATGGGCTGGATGAAATTGATTGTATAGACCAGTGGTTCCCAAACTGTGGGTTGGGACCCACCAGTGGGTCATGTGCCAATTTCAGCTGGGTCACGAAGCATCTAGAGTAGCCATATTGAAAATATGGAAAGATGGGATGCTGGAAACGGGATGGGCTGTGTGGTTGTTTTGCTTGTGTCCAGGTTATAAATAAGCTTTTTTTCTTTCTGATTCATTTTGCTATTGGAAAGTGATTGAGAAATAACCCAACTTGTTGCTGCATTCTCAGGAAAGCAGCAAGTTCTGGTGTCACAATGATGGCACTTCCTTTCGTATCCTCACTTCTGGTGGGTTTCAGACAGATTATCATTCTAAAAAGTGGGCCCTGGTGCTAAATAGTTTGAGAACGACTGGTCTAGATCCCTTTCAATGTGGCTTCTGGCCAGGCTTCAGGATGGAGATGGCCTTGGTTGACTTGGGGAATGACCTGCGTTGGGGACTGGACAGGGGGAGCGCGTGTCCTTTGGGTCAGTTGGTCAGGCTGAGATTTGGAGCTTCTGGTCTGCAGTGGCCCTGCTCCTTCTTAGCTGGCAGGTCTCAGAAGATGGTGTTGGGGCAGGGTGAACAGACGCCCTTTTCATTTCAACTTCTGTCCTTGGTAAATTTCAGAATGTCCTACATTTCAAGTCAGACAAGGGATGCTAGTGGTGTTATCCTACCGGTACGCTGGGCGGGACATCCGGGTGATCGGCAGCCCGCCCATCGCATACCACAGCGTTACGCCATTTGCGTAACATACGCAAGTGGCGTAATTGGTTACGCAAACGGCGGAACGCTGCGGAACGCGACGGGCGGGCTGCTGATCACCCAGATGTCCTGCCCAGCATACCGGTAGGATAACACCACTGGGGGATGCCAACCTCAAGAGGTGCTATGTCCGCCTTTGTGGTTATGAAATCTGGTCACCCTGTGCTGAAGAACATCTTTTTTGCATCCCGATCAATGTCTTGTGGGGTGCCACAGGATTATATTTTGTCCCCTCCTTACTTTTCTACATGATATTTCGGCTTGTGATGAAGATCCCACAAGCTGTGTTGTCAATCTCCACCCCTCAGATGTTTCTAGGAATCCTCCACAAACTCCCATGCGCTCTGTTCCTTTTGTGGGTGTGTCTGTACATTAGAACAATTGCTGCACAATACATACTGTGTTACGGCACAATCCTAACTGAAATGAATGCCGCTGCAGTACCACTGCGCTGGCCTAGGGTGTCACAAACTTGCCATAAACACATTGTGACACTGGAGAGTAAGCAGTGCTGCTGTCCCGCTGGTGCTAGATCCATCCAGCAGGTAAGCTGCTGTCAGGCTGCACAGAGACTGGGGGGGGGGGGGGGGGGGGGGGGAAGGGGGGGATCAGGCCTGGGAGGAATGTGAAATAGGTGATGCTGGTGTATACTGAATGTCCTATTTCCTTTCCTGGGCTCAAAAGCCCAACAGGGTGTTCTTGGACTTGTGCTGGACATTTGGCAGGTGCAGATCCGAGTAGCCCCATTGAGCAGGCTGGGGCTTTACACGCGGTAAGGTGAAAAATGACCCCTTACCCTGAGGAGACTTCCTTCCCAATGCTGGATACAGTATGGGCCAAGTGGTTCTGGCACTGGTTAGGATTGGGCTGTTAATGTATAATGACTATGCAGCCCCATCCAATGCATTTGTATTCAGTTCATTGAAACTTAGGGCTCAATCCTAACCTTGAGTTAGGCTGGCACATTTAGGCCAGCAGAGTTTGGCCAGTACAAGGGACACCGTAAAGTATGTTTGGACCGCTCTCGGAGTCAGAGAGACCCACACATAGGCGTGTGCCATTCTCCCTGACTCCAAATGTACTTTACGGCTGCCCTGGTGCCGGCCAAACTTTGCTGGCCTAACTCCAGGTTAGGATTGTGCCCTTAGTTTAGGGTTACCAGATACAGCTATACAGAATGCAGCTATAACTGCCTTTCTTTGAAATAAAATTGGCCTAAGGTAGGGGTGCCAGATACAAACTGGAGCAGAGCGCCTATACCTTTAACCATGGTATAGAAGTGGGAATTTGGGCAGGTGCAGCTCATCATGGAAGGGTTTCAAAAGCTGCACCTGCCAAAATCCCCAGCTTCTATACAATGGTTAAAGGTACAGGCACTCTGTCCCAGATTGTATCTGGTACCCCTACCTTAGGCCAATTTTATTTCAAAGAAGGGCAGTTATAGCTGCATTTCTCCCAGTGCCAGAAGTACTTCCCTTCCACTTACTGGTGTAAAAAAGAAGTGAGGAAAGGCAAGAGAGAACAAAGGATCCAATCTACTGATCTGCATATACAGGAGAGGATTGCACTGTGCATGAAATTCTGCTGCAGTTAAACTCTTTCCCTTTGGTGTTAAATACATTATTGGCATTGCAGCATGTGTACATATGATTGACATTGAAAGCATTACTGCTGTCGTGGCATCATACATGAGAGCATGGAAATGAAGCTTCAAGCCAGACACTGTTATGGCATCTTGTAAGGCGTAATCTCTTGCATGTGGTCTAATAGTTGTGGTGGCTTCAGGTTTCTTTCAGAGAGTAAAAAATTCTTCCCACAAATTTGGGTCAGAGATGATGATGTGGGGACATCTGTAAGACAACAGTGTCCTGGTCACACAGGGCGTACCCTTTTGAGCAAGTCAAATATTCTTTAGGGACACGGAAGCGTGTGCATTTCAGTTCCTGTTTAGACTGTTTATTTAGCACTGGGCTGAATAAGGAAGTGGGAACCCGGAAGCCACTTCAGCCTTTTGATAATGCAGCTCAGAGAAAGGGCTACAACTACTTGTTGCAAAGGGCAGGGGGAAAGATGGAAGAAGTATGAAGGGGCTTTAGCTCCACTCACCACCACCACCACAACAGCTGATCCCTGCTGACTGTCAGTGGCCTTTGGCACTGTTCAGGGGAAAGATACTCAGGCCATGACATATGCACCCACAATGCAGGGGTTTTGGGGACGCAGGATTGGATCCACAAGGGAATCTGCTCTTCCATCTGTGTTTCTGCATGTGAATAATTCTAGAGGTGTATAAACTCCTCATCCCATGAAGTCAGTCCAGGTTTACATATGATTGGTTTGCACAAATTCAAGTATATGTACCTCACCCCCCCCCCCCAAATGAATGCATGCAATTCCACTTACTTTGTTTATATCCCAGAGTGAACCTGGAATTAATGAATGAAGCTGCTGTTTCCTAATTCACCCCACCTATGCCCTGTACTGTTCAGTTCTTAAAGAAACAGTATGTTTTTGTTGGCTTTAAGGCAGTTTCAACTATATATACAATTTTGGCTTTATGCACTTAGCTTGGAATGTAACTCTTGTGTAAGATGTGGCCTGACTGCATTCATTCAGATGTCCAGCATTTACCATCATGTGAAGAATGTTACTTTAATCCTGAGCATACAATACCCTCCCCAACCCACCCACCCCCACAATATACCTGCAGGACCTTTTCCAGAGAAAAAGAATGAATGAGAGACTTTGGGTACCCATTGGAATGGAGTGAATCAGAAAGCTGTTTTGTGTGGCTAATCTGGAGAAAAGCAGGGTATACATTGAGTAAATAATAATTTTTTTGAGTTGCCTAGCAATCACCATGTCCCTCCTTCTTCTGCAGTGGACCTCATGATGAGCATCCAAGCTGGTCAACTGTGCAGGCAGCAATTGGTGGCTGGGATACCGTAAAGGAAGTCTGAGATGTGTCAGCTGATTGTTAGATGCAGGGTGAAGGAATTTGCATATAATACCATTATGCTATGAGGGAGTGAGTCCTTTCCAGTCCTGGTGATGTGCTTTGGGGCAAAGCTTTATACTGGGTCTTAGATGCATCCCAATCTATGATTGCACACTGCCTGCTACTACTGGCACTGAGGGGTCAGGTTCAGCCTGGCTATGTGGACCCACAGCTAATGCCAATCTGGTCAACCGGTGACACAACCCCGATGCCTTCAGGGACCAGTGGAAGTTCATCCTGGGGCTGAATGGGATATACCAGTGGTTCCCAAACTGTGGGTTGGGGCCCACCAGTGGGTCACAAGCCAATTTCAGGTGGGTTGCAAAGCACCTAGAGCAGCCATATTGAAAATATGGGAAGATGGGATGCTGGAAAGGGGGAGGGCTGTGTGGTTGTTTTGCTTGTGTCAAGGTTGTGAATAGGCTTTTTTCTTCCTGATTCACTTTGCTATTGGAAAAAGGCTGAGAAATAACATTATTTCTGCATTAACAGAAAAGCAGTTTCTGGCATCACAAGGTTCCGGCCATGACATCACTTCTGGTGGGTCCCAGATAGATTGCCCTTCTAAAAAGTGGGTGCTAAAAAGTTTGAGAACCACTGGTATATGCAGTACTAGCCTGAGGTGTGTTGTGTACGTGAGTTTGCATTTGTCAGTGTGCATTTTGATGTGTGAGCCCTGGCAGAAGAAGCCTACAAAGAAAGTGATTTCAGTGGTAAAGCATGGCTAACTATGATACGTGCATCAATACTACTCCACCTTAGTTGTTCATCTGGTCCCTGTAGTTTCTCCATTCATTCATGAATGTATTTCTTAACTGCAGTGGGCAGTGTGTTTCCAAGACACTTGGGTGTGGCTTTTGGCTGCGGCTGCTGCCCACGTTGATCTTTCTGCCACACTGCAGCCAATCACCAGAGTTGTAGAAGTTTACTCTGGTTGCTAGGTGTGGCTTCCTGCCCGTTTTATAAAAATCACAAGCCTGCAGCTGACTTTTTCCAGTCAGTAGTTTTCCAGACCTGAGAATAGTATTTCTGAGTTTTGAAAAGCAAAAGGTAAGTGGCTTTTGTTACAATTTTTCTTCACTTGTTATTAGTTGTAGAAATGTGTAGCCTTTTGGCTACAATTTGGAGCATATTTGCTTTAGAACATTTTTTTTTCAAGTAAATTGATAGGAATGGGACTTGCAGACTTTTTGCAGCATGCATTTAATTATGAGTGTTATTAAGCTTACAGTCCTACACACTCTTTCCTGGGAGTAAGTTCCACTGGATATAACGGGATTTTTTTCTGAAAAGGCTGTAATCCTTTACATGTTTGCCTGGGAGTAAGTTCATTGGGACTAAGTCCAGCAGTACTTATTTTGGAGTAGAGAAGCCTAGGATTGTGCTGCAAGTTTATGGTTCACTGAGAAAGTGTGAGTGGCAACTCTGTAAATGTGGCTTTATTTCTTATTTTTCTGCTGTTGTGTACTAAACTAGTTTTTTCAGAAGTAAGGAACTCTGTGCTTTCTTTATTTTTGGTTACCATGGAAAGCTGAGTCATTTTTAACCACCAAAGAGTGAGTTAGAGGGAAAAAATGTGCCTCCCCTATATGGAAATGGAAAAAAAAACCCTTACAGCCAGCAGTCATGACACAGTTAACTGTTTAAGGGCAGTAAAGCGTTCATTGCCATGCAAACTGTAACTTTATCCGAAATTCAAAGATGAGCTATCCTTAGGGAAGGCAATCTGGAACTAATTGCTTTAATTAGTGTTTATATGGGCAGTATTCAGTGTGGGAGGAGTAAGACTTGGAAAGTCTTACTCCTGGTCTGCACATATTTTCCACCAGTGTTTTTGAAAGAGGGTGAGGCGCTTTCTTCCTGGTTGGTGGTTCTTTTGTTTCAAAGGACAGGTTTTGCAAGCTTTCGACACATTGTGGGCTTTAAAAAAAATGGTGTGGCTGGAGTTGTTGAGAACTCTAGGGTGGCAGCAGCAAGACTAGCAGTGCTTGCTGTGAGAAGTTTACTGTGAGTTGCATGCCTATGTCCAGTTCACTTGCCACTGAACATTGTAGGATTGATGTCTGGGTAAGAGATGATGTAGGAACATGACAAAATGAAGCCTCTACAAAGACCATGCCTACTGAGTTCCTTAGGCGAATAGATCGCGCTACCATGTTTGCAGACTTGGAATTCATCCTGTGTGGTGGGCTAGTTGATATATACATATTTGTCTTTAAAAGCTGTTCCCTAACCAGCACCACTGTATTATTGCAAATACAAGAGCATAGATTGGGAACACTAGATTTCATGGATCTGCAGTGGGGAGGAATGGATTAGCTAACTCACACAGTAGGCATAACTGTATTGTCTGAACAATAATGCATCTTCAAAATATAATATTCTGGCCAACTTTTAGGCAAGGTGGGGTCATGGCCAAGCCTGAGCACTTCCTACCTATCCATCTTTTCTACTCCAGCCTAATACGGAAATGTTCTGCATTTGGGGCCCTACCCATACGGCAGGTAGAAGTGTTTGGTTCAAGTGGCAGGTCGAGAGATGCACAAACTTGTGGGTGTGGCTTGCACTGGATCACGGCCTGCTCAATCCTTCCGACGCTTGGTAGACAGAGAGAGGGGAATGGAAATGGAGTACCTCCTTCTTCAGTGCCGCTGCCAAAGAATGCAGTAGTGGAGCTGCAGGAGGAAGCAGGGTAGCTGCAGCAATCCAGTCGCCTGCTCTGTGCTGTCATTGACTGGGTGGGGCGGATGCAGTGGTGGGATTCAGGGGGTTCGCCCAGGTTCTATAGAACCGGTTGTTAAATGGCCGGGCCCCGCCCACTCGCTTACCTTGGCTGGCTTCGGTTTTTTTTTTTTTTTGCTCCGGCTATGACGCCATAGAACCGGTTGTTAATTTATTTGAATCCCATCACTGGGCGGATGATGGAACTCCCAAGATCTTCTCTGCAAATCAGTTTTGAATATGGATGTACCAACGCCAAAAAACACAAGAAGGGGTGGAATTTGGTCGTTGTTTTGGCTTGGGCCATGCCTGTTTGGGGCACTGATACATCTAGCTATGTACTTTCTGAGCCTTGATGAGCAAGGTTGTCTCCATTCAAAACATCTGGATTTTTTTTTAAAGGCAAATTTTCCTGTTAAGGAAATTTTATTGTAAAATTATGATAGTTGTGCTCCTAACAGCACAAATCCTAGGCATATCTGCTCAAAGGTAAGTCCCATTGGCTTCAGTGGGTCTCACTCCCAGAAAAGTGTGTATAGGACTGCAGCCGCAAGATAAGGCCACAAAACCTAGAGCCAAACAGCACAGTACATTAAACAGCTGCTGGGAATTAAAGGAGTTGTTTTCTACTTTTGAAGTAGCAGCTGCAGGATGGGTATGATCTTGGTTAGGACTGATGCATGAAGTAGCTTAAACTCTGGTAGATTCCTCTATGGGAAGAGGTCCACTCATTTTGAATTGCAACGCTTCTAAAGAATCTTTTTGCAGACACTTTATCTAGAATTGTGTTCTATAGAACACGATTATAATTATATAAAAGATAAGACTTTGGTCTATAATTTATTCTTTTTTTGTTTTAACAGAAACCTGAATCAACATGAGTCTGGTAGCAGAATTTCTGAAGCAGGCTTGGTTTATTGACAATGATGAGCCACAATATGTTGTACGTGAGCCTCCAAGGAATAACATGTGTAGATAAAAGCACTTAAAAATATTGTCTTAGATAAAAGCATTTGAAAATATTGTTGCATGCCAAAGCAAGTATTGATATAGCATGTGTCAGTTATTCAAGAAAACTGGATTATGTACCAATCCAGGTATTGATGAGAAATACATGCCTACTTAAATATGAACTGCTGAAATATGAAATAGTGAACACTGCTGCATTCCTGTAGAAACTGTGAAAGAATTTGTTGAAAATGCACAATAAGTGAGTTAAAGAAAATAAAGAATGCATAAGGATGAGTAAAGCAAGATTGTATGCCTATATTTCAGATTGATTAATTCATTTGTGAATCAGGAATTAATGCTCTTCTTGGCTCTAATAATAATGTGTAGTCAGAATCACTAATGGCTGTTAGAAAAATTCAAACAATATGCTTTTAAAGAATAGAGCAGTGGTATTCAAACTTTTTAGACCAGGACCCACTTTTTAGAATGGCACTCATGTCAGGACCCACCAGAAGTGATGTCATTAACCTGGAAGTGATGTTGTGGAAGGAAGTGACATCATCAAGCAGGAAGTGCTGTCATTGTGACATAATAACTCCTGGAATGCAAATTGGCATTCTTAGACTGCAGCAGTTGTACAACCGTGAAACATCCCTGACAGAAAGCAAGGACAAAACATGATGTAAAAGCACTGAACTAAAAACAAAATTTAAAAAACCCTCACTTGAAAATTCAAACTATTAACACTCACAAAAGGAATATAACAAGATGCAATTTCCAAGATGGCTGCTCCCAGCTTTCTGCAACCCACCTGACACCATGTCGCGACCCAAGTGGGCCCTGACCCAAAGTTTGAATAACACTGGAATAGAGGGTATCTTTCTACAATTCTGTAATAATTCAAATCATATTTACATACTGCTTTACAACAAAAATTTCAAAAAGCAATTTATAGGCAAATAAAGTTTTAAACTCTACATATATTTGTCAAGTAATGTAATGGATCTCTCCATCAAGGCATAATACAGCTATCGGATGGTAGGAATAAAATGTCCATTGAATGACACACATGGCATTCAAAACAAGATCTAGATTCTCACTGTTGGTGGTTCCAGAGAGTGGGACCATTTGAATCCACTGTCTGTTTATTCAGCGGAACTTGTATCGGAATATAATCCTGTTGTTGGTTCTTAAGGCTGTACTAGTGACAGTCGCTAGCAGCCTTATGTCAATCAAGTAACTGGATCCTTCCATGCAGGTCTTTTAAATGAGATTTATCGATAACAGTTATTTGACCATATAGTTAGTCTTCTAATGATTTGGTTTCAAATGTAACTCATCCTAAACGTTTAGGATGGAGTAGGACTACTCCAAGTGGAATACAAATGCATTTTTTTTAAAAAAATTATTCAACTTTTCCTCTAGAAAAATTCTAAAAGTGGCTCAGCTGTCAATGCTTACCCCAGCTTCAATCCTTCCAATGATGCTGCTGCACTGGAACAAGCTATAAAAGCTAAAGGTAAGAAGCTAAAGGTAATTCAAGCTTAGAGTGCAATCCAAACCTCAGGCTGGAATAGGCAGGCTAGCATGCCTGATCCATATCCATCCCAGGCTCGGAACTGCAGTCGCGAAAATATTCCCCTTCCCCCAGGTAGCACACAGTAGCCCTGAGGAGGCTACTTGGAGCTGTGCTGCTGAAATTGGTGGTGCAACTCCGAGTGGTCAAATTGGGACAG
This sequence comes from Lerista edwardsae, assembly GCA_029204185.1. NCBI lineage: Eukaryota > Metazoa > Chordata > Lepidosauria > Squamata > Scincidae > Lerista > Lerista edwardsae. The sequence goes on from JAJKFI010000001.1 coordinate 17,469,406, forward strand.
CCCAGGCCAGGAACAGAGGTTTGGATCCAGCCCAAAGGCCAGATCCTCTTTCCACCCCCTCCCCAGGCCAGCCCACCCACAGGCCTGCCTGTTCTGCCCTCCCTCTGCTCTGTTCTGCTCTGCCCCATTCCGCTGTCTGCCTGGAGTCCCTGTGCGGCCTCGGAAGGCTGGCCTTACCTTTGGGTCTCTGGGCCCAAGAGGCAGAACATGGAGTTTCATATGGTACCTTTTTTAAAAGGCACCATGGACAGAATTGGACAGATTTCTTGAGCAAAAGTCCATCGTGGGCTATAGGTCATGATGGGTTGTACAACCTCCTTATGTTAGTAGTAGGTTACTTCAGAATGCTATGTGCCAAGGGAGTGGCAACAGGATGCAAGCATCTTGTTGTCTCGTGTGTTCCCTGAGGCACTTGGTGGGCCACTGTGAGATACAGGAAGCTGGACTAGATGGGCCTTTGGCCTGATCCAGCAGGGCTCTTCTTATGTTCTTAAAACGGTGCAAATGTACTTTATGGTGCATCTGCGACTACAATGGGCTGGCACAAGGGACTTACGCCAGCTCAAGGAGTGGGTTTGGATCACCTTGTTAACGGTGCAATCTAGTACAGGTTTATATGGAGTTGGTCCCAGTGTATTCAATGTGGAGTGAGTAATAATGCTTGGGATTTTTTTTGAAAAGTTTCAAATTTATGCAACTTATTCCAAACACACTGCTTGTGACTGTCTTGTAAGCCTGTACAGTTTCTGGATGTATGTGAAGGATCATGTTTCTACACTGAAATTTCTCTATGTGGAGAGTTGCCACACCAGGGAGGCAGCTACCTTTCCATGTGCATAGGTATCTTAAAGGGCTGCTAGCAAACTATTGCCCCACATGGACTCTGAGGTGGCATAATCCAGGGAGGTATCCATATAGCACCAGAATCAATTCTAAATAAAACTAGAGTAGGTCTAACAGTGAGATTGTAGCTGAATTTTATCTGAACGGTCTCAGTATGTTAAATTATTGCTACATAACAGGCAGACATTGAACATGTGGATTTTTGCTTGTGGCGACTACAGCTTCTTGCTGAAGGAAGCTGTACCTGTTGTATTTCTACCTGCCAGAAAGCCAAGTCCTGCTAGAATCCTAGTACCATCATATAATGCAGATGTCTCGATAGTGGACAACTAGACTGAGTTTGTGAATTTCTCAGCTAAAATAAAGGTCAATAAATTGGCATGATTTTTCCCAAGTATGGAACAGTTTAAATTTGAGTCATCACCAAAGTTTTTTTGCTGCTTTTTGAAAAGCATATAGGCAAGTTATTAAGAGGCTCATTGTGTAACTATGGGCAGCTTTGTCATCATCACTGATTAAAAACTGCTGTATGAATACAGTATATTTCCCCAATTTCTCTTATGCTAAAATTGATGCCTGTTAAATTTTATATTGTTGTTCTACCTTGGTAAATTTGCTTTGATCATTTTTAATTGGAAAAGCGAGGCAGGTATAACAAATGCTTCCGTTTCTGAATTCTTCCCATGTCTTAATCATGATCCATGAGGGCTTCATTTTTTAAAGAGTATTTAATGTAAAGCTGAGTAGATATCTGCTTTCAATTTGGAGGATGAAGCTAGCAATTTCAGTCTGGTGGAAATGAAAATTCACCTTTTGGCTGTGCAAAGTGCTTCATACTTTGATGTAACCCTTAATTCCCTGCTGCCTTGCAGGGTTTTATTATCCCCATTGCAGCCGAGAGAAAGTGGCTTCCCTAAGGCTATCTAGTAAGTGCATAGGAGAGGGAAGAGCCAGAAGTCCTGAGTTGCAAATCAGTCTCTTACAGTGCATTCTTAGTTATGTCATTTCAGCAGTAAGTCCCATTGAGTTTAAAGGGACTTACTCCCAGGAAAAATACAGGATTGCAATCCACCACGGTTGTTCTTTCTAGGTGCTGTTTCTTCTTCATCCATCCTCATTTGAAATAATGAATGGGGTTATTTTACCATGCTATATAGCAAGTAGTATTTTACTGCATGATGGTATTATAAAGGGCAAGTGAAGGCAAAGGAAATCTTTAGAGACATGCTGACAAAGAATGTAAAAAGGAAGGTATCTCTTTAGCACTGCCAAAAATGTTCATTAAAAAGTGAGTTATTTTAACTATGTTCATCAGTGTTTATCATTCAGTAAAATCTGCTGCAAAATCTACAGATTTCCATAGGCATTTACAAGGATTTGTTCTTTGTTCCTTCTTAGGAGTTGATGAAGCCACTATCATTGATATTTTGACCAAAAGAACAAATGCCCAACGCCAGCAGATCAAATCTGCTTACCAGCAATCAACGGGAAAGGTAAAGTCTGTATTAAAGGACCAATCCTGATGACTTTTTTGTGTGTATATTTTTGATTCTCATGAAATGTAGTCTTTATCAAAAGAACCATTTTAAATCTTCATTATTTTGATGGTTAGAATACACTTCTGAATCTAGAATATATGCAGGACAATCGTTTACATGTTGACTAGATTAGAAGTCTCACTGTGTTCAGTAAAACTTGCTCCTAGGAAAGAGTGTTTAGGATTGCAGCCTTGAAATCCTAACCGGGGCTTTTGTTCAGGGAAGTGATTCAACTGGAAACAGCATAGGGTTGATGTTGGCTTCATCTGTGACAATGAGTGAAGAGAGATGGAATAAATGCAGAAGGGATTCCAATAGCCTTGAGGTGGAAGATTGCTCTGCCTTTCTGGGCCAGGATTGCAGTATGCAGAGTGAGATAATGAACTGAAATAGTACAATTCTAGGCTGTTCAGTTTGCAAGTGGGAGTGTCATATTTTTAATCCCCCCCACTCAAACAACCTACATGTAGTAAACCAGCATATTGAGGGAAGTCTGCATACTTTCCTTCAGTGTGGTCAGATACTACGTGAAGTAACAGCTTTTATGCAGAGGGAAACATCCTAAAATATTGCCCTGTGCCTGCAGACGTGGGTGGAACTATCCAGAATGCTGCCA
>JAJKFI010000001.1:17478164-17505352 GCA_029204185.1 Lerista edwardsae
GATGCTTTTGAATTATGGTGTTGGAGAAGACTCTTGAGAGTCCCCTGGACTGCAAAGAGATCCAATCGGTCAATTCTCCAGGAAGTCAAGCCTGATTGCTCCCTGGAAGGACAAATGCTGAAGCTGAAGCTCCAATACTTTGGCCACCTGATGAGAAGAGAGGACTCTTTAGAAAAGACCCTCATGCTGGGAAAGATTGAAGGCAAAAGGAGAAGGGGGCGACAGAGGATGAGATGGTTAGATAGTGTCACCGAAGCAATGAATATGAAATTGGGTGAACTCAGGAAGCTAGTGGAGGACAGGGAGGCCTGGCGTGCTGTGGTCCATGGGGTCGCGAAGAGTCGGACACGACTTAGCGACTGAACAACAACAACAACAACAACAGCGACGACTGCAGTGGGCGGGGCCAGCCCTTGCACGGAACTGGGACGGCGTTCCGGAGCGTCCTGGCCACATGACATCACTGGAGGCATCCACGGGGATTCCTGTGCGCGTACACACACACATATACCTGGAGGCTGGCACTGCTGTAGGCAAGTCTGAAACAGCTTCTTTTTGCCCCAGCAATGGACATAGAATTGCTAACTTCCCCCCTCTCCTGCCCACACTTAACCCAGTTCCCAAACTTTCAAGGAGTTTGGGACTGCTATATGAGAGGGAGTAGTATCAAACAATGCTGAATCGTTCCTTTGAAACGATGAAGTTCAAATGATGGAGTATTTTTTTTGCTTCTTTGCAGTATATAAGAGAGATCTTGCCAAAGACATCGCCTCAGATACATCTGGAGACTTTCAGAAGGCCTTGCTTGCCCTAGCAAAGGTATAGCATTTTCAACATATAATGTAAAACTTAAAATTTGAGGCACATATTTATTCAAGCATAATCCAGGATTATAGCGTGTTAAGTGAAGCTTTATTTTTCCAGGCTGACCGTGATGAAAGTGCTCATGTGAATGATGAGTTGGCAGACAACGATGCTCGGGTAAGAAAAGGCTTTCCATTTAAGTCATTGTTTCCTGCCTTGAATATCTGCTTCCATGTCTTTGACCACCGGGAGTTACCCTGGCCAAGTGACTCCATCTCCACACTTATGCTTCTTCTCTCGCCAATAAGTCATAAGAGCTCTAAGCCCATTGCTCAGCATCCAGAACCCAGTTCCTTATTCAGCCACTGTCACAAACCTGCTGTATTACTAAAGCTCTTGATCCCTGACCCAAAATTTCAAATGTCACATGCAAGATAAAGGTCACTCTAATAAAAGGTCTAGTGTGCAATCCTAACCAACTTTCCAGCACTGACATAGCTATGCCAGTGGGGCATGTGCTTCATCCTGCAGTTGGGCAGTCATAGAGACCTCTTCAAGATAAGGGAGTGTTTTTCCTATACCTCAGAGCTGCATTGCCCTTATCCTGGGGCTGGAATTGCACCCCTAGACTCCCTAAACAAAAATGCATTAATTTCCGGGCCTGTAGAATGGGTGGGACCAGGCCTAGCTGAGACACATTTGTCTCCCTGGGCACAATCCTAACTTGGAGGTAGGCTGGCACAGCCCAGGAGTGCTGTAAATGCACCATAAAGTATGTTTGGACCATTTTCAGAGGCTGGCACACATCCATGCGCCGGCTTCCCTGACTCCCAAGAGTGGTGCAAACATGCTTGAATTATCTTGTGCAAATGTGACGCTCATGATGATGCGCTGTATTTTAGACACTCACTATATATGTTTATCTTCTTTATTACAATAGGCTTTGTATGAGGCTGGAGAGAGAAAAAAAGGAACCGATGTCAATGTTTTCATTACCCTCCTCACTACAAGAAGCTACCCACATCTCCGGAGAGGTAAGTAGAAATAAGCTTTTGGTGGGAGAGATGCTTATCTTCAAGGCCTGTGCTTCTGTTCTTCCAGGTGGGTTTTCTGCGTCTGTAACACCACCCCCCAAAAGGTCTTTGGCACCTTAAAGGCATTTATTATAGCATATGTTTTGCATATAGCATATGCTACTGTTCTGACGCATGCAGGATGGTTCTATAGGGCCACTCTATAAAATGGAACTCAACAGACGAGATGGTCAATTATATGTCCTGTTCTGGAGATAAGTGCCTGGAATGTATGTGATTTTCTTGAATTGGGTCAAACTAGTGTGATGTAGCAGTTTGGGTCAAACTGTTGTGTTGGGGTGCAGAAAATGCAATTTCAAGTTACTCCTTGGGCTTTAGCTTACTGGATGGTTTGGGCAAGTCTCTTTTGTCCAAGTAGCAGGAATCTGAAATGCTCTTTGAAACTGCATGAGGAAGGGCTACTTTTAAGAAACTATTTCCACTGCATGCACTAGGCCTTAATGCAGTGGCACTTAAAGTGTATGCCCTTTTTTAAAGGTTGTGTTGATGAAAAAGAAACCTGCTTTTGAGGAAGTTCCTGGCATTAAGCTATTTCAGCAGGAACAGAAAGCTGTAGCATAATGCACAATGCTAACATTTTGAGACAGTGGGAGTATCCCTTTTCTGATTATCCTGTGCTTCCTTACTGTGGTCTTCTGCTAACAGATAAAATGAGTTGCAAATATTGAGTGATTCTGTTGCTCTGCAAATGGTTGAGAGTGCTGAAGCAGCACAGAGATTATGTCCCAGAAGCGCATCTTGTTCCAAAGGTGCCTCGGTTTCCCTCCTTTATGCTTTCTTTTACTTTAGTTTTTCAGAAATACACCAAGTACAGCAAACATGACATGAACAAGGTTCTGGATCTGGAGCTGAAAGGAGATATCGAGAAATGCCTGACAGCAGTTGGTATGTGACTCTCAGTTCCACAGTTTATTCCTTAATTCTGTTCCTTCTTAGATGAGAACTACTTGCGAACAGGTCAGTGACGACAAGATAGGAAGCCTGATGTACTGCACTTTATTCAACTAACTGCCCAACCCTATCCCCTACCATTGGTGCCAGTGCAGCCACACTGATGGAGCATTTGCTGTATCCAGTGGTGAGGAGGGACAATCAGTAGGTCTGCTTGAGGTAAGGGAAAATATTTTCCCATACCTCCGTGAAGGCCCCGATGGTTTATGGCAGTGCTTCCCAATCTCTGGCATTCTGACATGCCCCCCACTCTATGTTTGCAATGTACAGCTCCCAGAAGTGAGTGGAGATGACTTTGTCGCCAATTACTTCTGGGTTGGAGAATTCATGGAACTCTACAAATGGAGGTAAAAGGATCTGGGAAGGTGGGAAAGCCCAGTGTGCAAAAAACATATGCAGGAACTCAGCCTATTGGGCTGAGCCTCTTAGTTCATAACAGCCTGTGGTGTCTTGTTAGCTGGCCTGTGGTACCCCACAGAGTACCTTGTGACTCTCCAGCGCATTGCAACACAGTTGAGGAACCCTTGGCATACGGGTGTCCTTGGACCTACCCAGCTAGATAGCTGTTGTAATTCCGAGGAGAGGAAGGAGGCAGAGTGGGCTGAGAACCAAGTGTGCATGTTTTCTGCCAAGATCCATCCCCTCCCATTCCCCTCCCTAGCCACAACCCCCCTTTTTCTTTGGCAGTGCTCTTCTGATACTTCTGCCACTTTGCTGCAGCAGCTCAGACTGTCCCAGTGATGGTGTGCCCCACGCACCATTGCAGGACCTTTTGTGACAGCAGGATGTTCCTGCTAAGGGGCAGGATTAGGCCATAACATTGCTTCCCTAAGTGACTAAGGGCACAATCCTAACCTGGAGTTATGCTGGCACAAGTCCCTTGCACCAGTCCAGGAGTGTTGCAAATACCCTATAAAGACATGCGCTGTCCTCCCTGACTCGGAGTGGTCCAAACATGCTTTATGGTGCATTTGCGACACTCCTAGCCTAACACCAGGTTAGGATTGCATCCTAGATATAATTGCAATGGTGATAGCATGCAAAAGCACATTGGTACTAATAGGGCCTGTGTGTGTCTAGTAAATAGCATGTGGAAGGGGGATTGGTATTGAAATCTGGGGATTTGGCTCCGCACGTAGCTCCTGTTAGATGAAAGAAAAATGTGTATAAATAGAGTGCCTAATGTGTGCTAAGTTTGGCTTGGCCTTAACACCACACTGGGTCTAAACCTAAGGATGTATAGACCTATATCTCTTTCCCATGAAGAATGGATACTACTCAACTTCAAAATGTCAATGTGTTTAGCGCAAACTGTAGTTTGTACGTAAGTGTGTATGATGAGTCTCTGATAGAGGTTGGCTTGGTTTTTAATCAAAAAGAAAAAAAAAGCCATATGAAGATGAGCCAGTTTTTGAACAAAATAGTGGGCAGTTGACCTTTTCCTGGCCAGCTTTCCCCCATCCAAAGTGCTTTGTGGCTTGCCAAGGAGACTTGCCAAGGTAAATGTATAGCTGTCCAGGAATGGGTTCAGCAGGCCATCTTCTTGGCTGCTTCTCTTCTCAAAACTCTCTCCCAGCTGTTTCTTTACCCCAAAATGCCCATTGGGTTTGCTTACATGGATTCAGGCTATTTTGGGGGGTGGGGTGGGGACAGTAAGTACTGCAGGCACCCAAATATGCCATGTAAGTGGCTCCTCCCACTCACTGCTGGAGCCATTCTGGGTGGAGATGGCAATGCACAGGTGTCTTGTGTGTGTTGCCATCACTGCCACTGGCTCCGACACAGTGCATTGTGGCACCTGCAGGATTTACTATACCACCGTCCCTGTGGCTATGCTACTGCACCAATTTGAATGTAATTTATATGTGCTTAATTGCTTCCCAGCACTAACTAGAGTACTTTGCAGCCTTCAGGGCTGTATTTGTTTCTTTCAGTATGTCTTATTTCTTTTATCCTATTGTGACAATTAATCGGGGTTCTGTTTTTCTTCCAGTGAAATGTGCCACAAGCAAGCCAGCTTTCTTTGCTGAAAAGCTGCACTTGGCGATGAAGGTGAAATATAATTTAATATAATTATTGAAGAAAGGAACTCTGTTCTAGAGGTGTTAAGATCAAAGTTTGATTTAACTTTGCCTGCAAAGACGTTAAGGGAAAACAAATGATGCTTCATCTTCCCTGTCCTCTTAGAACTAGGATAGTTAATCTGTTTAGTATTCCTTATTGAGGCTTCCACTACTGTACACAACTCAGACAGGGGCCAAATGTTGCAAGCTCTAAGTTAACATTGTTCAATATTGTTCTTGGAGAGAAGGCAAAGGAATCACTATTGTAGGAGTCACAATACAAATCAGTGGCTTGATCCTTCCCTCCCAGAACCTAAAGGCTTCTATGAGGCTTTCTTTCCCTCTCTTCTGCTCTGTCTGAGCTCAGTCCAACAGTGCTAGGTGCCATGAGAAATGAATGACCGATCCCCAATTGATACATAGCCCTGTAAGGACTGATACCACCTAGCAGTTACAGCAAATGGACAAAGGATGCTTCATAGATATAATATGCAAGATTGTTTGTCCTTGATGAGGTATTAAGTCAGAACTTTGGGTAAGCCAAAATGCTGTAGATAAGGTTAAGTCACTTGCCATCCATAATCCAGACCATTAAGGTGTTAGGTAACAAGTTTACTTTGATTCCTAACAGGGTGCTGGAACTCGCAACAAAATTCTGAACAGAATCATGGTGTCGCGTTCTGAAGTTGACATGAATGAGATCAAAGGTTTTTACAGGTCAATGTATGGCAAATCTCTGTGCCAGGCCATTTTGGTACGTATCTTGCTTTAAATGGTAATTTTTGATAATAATGGCAGCACAGGACACTTAACCAGATGACTAAGGGTGCAATCCTATGATGCCAGTTGGGCCGACGTAACGTGCTTGCGTAGGCCTAATGTCACTCGCACCCCTGTGTCAGCACTAGTGCCGTTGGGCCGAAGCTAGCAGCAGTGTCAGCCCAAGGGCACCAGGATGAGGTGCCACAGTGCCACTTCTGTGCCAGCTAACTCAGCTGGCACAAGAGCGGATCTGGGTGTAGGGAAAGTGGGTGGGTGGGCAGGAGGAACTGGGCGGAGTGGGTGGGCCAGTAGACGTGCCGGGGCAGGGACAAGCCTCTGTCCCCCAGGCCACGCGGCCCCAATTTGATTGTACCCTAAGGCTGCACTCATATAGGTACAGCAGGCGCTTCTTTTGTGTGTGTGGGGCGGTTCTGCTCAATTAAGAATCCAATTAAGTGCCATTCATGGATTACATATATATATAACATTGCTTATGCAGATGGACTCTCTTCTCTAGTTTAAAAGCCATGCTAATAGTCCATGCTTCCTAGATGCCATTATACAAAACAGAGTGCTAGGAGCTCTGGGTAGGTCCCCTAATGTGAAGGGTTTGCAATTTTGGCCCAAATTTTAATCTGCTGCTGCTATTAGGTAAATGCTTTCTGATTTGTGCGGCAAAATTGAGCATTTCCTAGCGTGCTAAGCATATTCATTACATGTTCATAATACAAGAGGTTTTTCAGCACTGTGTCTTAGCATAGCTATGGATTCTTCAGAACTTGAAATGTGCTTGATAGTTTTCTGTGGAATCACATTAGACTCAGCTTGGGTGTTCAGTTGCATTAATGGTAGAAGGGTCCAGAAAGCTGAAGGGACATTTCCCTTTGCTGTGTAGATGCAGTCATACCCATGGGCAAAAATGAGATTGAATTGGGGTACATTATTCCATATTGGTGTGACCTCACTTGGAGTAGTGTGCTCAATTCTGAGCACCTCAGTTGAAGAAGGATGCAGCCAAACTGGAGCAGGTTCAGAGAAGAGCAATAAAGATTATCAGATGGCTGAAAAATGAGTCCTATGAGGAAAAGTTGAGGGAACTTGGTATGTTTAGCTTGGAGAAGTTGAGAGGGGTTATGATAGCACTCTTCAAATATCTGAAGGGCTGTCATAAGGAAGAAGGGATAAATTTGTTCTTCTCTGCCTTTGACAGTAGAACTGGGTCTAATGGGTACAAACTGCAAGAGAGGAGATTCTATTGGACATCAGGAAGAATTTTTTGACGATAAGGGCGGTTCAACAGTGGAACTGATTGCTGAGGGAGGTGGTGGATTCTCCTTCACCAGAGACCTTCAAGCAAAGGCTTGACAGGCACCTGCTGGAGATGCTCTAGGACAGTGATGGCGAACCTATGACACGCGTGTCAGAAGCAACAAGCCATGACATTTTGGCTGACACACCAGAGTACACCAACACCTGAATTTGATTTAGTTGTATTTCATTTTTGTAATGAAATTATTTGATATTTGACATTTATATAATAGCATACATAGCACCACACGTGATTGGACTGAGTGACACGCCAGCAGTTAGGCATTTTCTGAATTTTTGACACACCACGCCAAAAAGGTTCACCATCACTGCTCTAGGAGGATTTCCTGCTACAGGCAGGGGATTGGACTAGATGACTTTGTATGTCACTCCCAACTCTATGATTGTATGACTTTTGGAAAAGGGGTTACCTTGTTTTACAGGGACTAGCAGTGAGGGGTGCTTGCTTTCAGTGGCACTTAAGGCCAATGTTGCTCTTTGCTTTTCCACATGTAGGATGAAACGAAAGGTGATTATGAAGCCATTTTGGTGGCTCTGTGTGGCGGTGACAACTGAGCTCCGGACCCTTCTGATACATCCTGGCCTCCCTTTTGAGAACGTCTCTCCATTTTAGCACCAGCTGTTACATATATGTGTATCATAAAGGCTTGAAACAAAGAGTAATCTCTGACTGCAGCTATTCTCCAGTCTTGGAAGCTCAGAAAAATACATTTAGATAACAATTTGTGTGGTGTTATCTGCTTTGTTTATAGTTATCCAAAGCCAAAGAGCATCTTGAGAAAAGCAGTATTTGCTTTAACAGGGACTGTAAATGTAAAAAAGAAAAGGAGCTTGCCTGAGCAGGTCTAAACATTCCAAATAAAATGAACCTGTGGTGATCAGTACTGTTGTGCTTTTATTTTTCCCCCTGCAGACTTTGATGTTATGCTTATGCTGTGTTAAATAAGCACTTGAGAGAGATTTTGACTGTTCCCTCCCTACAATTTTCCTGCATTCCTCCCTGTTCCTCCCCTCCACGCACACATAATCTGATTCACATTTTTTAAAGGGCCAGGATGCCGAGGGCAAGAGGAGAGGAGGCCTCTGTTCATTTTCCTTCTGTCTTTGCTTGCTTAGTCAGTAAGTGAGCAAGTAATGACAGCAAGGAAGAGCAGTAACATAATGGGGGACATCAGCAGTGTTCTCCCGTTTATATATCAGCATTAGGGCACCCTCCCTATAACACTTGCCATTGGTGGCCCATCAATTGCATTGAAAGAGGAAAACAAGTTTGGCATTTGCTTTCCTCTTTCAGAGCAACTTATGACTTGTGTACAGGCATGCCAGCATGCCGTGGCATCCATTGGGGCTCTGTTCCAGACCCCTGGACACCCACCCCGGGATACCTGAAACCATGGGTAATGGGGATGCCTTTTTAAAGATAGGGGAACATCAGTGTATTTGCAACAAAGAAAAAAAGAGATCGGGTTAATGTTCCCCTATCTTTTTAATAGGAATCCCAGTATTCATGGTACCTGTTGATAACTGACACAGTGGATACTGGGGCATGTCTGTACTTATAACCCATACTCATGATTTAGCAAGCTGAAAACCACTCTGGAGCATGGGCCTCACTTCACTGTCTTCCCTCTTCGTAGGGAAATGAAAACATTTCTGCTTGGTCTAGCAAACAAAACCTCAACCTAGAAAATGACTTAAGTCCTACTGCTAGATGACACTCAGAGCTGTTAATTTAGATTTGTTTAATTGAGTGTTTGGCTCAGACCAAGTCCATGACTAGGCAATGAGGAAGATTTGTAATGGCTATAAAAGGTCAAGCTTGGGCAATAGGCTGAGAACTCAGGGTTAAGTTCATGCTGCTGGCTACAGCCCTCCTGTTGCTTTCTTTTGGCTTTCTTGTGTGTGTGTGTGTTTTTTTCTTGTCGTGTTTCTGCCTTACATTGTACTTCCCTATCTTAGCAGCAGCAAAGGCTGACTAATAACCACAGCCACCGCAGGACTGCTGCTATTGCCTAATGCCTACAAAAACCTCCAGTCTTGGCTTGCAACAGAGGGCTCTGCTCCTGTGTGCAGGGCCAGCCTTAAGCCAGTGTGACCAATGTCACCACATCAGGCCCTGTGCTTTTGGGGGGGGGGGGCTGCACCAGTGCAGTGAGCATATTGCCTGCTGCTGCTGCAGCAGTCAGGATCTCTTAGGGTTGTCGGTCAGTGGGAAAGCAGAGCAGCTTTACCTTGGGCTCTCTCGCCTGCCCCAGAGTGCAATCCTAACCTGGAGTTAGGCCAGCAAAGTTTGGCCAGCACAAGGGCCACCATAAAGCATGTTTGGACCACTCTCGGAGGCGGGGAGGAAGGCTCGCGTCTGAGTGCTGGCCTCTCTGACTCCCAGAGTGGTCCAAACATACTTTACGGTGTCCCTTGTGCCAGCCAAACTTTGTCGGCTTAACTGTGCCAGCCTAACTCATTTTAGGATTGCGCCCCCAGCCTCTAAACTGTCCAAAATGTGCCTCCTGGAAGCAATTGGCAATAACGTCATCCTGTCACCAACTATTTCCAGGTGCCAGTTTGTGCGTGGCACCCCAAGTACTCTTCTTGGTGAGGGGGGGGCACAGGAATGCCTTGCATTGGGCCCCACCACTCCTAGAGCTGGCCCTGCCTGTTTGGATTTTTTTTTACCGATGGCCCTTGTCTCCCCTCCCTTCTCACTTGCATTTGATGCATTCTTCCATTGCTGGACTTAATAGTCACTACAGACAAAAAAATTGATATGGAATGTAACAAACTTCAGGCTCATGAAAACTGGCCAAATACTAGACGTTCACTTTTATCGCGAGCAAGGAGGTCTTGTAGCGCCTGAACGTCCAGGGCTGGCCCATCCAAGAGGCCAACTGAAGCGGTTGCAGCAGGTTGGCAGGGGGTGCCCACTTGTCTGCCCGCTTGCCCCCACAGACCTTCCTTAACCTCTCTTACTCCCTGGATTGGAAACGGACGAGGGGGCAGAACAGGAGTGTGGAGGAGAGAAGAATGGACTAGGCGGTCGAGCAGAGCAATCCGCCCACCCCAGCTGACGAAACCACTTGTGTCAGCCCTGAACTGTCATGCATGTGCCATAAAGCATGTGCATGGCAGCACTACTGGTGTGGACCTGATGCAGGCAGCTGTGTGGGCCTCTCTGTGCCAAGGAGCTGCCAGGTAAGTTGCCCCAGCGCTGACTGAGTTCAGCCAGTGCTGGGTTTTTTTTCTGGGTGGGTGGGGGAAGTCAGGAGGGGGGCAGAACAGGGCAGATGGAGGGTGATTGCGTGGGAGGAGGGAGGAACTCAGATGTGGCTGTTAGGCTGCATCCAAATCCGCAATTTGAGCCACTGCAGCCTGCTTGGACTTGTGCCTGCTTTGTTCCTGCTTCATTGCTCCCCATGGAATAATTCCAACCCACCCTAAGACCCAGGGTTATGCTGTGCCTGTGTCAGAACATGGCAAATTTTACAACCTGACATTCCTCCAAAGTGGGGTCAAAGCTAGAACAAGAGGCGGCTTTTCTGGGTGGGGCTCACACAGGGGCATGTTTAGCTTAGTTTGTCTTCTGTCTACTGTTTGGTTTTCTGTTCCTGTTGCAGCAAGGAGCATTGTTCTGTACCCATAAAATTTGCTGGCATCGCATTTGTTTGTTTAAGGCATGTTCAAAATGTCATACTGTCGATACTGTTCCTATGTTGGTTTTTATTAGCGTCCAGTGCCATACGATTTTATTTGCAATTCCAGGGTTATATTTATTTTTAATATTTTTTATTTGCTGAAACTCATTTTTTTAATTATCACTGCTTTGGAAATTACAAAAGTGAAAGACGGGAAGAAAATATGTCAAGATCAATTAAAAAAACACACCTAAAGCAACAAGAAGGGTAAGAAATGCAACATTCAAGAAAATAATCTGTCACTTTTATTGGCTTGATTGTCTCAACAGGAGATGGCTGGGTAGTGCTGCAGATGAAGATCAGATTAGGGTCATAAGACTAACTATTGAAAACCTGCCTCTGCATGACAAACGTACAACCATCATGCAGGAAATTAATACTGATACAGATGAACCACCTAGGGAACAGAACAAGGAAATAAGATAAACCAAGCAATGTATATTTTTTTAAAAATGAACCGGAGAGTTCATTTTCAGTGTTGCCTGCCTGCCTGCTATGAAAGCAACAGATCACATTTCATCATTTTAAATGAAAGATAATATAGCTGCAATACTATGCATTGCTGAGAGTAAACCTCACCGAACACAGTCGGATGTACTCCAAGTCAACACTTGCAGGATTGCACGGTAAAGCTGCAATCCTATACACCAGTGTTTCCCAATCTGTGGGTCATGATCCATCAGTGGGAGAGTTTCCTGGGCCATTCCCCCTTAAGGGGCGTGGCCCAGGAATGGGTACCCGCCAGCACATTAGTGATCAGGGTGCACAGGGGTGCTTACCTTAGGGAGAGGTCACACTGGGCTCTAACAGGGTCTGGGAGGCTGGCAGCACCCTCTGTGAGCCTCCCTGATTAGGCAAAATGCTCCATTTTTTTGTGCTCAAAGCACTCCCTCCCTTTGCACAAAAAGAGGAAGTGCTTTGCGTGCATAAAACAGGGCTTTTTACATCATTGGGGAGGCCAGTGTAACCTCCTCCTCCTCTTCTTATGAGGTAAGAACCCCCGGGCTGCCCACAGCACTGCGATTGCTGCGGCACTGTTGGGCACCCACCCCAGTCCCTGCCCCACCAGCACTTACTGCAGTCCAAAAGTCCAAGTAGGACTTGGGACCTGCTGCTATACACACTTCTTTGGGGATGTCCCAATAACTTCCATGGGGTTTACTTCTGAGAAGACGTGCTTTGGTTCGCACTGTAAGAAGATTAAGAGCACAATCCTAAATTAGACATAGGCCGGCAAAAGCTAAACCAGCAATGTTTGGCCAGCACAAGGGCCACCATAAAGCATGTTTGGATTACTCTCGGAGTCAGGGAGGATGGCGCATGTCTGAGTGCTGGCCTCTCTCACTGCAAGAGTGGGCCAAAGATACTTTATGGTGGCCCTTGTACTGGCCAAACTTTGCTGGCTTGGTTTATGCCGACCTAACTCAGTTTAGGATTGCACCCTAAATATCTCAGATCTTCCACTCAGTTAATATTATTCTGGTATAAACTAGCACACAGTTTTAACATCTTTGTGACGGATGCAGTCTGGATTTGTAATAATTTGCCTCCTATCCTAAAACCAGCTAGGAGGTATTTGCCCATTCCTTAAAAGACTTATTTTAGGGATAACTGAATGGCTGGCATACACGCAGCCCTCTGTGGGCTGATCCAATGATTGCCAGGTGCTTGCAACTAAATGGTAGTCATTGATTCAGTGCTGTGAATCCACACCTTCCCAGCCATCTCTTTACCGTGAAGGCCGTATTTGCTAATGCCAGCAAAAAAATACCCTCTTGCTTAGCACATTCTGTTTGTCTTTACACAAAGGAAATTTCCTGTGCTTTCTGGAGTTTAATGTGAACCAGACCTCAGTCCCAGAATCTGTTTTCAGCTGTTATTGAGTCGCATTCATAATTCAAGTTTCTTCCAAGGAACCCAGGCCTGCAAACACGGTTTTTATCCTCACAACAACCCTGTGAGGTAGATTAGGCTCAGAAATGTGGCCTAGTCCAAGGTTACCTAGTGAGTTTCATGGACGAGGAGGGATACAAGTCTAAGTCCCCCCTACCCTTCTCCAACATTCTGAGAACAGCACCACACTGTGTGATGTGCAGAGTTCCATCTTTCTCGCAAAATAACCAACATTATGCTCCAGTAGTCAATATGGTAGAATCTGCCTAAGGCCATGATAAATAAAAAGAGTCAACATTGGTGCCCATGCAGTGCAAATTTTGCACTAAGGAAAGATAGATTCTGCAATCTGTTTGAATAATGCATTTTTTCTATACTTTTCCTTTACGCAAGCTGCTTAGATTTCACTAACTGCTTAGATGTGGCAAGGAGCTGCAGTGGTCCTCAATGGCTTCAGACATTTCTCTAAGCATCACCTTCACAGAGCTGAGCTAAGGACAAGTGGATTGCTTCAAATTTAATCTGCTTTTTCAGGAACTCCATGTTGTATATGCGCGCGCATGTGTGTTTGAATGCTTATGTGGAATAATGGCTTTTCTCATGACTTTTAAGTCACACGAAAGGGTTTCTAGGTAAACCGGAGTTCCTGCACTCCTCTTTCACTGGTACTTGCTTTCATGGAATGTATGATGAGAGCACTATCCTCCTCCTTAATGCTGTACACACCTAGCTTAAGTCATCTGTCCCCAGTTATGAATGATTAATAATAAACCGGAGATCTCTCTGCAGTTTCAAGCCTGTGCTTGCCAATGGGAACAAACAAGGATGGGGGAGTTCTGATTTGTCAGACTGATTAATGTTCTCTGCCAGCTTGTGTTTGTGCAATCAGGTGTGGGAAATATACACTTTGCTGGCATTGTGAGCTTGTTGGCACATAGTAATGATGCAGACTGGGTGCTTCCTCTTGTGGGTTAGATGAGTAATTCACTAAATACAATAGTACAGTGGAGTCGCCTTATGCGGGGGTTAGGTTCTAACAACAGTGTGCCAGGCAATAATGGCATGTAGTCAAAATTACCCCTGAAAATCCGTTAAGAGCACAATTTTACCAGAATTAACAGTTAGGCCAGCAAAGTTTGGACGGCACAAGGGCCACCGTAAAGTGCGTTTGTCCCACTGTCAGATTTAGGGAGGATGGCGCACATCTGTGTGCTGGCCTCTCTGACTCTGGGAGTAGCCCAAACCTACTTTATGGTGTCCCTTGTGCTGGTCAAACTGTGCTGGCCAGGTTAGGATTGTGCCCTAAATTGCTTTAACTTGTATGAACTTGCTTTAACTATGTTGTATGAACAATACATACTGTCTCTTTAAAACTAGAATCACACTATGAGAGGCATGCGAGGACTGAGACTATCTGAGGGAATAGCAGATTCATGTCTCCCATCTCGCCTCTGCTTATCGAATGGGATAGCAGGAAGAGTTACCTGCACTATTTAAAAAGCTATTTTCTTCTCTCTCTCTCTCTCTCTCTCTTTTGCTGAGCACATATACTTGCATTTGCATGTTAAATGCATCTATTGTGCATCTGCAGCAATCAGTCTGCCTTTAATACATGAAGACTCCATTATCTTAAAGAATTGCTATGCCCCATGAAGCCCAGGGACACCTAAAGACATCTGGTGTGGCGGAAGTGAACACCTAGCAAAACACTCACTAGGTGGCCTGGCCTTAGACAAGCACAACCTTGCAGCCTCAGCACCACACCACAAATACGGGTGTTCAAATAGTCATGTGAGAGCAATGCGTGAAAGTCAAATGTGCTACTTAAATGCTAAGCGAGGTACTAGACCAGTGATGGTGAACCTTTTGGGCTCAGTGTGTCAGAAAATGCTTAACTTGACTCTGCTGGTGTGTCAACCCCCTTCCAAACAAAAGACAGACAATTCATTATATTCATTTATTTAAACAAAAAATACAGTCCAATCATGCGTGTGCTATGCATTACATAATGAAACATCAAATAATTACAAAAATGAAAAATGGTGTGTCACCCCAAACAGTGTGGCGTGTCCCCTTTGACACATGTGTCGCAGGTTTGCCATCACTGTACTAGACTGTACAAAGTCAGGCTAGATGTGACAACAGCTCCTTCTAGGGAGCTGTGCACTAAGAGTCCCATGTAAAGAGCAAACGAGTGCGCCATTGAAAGGTGCTGCACTATAGCTGCCACTAAGTGCCACATAGTCTGTCTCCTAATGTGGGGGATCACCCCAAAGCCAGGCTCTGCTGTGAGAAAACTACCTCTGGGATCAGACTGTAGGGAGGGATTTCAGTGTCGCTCAGTTCAACCCTCCTGAAATGGTGCCAAACTCTTCCCCCAGTTCCACTGTCTACCCGCTAATATTATTGGCTATGAGTTGTGATAGCTAGGTGGAACCTCCAGAAGTAGAGGCAGTGTACCTCTGAATACAAATGGTTGGAAGGGCAATAGCAGGGTATCTGATTGGCCACTGTGGGAAAGAAGTTGCTGGGTCTATCAGATCTTTAATCTGTAGAGCAGAGCCTTTAAGGATAATGTGTGGAGTTCAGTGTCAAACATTTGCTCAGCTTCATGTTTACTGAGAATTCCTGAACAATGTAATTTGCAATTTGTGCCATTAGTATAGATCAGTGTTTCTCAAACTGTGGGTTGCGACCAGTGGTGTCATTCAAATGATTTAGGAACAGGAACTCACTTTTGATTGGCACTTGTCGGGAACCCGGAACCAGCCACGGAGCCTGTTAGGATCCGGAACGCCCGTTCTGGTCCGTTCCCCCTGAATGACATCACTGGTTGCGACCCACTAGGTGGGTCGTGACATGAGCGAACTTCAGATGGGTCAATGGGTATTATTTTGTTCAATGATTTTTTTTATGTACACCAAATCACATCCTTTGGCCAGTGCTGGTGCCCAATATTTTAGATTTTTTTAAAAGCATCGTTGACTATTTTACTATCCTTTTGCTAGCACTAAATTATGAATGTGAGTTCTCTAGTAGTACGATGACAATTGCATTAAGTTTATGGAGCAACGTCTGGCTCCGGCTAAGGAAATCTGCCCAGACTTTTGCATGTGCACCTTTTAGCTAGATCAGCTGCTATGGGCATTTATGGGGTGCTGTCTGTCTACACCCCAACACTTCAGAGAGATAAACATGTCACCATCCACATTCTGGCACAACTCATCACAGGTAACTACCTATTATAAGTAGGAACGTCTGAGAGGAAGTAAAGATTGCCAAAAGATCGCATCAAACTGCTTGAAAACACTTAAGCAAATTTTTAATCTGTCAAAGGTAGCCCCACTCTGCCAAACAAGGGTTAAAACTCCCTCTCCAGAATGTTACAGCCCAGCTGAGCCATCTGGATTTTGTTGTCTGGTTTTGGCTAGCCAGATGGAAAGAACTTTTCAGCTTCTTCATGCACATGTGGTAGGAAACCTTGCTTTGCCTCAACTGACTCTTACCAGACTGACAACAGGGATCCAAGAAAGGATATCCCTGTATATTATCTAAATCAGTGGTCCCCAAACTGTGGGTCAGAACCCACTGGAGGATCGTGACCTGATTTTTGATGGGTCGCCAAAGGATGATGGAAAGATCAGATAACTAATTGCCTCTATCCCTGAGACTATTCAAAAATCAGGGACAGTAGCTGCTAACTGCAAAGAGTTCAGCTCCTGCAGTTTGCAACTCAGCTGCTAACTGCCCTGCAAGGAAAACTGAGCTCCTTTGGTTTGGAAGAATGTGTAAATACATAGAGAGAAATGTTTG
Organism: Lerista edwardsae; assembly: GCA_029204185.1. Classification (NCBI taxonomy): domain Eukaryota; kingdom Metazoa; phylum Chordata; class Lepidosauria; order Squamata; family Scincidae; genus Lerista; species Lerista edwardsae. The sequence goes on from JAJKFI010000001.1 coordinate 17,494,563, forward strand.
AGGGTTTTTTTCTGGTTATTCTTACTTATACATAAATAAACATTGTTTCTTTCTCGATCTCCTTTTTAAAAAGTCTGGCAAGCCTGGGTGGGTCCCAAGAGAGTGTTGTTTTAAAAAGTGGGTTCTGGTACTAAAACGTTTGCGAATTGCTGAACTAAATGAACACCTAGGATTTAGCGGAACTGCTATTATGGAGTATTAAACGTACGAAGTTCAAGACTTTTTGAGGCTCACTGCATATCAGCTACCAGCCATATTCACTTCCCTGTTTCTCTCGTGGAGAGTAATTCTGGGGAACTAAGATCAATTAGAATCCACAACCTGTCCTGAAGTACATCCCCATACATTTCTTCAGTAAAAGCTATTCTTACAGTATTCCTAGAGATTCATAGCCTTTTCTGTTTAAAAGTGATTTCTGAAAAAAATACTAAATTAAGGAGGAGTTTCAATCATGCCCTTCACCTGTGCATAATCCTTGTGGAAAGCAGCAAACAGAAAAAATCTGGATACCTTTTCTGAATGCACACCTTCCATTTTCTAAACTGCACTGCCACCTTGTGGTATGTCTCCATAATACACCGTCAGGTATTTGTGTTTGAAGTCCTCACATAAGAGAAAAACCGAGGAATGGTTTGGCTGAAAGAACCCAGCCCTCTGTTTCCAATAGGGTCCAGCGAGATTCCTTTGGGATGCTCAGATGCAGGACGTCACAGTGATGACAGTCGTTTGTTGTTTCTTTCCTGCAGCTTTTGGTAATTTGAGAGATTCCACCTTTAAACATGGTCCATCACGTGTGGCAATTAATTCCATCCATTGATTACTTGTGGTGTGAAGATATAATGACTTCTTTCTGCCTGTCCTGAGTCTATTGCCAATCAACTTCATTGGATGATCCAGAGTTCTAGTATTGTAAGAGAGGGAGGATAATTTCTCTTAGCTCCTTTCTCCACACAATGTGTGATTTGACACTCTTCCATTCGGCTTCTGCTTAGCTGCCTTTTCCCCCTAACCTGAAAAATCTCCTTACGTTAGCAATTTTTCCTTATATTACGTTAGCGAGATGAAAAGCCTCCGTCTTACTTTCATTTTCCCCACACAGCTTCTTAAGATGCTTGTAGGGAAATGGTCAGGAGGTCAGTGCTTCTGGAGGTTGGGCACATCATTGAAGGAAGAGACATTGAAGACCTACCCTGGTCTGTTCCCTGTGAGATGGTTGGTACATAATGATGGGGAATGGATACTTCCTCTTGTGGTTTAGAAGGCAGTAATTTGTGAATAATGCTTCCTAAAATGCATCACGTCTTGGAGCTGGGATGTCTCCTGCACTTTAGTCTCAGATAGATAAATTCTGGAGAACAATTTGGAAACAATTCAAGGATTCTGAAAGAAGAGGGAACTCTAAGATTAGGGCAGGTTGGATTAATTTTAAATGATAAAGGGGTACATGTGTTTCTGCTTAAGTAGGTATGGCCAGCAGGTGTTGGGAAGCATGTTATTCTTTAATCCAGCGGTCTTCAAAGTCCTACTTGGACTTTGAAGCTGCAGTAGGTGCTTGCAGGGGCAGGGCGGGATTGGGGAGAGGACGCAGTGGCACCTGTGGGGGTCCAGATGGGTTGGGGAGGTCCAGAAGGGTTTGTGACAAACAGGAAGTAAGCTCTGACTTTCTAATGGAGCTATTTTCAGCATTGGGGAGGCCCACGGGGTTGGCAGCAGGCCTCCCCAACCCTTCTGCCCCCCCAGGCCCCCCAGGGTAGGGCACATGCCCCTTAATGCCCATGGAGCCAACAGGCAATGCCACCTGGGGCCACTCCCCTTAAGTGGGTCACGACCCACCATTTGAAGAGCTCTAATAGAGCCCTGCTGTACTGTAATCCCTCCAGATCCAGGTGCATTTCTACAGAAATCTAATCGTCATTTGAAGAAGACAGGTTAGCGGAGTCCCATTTAGACCTCACATGAGAACGGCTAAAAATTTCATTGTCTGTCTGGTCACTTGAATTCACCCAGAGTGAATTTGAAAAGGCTCCACCTGTCTGAAAGCAGGAAATGTCACTCAGTACATTCTGAAACGTGACTGGAAGGTGTTCAGCCCTGAAGCACTGATTGGTTGTGTTTCGGGAAGTCAGGCTTTGACAGTTGCCTCAGTCAAGTACCAGGGCCACAAGAGGCCACAAACACTAATAGATGCTATTCCTGAAGATTTCCTGCCCAACATGAAGCCATCTCATGTCAAGGAAACACTCTCTTAGGCACTCCAGGATCGCTCTCACTAGTCACTTAAAGATAGACTTGCAGGTGTCCCTTACTGTAAGGACATCCTGTATTTCAGCTTTTCAAATCGTGTCCCGTATCAGTGTTAAATGGGACGTTACAAATCCCGTTTTAAAATTAAGATCACTGCTGTTCTCTTGAGAGCCATGTTTCTATTGGCTAGCCTCAAAGTCATTCACCCCTTCTTGTCCTTCTATTGGCTAGCCTAAAAGTCATTCACCCCTTCTTCACCTGGCACCCGGGGACATTTGACCCCTGACTCCCCTACTGGCTGTAACTCCAAATGGCTTCTCTCTGCCCAAATGGCTTCTCTCTGGTGCGTATTATGAAGGACCAAGCAGGCAGGAGGAAGCAATCTGGAGGCTACCCCCTTTCCTTCCTTTCTCAGCGGACCACGCACTGCTCTCTCCTCTACACAGCTTCTGTTCGAAATGAATGGGAGCAGCACTCGCAGACCCTTGCTCCTCACCTGGCAGCTTGGGGGAGAGCAGGAGGAGGGCGGAACAGGGAGGCGGCAGAACAAAGGGGCAAGGAGCATTCTCCTCTCCAGAGGAAAAAATGGCAAGAAGTGCTTTCTTTTGCCTCTCGAGAGGAGACTGCAGGAGGCAGTCACACAGCCTCCTGCAGGAGGTGCACATAGTTAGAAGCAACAGAGGGGAGCAGGAGGACTAGGGTGGGGGAGGCAGCAGAGTGAGAGGGCTGAGAGCAGCTGGGGGGGAGGCAGCTGATTTTCCCCCTAGTTTTTGCATTCGTTTGAAAAAGGCGAGTGTGACATCACACCTGGAAGTGATGTCACTTCTGGGTGTGATGTCACTTTCCCAGCATCATGGCCCTGGGCTGTAGGATCATTAACTGCTCCCTCCCTACCCTGTTTCGTCCATACGTGCCTCCTGCCTGCACCCTGCACTGCTTTGCTGGCACTGCGGCTCATTGGCAAGCTGCTGGCATGCAGCTCTGGCCACGTGCAGCTTGCAGTGGCAGCCAGGCCACTCCATATGGCACGCTGCCTTTTCCGACAACCATGAAGCACACTGTGCCACAGGAACGTGAGTTCAGATGGCGCAGGAGGCCATTACGATTGACCTGGAGTAACTTTACATCAGTGGACTTGTGCACATTGAACTCTTCAATCCTTTCGTAGATCACATACTGAAAAATTATGGCACAGTGTGGAGGAGCAAATTCTGTTGGAGGCACTTGACCGAAAGTGGAAGATCCTGAGCATATTCAACGGAACCACTTTAGTTGTGGAGAGTATGATCCCACAAAGTCATTTTCAAGGCACATGAGAGAGTTGGTGTGGTGTAGTTGTCGGAGTGTTGAACTTAGACTGGGGCAATCCAGATTCAAATCCCTCCTCAGTCCTGAAGCTTGCTGTGTGACATTAGGTCAGCCATGTTCTCTTAGCCTAATTACCTCACAAGGTTTTGTGAGAATAAAATATGGGGTGGGGGGACACACACATTTCTGCTGTCTTGAGCCCTCGAAAGAAGAAAACAGAAATGTAATGACTCTTACATCATCTCTTGCCAGAAAGGCAAATGACATGGAATCATCTTGTGGGGCTTGTCCAGAAAATAGCAACGGACGGATGTATACTTGGGAGGCAAAAAGGGAGGCAAAAAGGGTTGAGTTTTACTTGTACTCCTTCCTTGAATTCAGTCGTGCTTCCTGTTGACAAATGTCGAAAAGAGAAAACCAAACCCAGTTCCACTTGGGAAAGTACCCCAGCACACACAGAGCAGGCAGGAAGGGAGCTGAGAACTAACCAAGGAGGCCAAAGAACGGATCCAGTCCCATTCAGAGCCAGTGCTTGTAGAATGCCTGATCCACCAATGCATATTGTAAAAAAAGTGCTGCAAACTGCATAACTGTTGCATTAAAAAAACTTCTACATGCAGTCCTTAATTTTAAATTTGAAAATATTCCATGGAAGCATCAAAAGGCTTAACATATTTTCTGAGCAGAAAATAATAAAAAAAGTATGTTCCTGGCCCTACTGAATAGAGAACTTATCATGATCGCAAGAAGGAATTGTGTTACTGCTATAAAACCACTAGATGGAACTCATGTTACTTGAGCAAGGTGCTTGTCCATTGGTAAGCCTCCCGCCCCCTTCCGCAAAGCTCCTGAGTGATATGACAGGGGCCTTCGAATGCGCTGGGTAAGCCACCCAAACTCTGCTTGCTAACCACATCCAAAATCGACGACAGAAAATCCATGTACTCTCCAGCGGGTAAAGAAGCACAGTGCCAAGTCGGACTGGAGAACAGGGCTTCTCATGCATTAGTAAGCAGCCCTGGTCCAAGGGTGTTTCGCCCGAAATTAGGTTATAGGTTTCCAGCTATTAGACTGACGCTGTAACTACAGCAAGGTTTCGGGAGTGCAGGTTTCTGTTGCAGCATCAACGCATTTTACATGGTGAGGATATAACAGTAATCGGATCAGCAGCAATTGCCACAATACCAGACGGATCCCTAAAAATAGAAGCCCTATGGTAATCTGTCTGGATTACTGAATTCAATGAGTGCTCAGTGACAAATCAGGAAAATACTGAATTTTGGATACATACATAACATTGCATCTGTATTCAGGAGAGATGAGCAGCTTCTCCTGTCTTCAATTTCACTGTGTTCACGGGAATTTTTTTTGGAACATGGATTTTTTTTTTTAACCAGATTACTTTTCCAGTTTCCCCTCTCCCCCGGCAAAAAATGGAAAGGCTTTTAAGACATTCTCTTTTTATATTATTCGTATCTGTGTAGTGAATGCATTTTACTGGTATGACTGCAGCCTTTTGAATGATCCTACCATAGGAATCTGGGGATGCAATCCTAATCTGGAGTTAGGCCGGCACAGTAAGGCCTGCAAAGCTTGGCCAGCACAAGGGACACTGTAAAGTATGTTTGGACCACTCTCAGGCTGCAATCCTATACCTGCTTTCCTGGAGTAAGCCCCATTTAACATAATCGGACTTACAGTTGAGTAGACATGCATAGGATTGTGCTGTCAGAGTCAGAGAGACCAGCATACAGATGTGCGCCATCGTCCCTGATTCTGAGAGTGGTCCAAATGTGCTTTACGGTATCCCTTGTGTGCTGGCCTAACTGCGCTGGCCTAACTCCAGATTAGGATTGCATCCTGGGTCAAAACTACTGTAGTTTGGCACTCATTCAACTGCTTGGTAAGGCCAAGTCTGGAGGAGAGACGGGAGAGTCTCTGATGGGGGGAATGCTGTAGCAAAGGGCAAAGAACGGGGTGGACATGATGGTTGGACCATTCAGTGGCAGCCGTGCAAAAAGCATGTTGCTCTTGGCAATGGAACAAACTTGGAATTTGTGGAGCCTGGAATACAAAGTTCCCCCCATTTCAGTGGTAGAGCTAAAGGGGAAGGCATGGTAAGCACTGCAGGTGATGCACCATGCCCTGTGTTTATTATGTTGAATACCATTTTGAGCCATGGAAAAGCAGCAATAAAATCTTTTAAATGAAATAAATGAGAAATCCTTAAGCTTCTGCCTAATTGAGGGCGCAATCCTAGTTAGGCCAGCATAAGCTGAGCCAGCAAAGTTTGGCCAGCACAGGGGCCACCGTAAAGCATGTTTGGACCACTCTTGGAGTCAGAAAGGCCAGCACACAGACGTGCGCCATCCTCCCTGACTCTGAGAGTGGTCCAAACACGCTTTATGGTGGCCCTTGTGCTGGCCAAACTTTGTTGGCTCAGCTTATGCTGGCCTAACTCCAGTTTAGGATTGCGCTCTTAAAGGTTCTATTTATTTATTATTATTGTTCACATTTTTATATTGCCCTTTCTCCAAGGAGCTCAGGTTGGTGTACACAGTTCCTTCCCTCCTTTTCACAACAACCCTGTGAGGTAGGTTACTGTAGGCTGAGAAATCGTAACTGGCCACAGGTCACCGAGGAAGCTTCATGGCTGAGCGGGGATTTGAACCTGGATCTTCCAGGTCTAACACCAGAACTATTACACCACCCTGGCTTCACTATTCGTATAAAAACGCCATATTTCGCCTATTGTTCTAGCTCTAAAAGCTAGTCCTAAGCTGGCAGGACAGATAGTAGCCACTGGTACTGCTTTTCCAACACTGAGAAGTCTCAATGAATGTGTGATGGTGAAAATGTAGCCACAAGCGTTTCCAGGGGAAGAAAAAGAGGGAAAGGTCTGTGTACCTTATGCAGCATTTATGCAGCATTTTTGCAGCAGTCTCTTATGCAGCATTTTTGCTGGTCTTTCTAAGTACAGTGAATATTGACATATTTTGGAAAACAGGTGCATGCGGCAGTACAAGTTCTACTCATTTACCTTGCATATGATGCTGCCATAGGTAAACAACAACTCGAGTTGCATTGCTGCAGCAAAACATCACTACTGAGCTGAAGTTGTCACTAGTAGTAAATTGAATTGTTACTCATTCGAATGCCTAAGATGTTGTATGAAGGCAGAAGGCATCTCTCAAACTGACTATGAAAAATTAATATTTGTCAATGTACTTCATATTCTTTTGTCCTTTGTTCTTTATATGATTAAAATCCCAGGAGTAAACTACTCCCAATTCCCCCTTTCCAGCATAATTTTTTTCTTGTTTTTTAATCAAATTATAGCCCTGGTGTGGTAATAAGAAGTGGTCAAATCAGTAGTGGGAGAAAAGTATGTGGATTACTTAGGTGAATGATGAGTTGGCTGTAAAAGCATTAAGGATCTTCCCAACATTCCACGTTCCTGATTGAAAGATGGTTGATTGTAGTGATTGTTGGAACATTTTTATATTATGAGAAATGTCTGGATCTGTATTGCCTAATGTCTCACATGCTTATAGAAACATTGGTTTAGAGCTAGAGATAAAACCACCCATTGTTTCAGAGGATTCTCCCTTCCCAGCACTAGATTGACTGTTTTGTTCTATTTGTATATTATAAAATAGAATCTTTTATTTTTCCTGTCTTGAGTTTATTTCACTGACAAGGGACGTGGTGGCGCTGCAGGTTAAACTGCTGAGCTGAGCTTGTTGACCGGAAGGTTGGCAGTTTGAGACTGCGCGATGGAGTGAGCTCCCGTTGCTTGTCCCAGCTCCTGCCAACCTAGCAGTTCGAAAGCACATGAAAAAGCAAGTAGATAAATAGGTACCACTTTGGTGGTAAGGTAACAGCGTTCCGTGCGCCTTGGCATATAGTCATGCTGGCTACATGACCATGGAAACTTGTCCTCGGACCAATGCCAGCTCTACGGCTTAGAAACTGAAATGAGCACCGCCCTCCATAGTCGGTCATGACTAGACCATTTGGTCATTTACCTTTTTACCTTATTTCACTGAGGGCATCTCACATTGCTCCAACGCCAGTGATCAAATTGTGTTTCATGACCCATGTGTGGTTTCCAGGAGTTCAAGTGTGATTCCTAGACAATTTAGGAAAACCAACTGCAAGAGAACTAAAAGACAGTCCTTGATGTAGGTGTTAGCTAGGGCCAAAACAGAAGCAAAATCATAATCCATCTTTTGGTCAATTTAGAAATAAGCAGAGATGGAGAAAGCCAAAAGAGGAAGATATGAGGATGGAAACCTCTGTGTGACTCTGGGCCCGATCCTATCCAACTTTCCAGTGCCGGTGTAGCCGCAATGCACCCTCAAGGTGAGGAAACAAATGTTCCCCTACCTTGAGGAGATCTCCCTGACTGCACCCCCATCGCAGGATGCAGTGTCCACCCCATTGACACAGCTACATCAGGGCTGGAAAATTGGATAGGATTGGGCTCTGAGCCCCAAGATCAGGACTGGGCCAGCTCTGTTAATCCAGAAAAATTCAACGTCCATTGTCCCTCACTCACAGTCATGAAAACTGATAGAACTCCCCATTTCACCTATAAGGACGCATTGTAACAAAAAATGAATTTCAGCCTTTTCACTTTGACAGGGTGAAAGGCAAGATAGTAATGGGGGGTGAACATGAAATTAAGACAATAAAAGAAACCAATTGAAAAGGAAAAAAAAAACTGTTATTGGATGGAAGACAAGTTGGGAATGGGGTGAGAGAAGCCATGAAAGGGGAGAGGGAGAAAAACAGGTAGTAGAGAAGGTGCCAGTGGACCAACAGGAGAGGGTAAGAGGAGTGTTGGGGAGTTAAAAGAAAGATAGGATGGAGGGAGAAACTGCCCCCCCCCAAATTGCTAAAACTTTGCTTCACTGGTGCTTAATTGACTGCATATTATGGGAATTAAAAAGGTGTTGGGATATGTGCAACTCCGTCTGCTGTCCAGAGGGGGCAGTATATAGAAACGATAAGGAAATGAATAACCTGTGTGTGTTTTTTCCCCTCTATATGTTCCTCTCTGTGATTTCTAAGCAGAAGGCGTGGCCTTAACCTACAGCTTATCCCCCTGTCTCCTGGATACATTGTACCCCTCTTTCCAGCTTGTCCTCGTAGCAGTGAGATGTGCCAACTAAGAAGCTCTGAGGCAGAGCGGCCATTTTGACTCACATACTAGCATGCAAGATCATGCAGCTATCTAGGGCATGATTAATACTAAGTTACAGGCATACCTCTGACCAGATTGTCAGAAGCTGTAAAATATGTTTCAAGTTATATACTGTAAGTAAACTGTTACAAGTTTGAAACAAAGCTTTACCAGTGCCTGCGTATTTATTTCCTAGCAAACAGCCTGAGACTGAGTGAGAGTGAGAGAGAAAGATCCTGAGGTAATTCTCTGAGGGGAACACGCTGCACCAAAGACTCTGCTTTCCCCCATTACCAGTCAGGATTTATTAAACATCCCATCAAAAGGGACCTCAAGAACAAGGCAGGTGGTGTGGTGGGTGTAAGACTGTGGAAAGGAAGCAAAACGTACAGGCAGATGATAGGCCGGCCTGAGATTTACTAGCTGGGAAATGCGTGTTGCAAGTGGATGCGTCCTTTAGACAGTCTTCCTGAGAAGGTGCCCCAAAACATGTGCAGAAAGCCAACCTGTGACTGCTCTGCCCATGCCTGTCATGTGCTGCAAATTCCTCAAATGCCTTAGAGTGCAATCCTAACCTGGAGTTAGGCCGGCACAGTTAGGCCAGCAAAGTTTGGCTGGCACCAGGGACACCGTAAAGTATGTTTGGACCACTCTCAGAGTCAGAGAGGCCAGCACACACACGTGCGCCATCCTTCCTGACTCCACGTGGTCCAAATGCGCTTTACGGTGGCCCTTGTGCTGGCCAAACTGTGCTGGCCTAACTCCGGAGTGCACTTAAAATGGAACAGTTTCCTACATTTGCCATTTCCAAGGAGAAATATCTCTGCTCGCATGAAAAACAACACACAAAATGCGGGGGTGGAGGCACTGCTGCAACCTGCCTGAGGTGAGGTCACACCCAGTAGTGTCATTCACAAACGAGCTGCCGGAACGCGAGGCGGGACTTACCGCTTGATTGACAGGCAGTCCGTGACGCGTCGCTGCCTGCCCGCCCGCCGCGGGAGCTCCCTCCGGGTGGCGCGCCCCTCCGCAGCTCGCCTAGGCACCCAGCGCCCCCCCAGGCAAGCGGGCACCCCCTCCGAAGCCAGGGGTGCCCACGCAGCGGTCGGGCAGGCAGCGACGCGTCACGAATGACCAGCCAATCAGGCGGTAAGTCCCGCCTTGCGTTCCGGCAGCTCGTTTGTGAATGACACTACTGGTCACACCCCACTTCTGCATTGCCTGTTGAAGACCACTGCTCTGACTGAGTTCTGAGTCGTTTGGAAGTATTAACTGGGGATACTTTCTCCATGAGTCCTATTTATCCATTTGTAAGCAAAAATCAAGTGTTCTTGATCTGAATTACCTCACTATATTATGCAAGCTTCTCGGGTCAAGCCTTCCTTCTACAATCTCATATGCCCCCAGGCACAGGATGTGGTGATGGTACCTATCCTAGATGCCTTTAAAAGGGGATTGGGCAGTTTTATGGAGGAAAGGTCCATCACAGGTTTCCAGTCATACAGGTTTCAGAAGTAGCCTATCTTTGAATGCCAGATGCAGGGGCATAGGATATCTTGTTGTCCTGTGTGGCTCCCTGAGCCACTGTGAGATACAGGAAGCTGGACTAGATGGGCCCTTGTCCTTATCAACAGGGCTCTTCTAATGTCTTTACTGCAACCTCGGTTGCTGAAAAAGCAAGCAGCTTTTAAAAGCAGTTTGACAATGTGGGAGCAGGCGAAACCACAGGGAAATGTTTCAAGAACATATGCTAATCACTTGCTTTGAAATGTGGCCACAGTTGGGGACCAAAAAGATGCGCAGGGGTTGTTTCCATGCTCTGTATGACATTTGGGCTTTTCTTTGTAAGGAGAAAACCATGAAGTTGAAAACTTCTCTGATCCCATTTCAGAGTCTCTCCCTTGATTGAAGATCTTCTCATGTGATTGGTCTGGCTATCTTCCAAGGTTGCCTGTTTGTTTGGTTTAAGTGTAGTTTGGCCTTCCCCCACAAAATGGGAAAGATCTCTCTCTCTCTCTCTCTCTCTCTCTCTCTCTCTCTCTCTCTCTCT
>JAJKFI010000001.1:17520939-17566718 GCA_029204185.1 Lerista edwardsae
ACAAAATAATGGGAAGTTACCCTTGCTACTAAGGAATGATCACTGCAATTAATTTTCAGGAAAAAATATGCTTCCAGAATTTAGAAAAAGCATATTTATGCACTTGAACAGATTTTGCCACGTAGTTCGTAGCTTATGGTAGGACTTTGTTGTTTCCCTGAAAGAAAGATGACATCCTGCCAGTTGACTCACACCTCAAGAAGAATTTTCAGAATAGGTAACACTGTACACTCTGACTTCTGTAAAAACGTGCAGAATTAAGGGCGCAATCCTAAACTGAGTTAGGCCAGCATAAACTAAGCCAGCAAAGTTTGGCCAGCACAAGGGACACAGTAAAGTATGTTTGGACCACTCTCGGAGTCAGAAAGGCCAGCACACAGACGTGAGCCATCTGCCCTGACTCCAAGAGTAGTCCAAACACACTTATGGTGGCCCTTGCGCTGGCCAAATTTTGCTGGCTTAGTTTATGCGAGCCTAACTCTAGTTTAGGATTGCGCTCTCAGTCTTGAAGATTTGTTTGGAATGTCTTTTTTTTCAAAAAGATTTTTATTTATATATATATAGGTATGGGGAATGGAGAAGATAATACATAGGAAGGGGATACAAAGGTTCACACAAAGGGTCCACACTGATTATAGCTTAGTTATCTTACCTATATTAATGTTTGTATACCATCTATATCATAACTTTAACATTGCTTAATTGTCCTGTATACAAAACTTACTCTTATTTTCCATTTATGATTATCTGATTAACTCTAACCCAAGATTTCTATATAATAGATTAACTTATATTTATTCTACCATCTCTCCATAAATTTACCACCATGTAACCCCAATAAATAAAACAAATTAAAAAGTCTTTAAAAGCATTAAACATTTAACATGAACATTGTTCAATCATCTTCTTAAGTATCTCTGAAACATGCATACAATTACTACTTTCAGTTTCTCTAGTTATTACACAAGGATAGCAAAAATAAAAATAAAAATAAGTTCTTTTGAATTGTTTTTAGTTTTGAGGGGAAGATCAGGTTTAATAAAAGTATCTTAATTCATAGCTTCATCATAATCTCCCTTATTTAAGTATTATCTTTTTATCATTGTTTATATCTTCCCTAATTCAGTCATGAAATTCTGAGTATCTTTCATTCAGAGATTCTTCTTCTTCTTCTTCTTCTTCTTCTTCTTCTTCTTCTTCTTCTTCTTCTTCTTCTTCTTCTTCTTCTTCTTCTTCATTCTCAATTTATTGAACCAATTTCGGCTATCTGCATCCTTCATGTTATTACTGTATGTCTTCCGCCCTGAACATTCCCGAAAAAGACTCTGCATCTCCATCCTAAACATAATTAGATCCAGTTGTTGTTTCCTGGCATTTATCTCCAACTCTCCACAAAATTCTTCAATAGCCTCTGTCTTCATCCCGCAAAAGCCCTGCATTCTAGTCATAAAGCCTGACTGGTCCAAGTTTATCATCAGGGCTCTATATGTCTCACATGTAATTTTTATTTGTTGCTCCATTAAGACTACTTCCCTTCCTGGAGCTAGGCGGGCTGCAGTTTGGCTACGAGTGTACTCTATTTTTATCTCTAAGGGGCTCTGTATTCTAGTCACAGAGGCTGACTGTTCCAGTTCCAGCTTCAAAGAATTTATCTCTATTCAGTCCATTGTCTTGTCTGCCTTTCCAGTTCGAGTTCCATTCATAGATTTATCAAGATAGCTAACTTCTTCTGATAGAGTCTCCAAGTCCTGCAAGACTTTCTCTCCGATATTCTTAATAATTACCACTTCCTGCTGCACCTGCTGAACTTCTGAAAGTAATTTAATTTATAAAGTCTGTACAGATTGGCTGGTATTATCCTGTCTTAAAAGTTCCTGCGTTCTCTCTTGTCTTGACATCTTTTAGCCTCAGGGTGTATGAAGCTACACAAACATATGTCTATGAATAAAAAGAGAATTATGCAATGACCACCAATAGTTATAAACAACTATCACTTCAGCCAAACTTCTGTGCTTATATATTCTGTTTCACAGGCATATATCTCTTTAAATGTCTAGACACAACACAGCTTTTTATCTATAACCTGTTCAGTCAGCAAAAGTGAAAGGAATTCAGTCTTTGTTCTTCTGTCCGCCCAGATCTTTAATATGCCATATTCTCCTTCAAACAACCTACTTATAATTCAATCACATTTATAAATTCAGTCAATTTTACTTAATTACAATTTAGATATAACTACCAAATTAGAGACTCATTGTACATTTGGTTACTGCCAGCAATCTCTCCCTCTCACATTCCTCCATCGAAGCAGGGCATTTCTTAAACCGGCTCAGTTATAAATCTATCACAGTTGTCTTCCATCTCCGTCGTAATCCATAAATCCAAGCAGGCAAACAAACCAACTCACCCAAATATGTCCAAAATCATTGTTAAAAATGGGGGGGGGGCAAATCGGCTGTGTTCACTCCCAATTTGACTTTTATTTCCCCATCGCAGCTCCAGTGTTAAATCTTCGTTCTTTATTCTTTAATCTTCAACTATTTCAAATAATAAAGTCCCGGAATGTTTTACAGAGAGTTAATTAACGTTAAGATATAGTCCCAAGTGTGTTTTCAAATCCTTCGAAGATCTCTGTTGTTGCTCTGAGCATAGTGGGAGGGATCCTCCTCTCTTCTCCCTCTCGTCTCATCACTTTCAACTAGACAGTCTGATATCTTTATTCTTCCTTGATTTTGGTTAATAGAATCACATATGTCTTACTTCAGTTTAGTTTTGTTGTTTTATAGTTCTTAGGTTGTAGTTCTTCAATTTAAGTTTCAATTTCTTTCCAAAACTTCTTTCCAAAACTTCTGTAGCTGCAATCGTGTGGGAAGCAGGAGAAAGAACTGATTCGGAGATCGCCTAATGGCATCCGAAGAAAGCACTCCTTCTCAAAACAGCAGCCTTGAGCCTTCCAAAACAGCGTTTATGCTGCCTTTCAGGTTCAAGGGGCGCTTAAGCTCTAGACCTACTCCTAGGTTGTAGAGTGGAGTACTACTCAAGAGTAGATCCCCCAAAAAGAAGGCTTCATGTCAGATCTCTCTGGCAAGAGAGAGAATCGTGGCACCCCGTTCTAAACTTGGCCCCGCCCTCCCAATGTCTATCTCCTTCTGGTCCAACATGCTTTTTGCATGTTTCTCTGATTACAGAATTACACATTTGAGATGCGCATGTAACAGCAAGGCAATTGAAACATCTTACAACATCTTTGCAATCAATTGAGTGGCAATGTGACAGGAGTGGTCCAAAGCCATGGCCTGAGAGGCCTCCTGTGGACTGATGGCCTGAGAGGCCTCCTGTGGCTCTCCACTCTGGAGAGCATTGCAGATGATGACATGTGTCACCTATACCTCTGTCTTTTAACTGTGCACCTGCAGGTTCTGTATACAGTCGTAGATCGACACCTGGAGGTTGGGGATGGGACCTGCTGCCACAATGCCTCTCTCCGTCTCCACTCCAGTTCTCTAACCTGAATTAAAAAATGGCCAGCTCATAAATTGCATTTATTGCAGGACGTCGAGTCCGCCATGTCACCTATCCAAATACTCTTCTTAAGGTGTGAGCCCAGTAGGCCGGAAGTCATTTTTCTCGGAAATGCTTTCAGGTTTACAACGAAAGCCTCCCTCCTGCCTGGTAATTTGTGAAGGTAAATCCTGTCACTGAAGCACTGAAAGTACAGAGATGAGTAGCCGGGGGTCGGGGCCAAGATTACTGTCAAGCAACCCCCATCTCACCCTCTTCTGGCTTTCTGTTTGGTAGTGCTAAATTAACATGCTAATATGGAAGCAGTTGACCCATTTTAGCTGTCAGTGGTATTCCTGTGCATGTTTGGGAGGAATTTGGAACAGAGCGCCATGCTTTAATGTGGTTTTAATAGTTGTACAAAAGGGGACTTGGGACCTTGTTTTTTTCTTCTTATGCTGTAAACAAGGTTTCAGGGGGAATCCTTTGAAGTGCAGAGATCTAAGCTGGCCGATTTTGAATTCCCCGTTGGTACTACAGAAGAACAGTAGGTATCTGATAATGTTTGCACTTGGAATAAATCTTTCTGGGCATCAAACACAGTGTTGACAAACAAGATAAGAACTGGATTATTTAAAAGCAACACTTATGATAAGTAGGACTGTTCATGAGAGGTGCGTCCCTGAACCTGACAACATTCACAGGGAAGGAAATGCTATCTTTTGTCTCTCTACAATTGGAATAAAGTTGGAAATCACAAACATTTCAGAGCCGACCACTTCTTGCTGTCTCTCCTCAGTCTGTCCTTTGTGATGGAACGGTCAAGGATGAACTACTGTTTCATATGTGTAGCCACTGGCAGAACATGAGAGCCACACACATGAAATAACAGCTCAGCATGAATGGTGAAGTATAAGCCATATGTTGCTAGTTGGGGCCCTAGGTCTTATACACATGATTTGGAGACATTGTTTAAAAAGTGACCTCTGTTTAATTCAGCAAAAGGAATGTTGCTGCACTAAAAGGGGGCACGCTTTGTTTTGCACAAGAACAAGCATGGATGCGCCAATGTTTGCTATCACTGTGGCAACTTACCATGTAAATGCATGGGGGTGTGTGTGCTTTGAATTCTCCATCTTGCCTGTCTTCATCTCAACCTTCTGGAAACAGCCTCCCCTTTAGCGATGGAACTAAGGGCTGAGAGAGAGAGGGGGGGGCAAAGACCATTGAGTCCATGATGAGCAGGGAACTGAAATCAGGACTTGGAGGAAGGCCTGGCCCAAGCTGAACCCATGTCAAATTCTGCCACCTGCTGTCCACTGCCAGTGCATGTACCATGCACGTGCATCATCCATATCACAGTGTCTCACCTCATCTCATTGATTGCCTTTCATGGGGTTGCCTTTCGTGCTGCAACCTCTGCTATTCCCAGCAGGCTCCCCACAGTCTAATTCAAGGGTGTCAGACATAAGGGCCGGGGGCCAAATGTGGCCTGTGGAAACTCTTCGTCTAGTCCTCGGGCAGTCCCAGCACCACCACCAGCTGTTCTCAGCTGCTGTGCTGTACTGAGGTGTCACTGCTCAGTCCGCATAATAATTGGGCATTCCTATATCTTGTAAATATGATCAAGATTTGCATATTTTCTCTTCTATTTGCAACTGAGTTTCTAAGTGAGGAACAAAGTGCTGATTTCTGGTTAATGACATCACTTCCTGCTTAATTACATCACATCCTCAGCAGGCATCATAAATGCTATTTGCCCAGTGTATGAAATGAGTTTGACACCCCTGGTCTAACTTAAAGGAAGCAGCAGTGGTGATAGTGGCCTAGAGGCCGTGCGGGCAACTGTGATGGCTCCCTGCTCCCTGCTGGTAAGCCATGTCCCTTTTCTCCCCTGGTTTACAGGGAGTGCATGTGAAAAGGATAGAACAGCCATTGGGTGGAGTGGCCAGGCAGGGGAGACCATGGGTACGAGGTACCAAATCAGCTTGCTGCTTTCTCCAGCCCATCACTTGAAGCAGCCAATTTTCAAATAGGCCATCCTTGCTTTTAGGTCAGTCCAACGTGTCGCCAAAAGAGGTTTCCTTACAAAAGGCAGAGGAAGTTTCTTACAAAAGGATTTGGTCACCTGCTTGCATTCAACGTCAGTCAAGCCCCTCTTCCTTCATTGATGAGATTAGGATAGCCCATCCTCTGAGATTCACTGCACAATCCTCTGGTACCCACTCAGAAGTAAGCCCTGGTGTGCTCAATAGGGTTTACTCCCAGAGAAGTGTGTATAGCAGTCGTTACCAAACTTTAAAGCACTGGGAGCCACTTTTTAAAATGACACTCCATTGAGACCCACCTAGGTCTATCATCCTTTAAAAAAGGGGATCTACAAATAATATTTCATTCATTCATTCATTCATTCATAGGTCCAATGGGTCCTTGATTTTTAGGAACTCCTTTTCTGAGAGCACTATAAAGAGCATAGAAGATCCATGCACATCTCTATAGGTGCCAAGCCAAATCATTCTTAAAAGCCATGATATAAGCCAAGTAGTTCCTAAGGTGTTACAGTGCAGACTGCTATTCTTCTAGATATTGTTTCATTGTAAATGTATGTGTAAATGTTTACCTGTATATAAAATGTAATTTTTTTTTCATGTTTTACTGTTAGCAAAATAGCCTATAACACATAATATATAATATGCAGAGCATGGTTAAATTATATATAACACATAGGGGCAAGAAATCAAAGTTTCATGTATATGCTGATGGTTTCTGAGCTCCCTGTGATGGATCAGGAGAGAGATCTTGGGTGGTCATGGACAATGTTGATCCATTGTGTGGCAGCTATGAAAAAGGCCAATTCCATGCTCATGATAATTAAAAAAAGGGATGGAGAATAAAATGGCCAATATTATTATGCCATTGTATGAATCGATTGCCTGAGGGACAGACATGATTGAGATTATTATATATAATATGGATGGATATAGTGAATATAAAGTTCTTTTTCTCCCACAATAATCTTACAGATCCAGGAGATATCCACTAAAACTGAGTGATTGGAGAGTTAGACAAACATTTTTGTGTGTAATTAATGTGTAATTAATCTGTGTAACTCCCTGCCACAGGATATGTTGAGGGCAACTGATCTAGATGCCTTTAAAAGGGAATTGGAGAAATTTATTTAAGAAAAATTCATCACTGGTTACAAGCCCTGACATGCAATCTCTGAGTTTTAGAGGTAACCTATCTCTAATTCCAGATGTAAGGAGGTGGCAATTGGATATAGGTAATATGTCTTGAGGGCTCCTAGAGGCATCTGGTGGACCACTGTGAGATACAGGAGGCTGGATTAAATGGGTCTTTGGCCTGATCCAAGCCAATCTTACAGTACAATCTGACAGTACAATCCAAGCCAATCTTGCAATCTTATTCTTACAGTACAGTCCTGAGCATGTTTACACTACATCCCAGTGAGTTCAGTTAGACTTACTCTTTAGTAAGTGGTGTTTTTAGGATTGTATCATTTTATTAAGCAGTGGTACATGAGTAACAAAAGGCAGTCCATACAATGTCTGAAAATGTTTTTTCATATGACATATGGAAGGGAGAGGTACTTTGTACAAAACTGAGCAAATACATGAACAGCAAACATGTTACTGCAGGAGAACAGCAATGGTCACTCAGATGGTTTCTCCTTGAACCGAGGGATCCTGTTGATCAAGAAATCTAAGCAGGGACATAAAATTCTACCTGATAACTGAGTAATGCTGGATGACAGCTATGACTAAGCTTTGAGGATTCAGCACACCAGAACATGAATTATGCCCCTTACATGTGGCTGCAGTGGGCAAAGCTGATCTTGTGAGTTGGCCCTAAGGTCTTCATTCAGCAAAGTACTCAAAGCACATGACATCTACAAAGCACATAATGAGTCATGACTGACTGACTTCAAAGGAGCCTTCAAAAGTAAAGGAAGACACAGGAAGCAATGGGATTGCCTACTGGAACTTTTCTGAAGCTGCCACTGTTTCCTTGGTTTTCATTTAGCATAAACAGTCTTATCTCAAGCTATCAGGGTTGCTGGAAGCTCTTGAGAGTGAGAATAATGTTTCTAGAGAAATTGAATTAATTGATTGAAGAAATTATACTTTGCTAAGCCAGATTTCAGCTCCATCACATACACAGAATTTAGATCTTCTCTACATCCCAACCCATCCAATAAGTGTGACAGGTTTTGACAATGGGAAATTTTTTTTCCTGTGACTGCCGTTGCAGATTAAGACAATCTCTAGGGCAGTGGTCAGGGAACAGGGGTAAATTACCCCACATGGGGTAAAAACGAAATTCCTGGGGGTAATGGACAGCTGGGAGTATGCCCCACCCCCTTTTCCCTCATCCTTCCTTCATGACCGACGTTCTCTCTTCTGACCAATGGGAAGTTCCTCTCACGCTTGATGGATTTCCCTTGCTTCCAATAGGAGATTAGAAGCAGCAAGGTACTTGGCCCCAATAGGCAGCGTTCCCCTCCCTTCCCAGGTGGCAAAGAAGGCCGTGGTTATTGATCCCGCTGCTGGTAGAGGGAGAAGGAAGCAACAGCAGAGAAAATGGCGGCCGTGGCTGCAACTGCGGTGGTGCCGGGTGATGGGGGAGCCGGCGAGGCCAAGCCTATTCCGGGCAGCAAGGCCGGCGTAGACCCACTCCCGGCTGGCACTCAGGCAGCCGTGGAGTCAGCAGTGCTCGACACCAGGGAAGAGCCCGAACCAGCTCTGGGTGGGGAGGCCGAGGAGCTGCCGCCATCGCCGCCACCCAGGAGCCCAGCAGGGATGCGAGATGTGCAGGCGTGGGGGAGGCTCTGGTGAGCGGCTGAGGTGTGTGTGTGCATGTGCCCGCAGGTGCGCACGTGTGTGTGTGTGTGTGTGTGTGTGTGTGTGTGTGTGTGTGTTGAGAGGATTTCTGTGGACGTGCCTCTTTGCTTGTGAGCAGCTAGGGCTCTCCCTGGGTTTGCCTTGTCTTGCTGTCCCAAGGAGTGGGGCGGGCAGGCGAGTGAGCAGGGGGAGGACTGGGGTGCCTGCGCCTGTGCAAGGAGTCAGGGACACAAAGAGAGGCAGGAGGCAATGAGGCAAGGTGAACTGCAGAAAACAAAAACAAAATCAGAACTGCTGTTGCTGGCGCGCGTGCGTGCGTGCATGCGTGTGTGTGTGTGTGTGTGTGTGTGTGTGTGAGAGAGAGTGTGAATGTGTGTGAGAGAGAGAGAGAGAGAGAGAGAGAGAGAGAGAGAGAGAGAGAGCCATCCCCAATCTGAATTCATTATAGAGAGTAATCTTAAATCCAAGCACCTAAACCTGTTGTCAAAAAGGTAACCTAGTTGTAACCCAGAAGGGTTGAATTCTATTTTCTCAAAGTCTGCAGGTGTACCCAAACTCTTTACAACTTCATATTTACATAGCATTAATTAAGCTCATTAATCAAATAAAAAGCAGTGGGTTCCAATATGTAATTTTTTTTTCTTTTGTTCTGGTGGTGGTGGGGGTAATGTAAAGGGGGTAACGTCGGCGTATCTAAATCTATTTTGGGGTAAAAGGTAAAAAAGTTCCCTGACCCCTGCTCTAGGGCTTTGGTGCTTACCCAACATAGGTGCTGACTTTGTGGTTGCCAGGGGGCTGAGGGCACCCACAATAATTTCTTGTGTGGGCTCAGCCCTCCCGATATCGGCCTCCCCACAGAGCGGAGCACCCCCATGCCCGTGCAACTCTCGGCCTGGTTGCACGGGTAAACCTACCCAAATTCCATTTAGCCTTTCCAGTTTGCTGCAGTGCTGGAAGGCATGTGTTCCAACGCTCCTTTTCATTGGTCACAAGACTAATATGGGCCTTGGATTGGTTTTGATTTCTTGTAGGTCCTGCCTGTCACATGCTGATTGGATGAAGTGATTGGGTTGGAAGAACACAGACCAGATGGTTAACTTCGTAATCAGCCGGCCGGCAGCACTGAAAAGCAGTTCCTGATTGTGTGCTGTGGCTAGGAGGGGCTTGGGTGTGTCGCTGCGTCAGGGTGCATGGCTATGGGCACCCCCAATGTTGAACTCAAGTCAACTCCCCTGGTGCCCAATTTATTGAAACGCTCCATTTGGGTTGAGAGATACCATTGGCAGCGGGTTGTGCTGTTTGGTAGAAAAAAAGTTGTTATTATGGGTGAAGACAGCTTATCTCAGTGATGGTGATCCTATGACACACATGTCAAAGGTGACACTCTGCAACGTTTGGGGTGACACACCAGCAATCACCAATACCTGACAAAAACTGAATTTGTTTTACTCATTTTTCATTTTTGTAATTATTCAATGTTTCTTTAAAATACATACTAGACATGGTTGGACTATATTTTTTGTTTAAATAAATGAATATAAATAATTGTTTCTCTTTTCCTTGGGAGGGGGATTGACACACCAGCAAATTCAAGTTAAGCATTTTCCTAAGTTTTGACACACCAGACCTAAAAAGTTCGCCATCACTGGCTTATCTTGTCACTAGGATGAAACTAAATTCTCATGACCTTTGGAGTGTAGAGTTTGAGACCTGTGAAGGCAAAGGCTGACAAACTTCAGTTCTCTGAGTAAAAACAGACATCTGCTTAGGCCTTGTGCTTTGCCCTAATTTTTAGGTACACATTGTTACATAAACACACCCTTTGGGCTTTGTCACACTGAGAGCAGAATCCTAACCTGGAGTTAGGCCGGCACAGTTAGTCCAGCAAACTTTGGCTGGCACAAGGGACACAGTAAAGTATGTGCACTATCCGCCCTGACTCCAAGAGTGGTCCAAACATGCTTTATGGTGGCCCTTGTGCTGACCAAACTTTGCTGGCCTAACTGAGAAGCAGTTCCTGAAAAGCACCCTGAGAGAGTGCAAGTGTGGGTGCAATCCTAACCTGGAGTTAGGCCGGCACAGTTACACAGATTGCATCCTCTCTCTCTCTCTCTCTCTCTCTCTCTCTCTCTCTCTGTGTGTGTGTGTGTGTGTGTGTGTGTGTGGACTACTGAGATGCAGTTGGCATGGATGAAAACCAGCTTCTTTTTACCAGTGACACCCTGTCTGCACCTACCTTTACGCAGGTAGTAAAGATGTTTCCTTTTCTTTTGGCTTCTCTGTGATTATGAGGTTTTCTGATGTGCTTTGGATGTAAGTAATTTTGCAGCTCTTGTTGTTTGGTCTTGTCACTCTTTGTTCACAGTGCTCTGCTGCTTGTCTTGTTTGAATTGGTTGAACTCTTAAATTGTCTTTTGCGCTATTGTGTGCCACCTTAAGCGATTCTTTCATGGAAACAGAAAGGAGCCCTGCAAACTTTTAAGAGAAATGCACATATACACATGCATGCTCGTGCATCTGCTTATGTGTATGATAGATGTGGAAACAAATATAGGTGGGCAAAATGTACAATACAATATTCGTAAATAGTATGTTCGGGGGAGAAAAAATATGGGGGCACCAATACATTTTGCATTTTCTGTAGAGTGGGTCAACATAAAAAAAAACCACACAGCACAATATACACAATTCCCTCTTGTCAATACAAACAGTGTGGGGCCTCTAACAAAGTTTGTTAGCATACAGATGTGTGATACCTTTTAAACTCCCCGCAGTGTTTTTCTACCTGCTGTGCTTCATTTCAGATTCTAGTGCAGCCATTAAGAAAAACCTGCTTGCTCCTCTATCTGTGCCCTACTTTGCATCTGCTTCCCTGTAATATTTGCCTGGACTTATTCCTCGTCCCCCCACCCCAGCCCTATTGGAATATCTGGTGAAATATTTCCTGCTCACTTCTGTCTTTTCCATCTGACAGCACACTTTCATTTTTAAAACCTTGATTTCCAGTGAATTGGCTAGTGTGTATCCTTCGTTTACAACAGGTAAAACAATCCCATGAAGTCTGCATTTGAAATGGTTATTTTTTTCCTCACTGAAAGCAACTTTTGGCAAAAGATGGGTTCCTCTCAGCCTAATTCTCATTTTGATTTATTTGACTTTGGCTATATCACTATTAAATTAGCAAAGACAAGAAGGAACAAAACCCTGGAGAGGAATTAGCCATTGTATCTGGTCCATTAATCTCTTCTTCAATTCTAAAGAACCGAGGCTCACCCAGACCCCGAGATCAAATAAAATGCCTAATTGGGAAAATCCTAAACAAGAGTATCCTGGGGAGCTTGAATTTATTTGTCAACTCTTCAAACAACGATGTTGTTTACATGTCTTTAAACTCCTGATAGAGTGGTGGAAAAAGTATCTTAATCCTGGAGTCTTTAAACACAGGAGGGTGATTGAGAATTGTTTTCAATTAACTGGAAGAAAGAGGGACACTTACACTAAAACCAGATAGATATGCCATCACTGCTCCACCAAACAGAATAAATGTTTTCAACCTGAAGTAGGGATGTGGAGTTTTTCGTGATACACCCTGGAACCTGCTTTCTGACTTGTTCTGGCTTGTTTTGCTCCGACGTAGGATAGGACTAAAATAATTCAGATGCTTTTGTGAGAACTTTTGAAGCCAGGGTTTCTCAAACTGTGGGTCGGGACACACTTGGTGGGTGGCACCCCAATATCAGCTGGGTTGCAGAAGGCTGGGAGCAGCCAACTTGCAACTGTAGGCCTCACACTCACTTGTTGTCTTTGTGAGTGTTCACAGTTGGAATTATCAATTGAAGGTTTAAAAAAAATAAATTTTGTTTTTCGTTCAGTGCTTTTACATAATATTTTGTCCTAGTCTGCTTTCTTTCAGGGATGTTTCGTGGTTTTGCAATTGGGGCAGTCCAAGAATGCCAGTTTGCTTTTCAAGAGCATAATTTTATTATGTCACAATGATGTCACTTCCTGCTTGATGATGTCACTTTAGGCTACAATATCACTTTCAGGTTAATGACATTACTTCCTGTGGGTCCCAAGATGGGTGCCATTCTAAAAAGTGGGTGCCGGTCTAAAATGTTTGAAAAGCACTGCTCTAAGCCTTTCAGAGAGATATCTCGGGGTGTCCCCAAAGAAGCATTGCTTCCCAGGACTTGTCATGGGATGGCCAGGGACAAATTGGTGGGTTTGTAGACACCTGAGCAAAATGGTGATGCTAGCCCAGCTGGGAATAGAAACCAGGCTCAGAGAGAGATCTGTCCTTTTCGGCCAATGTGGCAGATGACAGCTCAAACATAGTGTTCACTAGGTAGCTCATCTGCCAAATACCAGATAGCCAGATGTCCTGGTGTTGACTACAATGTTTTAACATTGGCCTGCTGTGCTTTAACACAGCAGGAATAACAGGTGTTCGCTGGTCTTTGGCTGTGCCTGACCATGTCCCAACCAACTGCTGTTTGGGGACACAAAAATGGTGATACAGCTGCCTCAAATAGGTCAGGATATAATGGCGGACCAAGTATGGGAAGCTTGGATTGCACCTTTAAACTAGGCAGAGGCGTATCTGGGTGAAACCGCGCCCAAGGGCACGCAACGTTGTGACGTCATGAGCCAAGCCCCACCTCCTTGTTTTGCCGGTTGGGCTGAGGGGCGGGAACGCGGTGGCGGCTTCCCTGCCCTGGCTGCCGGCTTTTCCAGTCTCGCCCTCTCTCACCAGAACCAGCCCTGAGCAGCATCTACAATGGCGGCTCTCCGAGGGGAAGCGCAAACGCGGGAGGGTGGCAGCAAACAGGCGCACGGGGACGGCAGAGTCACCAGCTAACTCCAGCACGGCTGCCGAGAAGCGCCCTTACGCCTCCCTCCCAGCCAGCGGCCCCATCTTTAGAGTGGGCAGAGGGAGGGCGGAGCCTCCGAAGCACATGCCCAAGGGAGGGGGAGGAGGAAGCAGCCTGAAACCCGACGGCGCAGGAGGCGCGCTGGGGTCGGAGCCCCTCCAAACACAAACCTCAGCTGCGTCTTCACCATTCCTTCGCTGGCCCAGACCAAGGTCGTTCCTTGGCTCCGATGGAAGCCCCTTCTCAAGTTTTTCTCTCCCCCGCCCCTTCCTCGTTCGTCCCTCTGCCTCCCGATGCATCCTGGGACATGCAGTTTCGACGAGCGGCAACGTCCCTTTGCAGCCTGCTCGGGGCACGCCGGCTCGGGGCGCACAAATTTGAAGGTGGGGCGCCATGCCAATGGTGCCCCCACCTTATGGCGCCCCAGGGCTTGTGCCCCGTGGTGCCATAGGTTAGAAACGCCTCTGAAACTAGGAGTGTACCAGTTGTTACTTTTTATATTTGTTTTGAAATTAGCACATTCAACACAGCCAAATTCGTAAAATCAAATAAAAACAATCTCAACTTGCTGAACATTTATGTTGGGATATTGTGTGTCACCCTTCTCCTCCCCTGGTTTCTACTTGCAAGCACCACTTCCCTCCTTTTTCACCCTTAGCTCCATTTGCCCACAGTGATTGAATCCAATTCAAGTGATTGAATTCAGTTGACTGTGGTGACTTATACAATGTTGGGAAAGGCATCCATAAGGACATCTCATCAGATGTAGCATCATGATACCATTCAGAGATGCATGCAGGTCATATCCCCCATGGCTGCAGAGGGCAGAGAGTGTTGTAAGTCTAAACCAGGAACCCAATCTTATCCCCTGCCAAGCTATAGCTTGCAGCTGTCCCTGAAAGGAGAACACTGCATGCTGTGGAGGGAGAGGGGACCTGAAGTAAAATTATTTTTACTTACCTCTGTATAAGCGCATAGGCTGTCTATGGGTCTCCTTGGACATACGTCAGCCATTTTGGTGGCGCCTGTCCAAGGACAGAATAGGGGTTGGGAGGTTTTGGAAAGAGGGGATAAGATCCAGTATGCATGACTCCTACTGGGTCCATCCCCTTGCTCCCTCAATTTACCTTGTTGCTATATTGCCCACCCATGGACTACCCCCCATGCCACCTTACCTGCACTGGAGCAGGTCAGTGGCCATGGCAGAAGGCCACTTTGCAGCGGGGGCTCCAGAGTGGCCACTGACAGCACACTATATGCGCCAATTTACAGCAGCAGACAGTGTCCCACTGCCATACATTGGGTGCATGGATTGGGCCATAGGGTTATATAAGGATCTATCAAGAAAAGCATTTCTGGTTTCCCCACCCACAGATTCCCACAGATTTCCCCACCCACAGATTCCTCCTACCCAGAGTAGCAAACCACATCAAAAGTATGCCTGAATGCTCCTCTACATAGAAGGGAGGAGATGATTCTGGGTGGCTCAAAAGTACTTTCTGAGTGGGAACATTTTCATTTACCCACCTACTGTTTGAAATGGGATAGGCTGGCAGCTGATATCATGTGGGGCTCTGCTTATCTATATGAGCTCTAAATGAATATGGGCTATTCTGCTGTGCCTGCCCATTTCTTTTAATCCCAGGCGTTCATGTTTGCAGCGCAGAACAGCAAGCGGCTTGGAGATGGTCTGCCTGTCCAGACCATCCTGATGATGGGGAGAATGAGAGATGTTCATTGAGAGAAGCACTTCCAGCCTGGCCTTCTTTATGATCCCTACATTTGCATTAAAATGTTCATCTTGCTGACAAACCTGGCACGAGCTGTCTTTGTTGAGTAATTAACACCGATAAGGGAACACCAGTCGAAAATGTTGTGCATAATTAATTGATCAAGTTACCTGTCAGAAGCAGGTAATTTCCCATTACCCCAGGGAGGCCGTTGCTAGTGAGCCTCTCAAAACTGGCCTGTCTCGGAACATAATGGAGAACAACAGCTGTGAGCAACATGGAAGGCAGCACTGTGCAGCTCTGCGAATGGAAATGTGGACCTGATGTGGCTGTATTACAAATGCACATGCACCGTTCCTGGCGGCAGCCAGTCAAGGCACAGGGACAGTGTTGAACCTATGCAGAAGCACACGGCTGGACAATAGCAATAGCTTGCGTTGTCTTCTTGTTGTCTTCACACTCATTGGCACACCCATTGCGGACGCATGAGATTAGGGTTGAGAGAGTCACTTGGTTGCATCATATTTGGGGAAATGGAACTCAGATGGTTTACTCTTGCTAACTGAGCAAAGTGGCACAGGGTGCTGTGTGGCCTCTTCTTCCCAGCTCGTGGGCTGAGATTGTGTGAGATTATGTGCAATTCTCACAAGATCTCATGAGATTGTGTGAGATTTCGTGTTGCCACAACAGGGCGCTGTGGATGAAGGGCACCGCGGCAGCAGTAAGTTTGGGAACTGCTCTTTTATAAGTTACAGAGAATTGCTGTTCAACCACTCTCTTTCATCACAAAGATGCAACAGGATGCATCATCAACAGGATGCAAACATCTGGTTGTCTCATGCCTCCCTGGGGCACCTGGTGGGCCGCTGTGAGATACAGGAAGCTGGACTAGCTCGGCTTTTGGCCTGATGTTCTTCTTATGTTCTTATCACAGTTGGTACCTTGATACTTCCCTACTTCCCTTCTTTGTCCCTTCCTTTCCAGTACCTCAACAAACCCCAGTTCTTCAAACCCTAATCTCATTATGTCCCCTAATCCTGTTCCCTCTACATTTTTGCCCCTTCACTTGCACCATTATGGGCCCCCTTCTCCTTGTCAAGATTTTCTACCTAGGACCCACTTTTTTTTAGTGTTTGTGACTGATTGCCGAATATATATTGCATTGCATTTTACTTTTCATTCTCATTCCTGGCTACAGAATTATTATTCCCGTAATAAAAGTATCTATGTGCTCCACAACCTGGAGTTAGGCCGGCACAGTTAGGCCAGCTAAGTTTGGCTGGCACAAGGGACACCGTAAAGCTCATTTGGTCCACTTTTAGAGTCAGGGAGGATGGTGCACATCTGTGTGCTGGCCTATCTGACTCTGACAGCCCAATCCTAAGTAAGGCTGACATAAGTAAGTAAGGCTCGGGCCCAGGGTATTTGAGGGACCGCCTCCTCCCATATAATCCGACCCGTACTCTGACGTCATCTGGGGGGGCTCTCTTGACGGTGCCGCCACCAGGAGAGGTGAGAGGGGTGGCGGCCAGTAGGAGAGCCTTCTCGGCGGTGGCACCCCAACTTTGGAATACCCTCCCCTTGGAGTTAAGAACTGCTCCCTCCTTGGCGGTATTTCGGCGGGGGCTGAAGACCTTTTTATTTCAGCAGGCTTTTAGTTGCTGACAGGCTGGCTGGCTGGCTTTTTTGCATTCTTTTTATATATTTTATGATCCTAGGGATTAATTTGTTGTATGTTGTATTTTTAATATTGTTTTTATTGTCTTTTAATACTGTTTTTAATTGTTTTTTACTGTGTTTTTAACTTTGTAAATGCCGCCTTGAGGGCCTTGTGGCGGAAAGGCGGGATACAAATCAAATAAATAATAATAATAATAATAACAGGGCTGTATCCTAAAGCCCATTAGGAGGCAGCAGCAGTGAAGTGCAGGCCAATGGGAGGTTTTCCCCTTACACCCATGTAAGCCTCAGTCATCCCAATGGGGCTGCTCGGATCTGCGCTTGCTGTTTTGCAGGTGCAGGCGCAGCCAAACCTTGCTGGCCTAACTGTGCCGGCCTAACTCCAGGCTAGGATTGCACTGTCAGTCACACAAGTAAACCCTAAATATAAGTGGGTCCTAGGTAGAAAAGAGAAGAAAGTGGAAATCCTTACACAGAAAAGAGGCACATACTGGTGCAAGTTGAATTGCACATGTTCATTTACCCAAGTCCATTTCAAAGTTTAGAAAAAGGCACCAAGATACAGACTTTGGGCATCAGTAGCAAACTGTTTTTTTTTTAGTTGCATGGGATCATATGATATGCCTTAAAATTCCTAAGAAACGTTTTCACATGATTTGGGGTTTATGTGAGACGTTTTGTCTTTTTAGTAGTCTTTAGCTACTGTGAAAGATACCATTCATGACAGAAAACTGTACAGAATTGAAGATGTCTCATGGTTGCAAATGTTTGTTGGTATTTTTATTTTGATGGTGAGAAAGGGAAGATGAGCTGAGTTTTGCCCTCTGGTGTTCCCCTCCTCCCGCCAAAGCAATTACTTATGGTTGTTGTTGCACATCTGTTAAACTTGTTAAGTAAAAAGCAATAATAAAGTATCCATTCTTTAGAGATGCAAATTTGCCCTGAACAGTTGTGCAATTTTTAATTTCTTTTTGTTTGCATGATACTAAATGCATATAGGAACATATCCTGCCATTCGGCATTCAAGTCATCACGACTTGACTTGACTTGCAAAAACACTGGTTTTTCCAGACTCATGTTAACTTGGGTCATGGATACCACTGACTCGGACCCAACTTGAGTCTTGGGGCCAGTGACTCGGAAAAGAGCCATGATTTGAATTTGACAGGCAGCGCAATCCTGGCGCGCCTGTCATGCCAACGCTACATTATAGCGTCAGTGCAATGTCGGTAGCGCCAACATGGGGGCGCCAAGCTGCACTCCCGCGTCAGTGCTACTGCAACCTGTTGGCCTGTCTGTTCCAGCACAGGTTAGGATTGAGCCCTAAATTATATATTTCATATGGATTTTATTGGTAATGGAATTGAGACAGTGAGAATTTTCCCTTTTCTTATGAAACGAAGTAGATTCACTTTTGACTTAAGCTGACATTTGAAAGCTGCTGCTCAAGGTTTCAATGTTTGTGAGTCTCGCAATTTCAAACACTTGTAAATAGCCACGATTCCCTGTCCTGTAGGTTCATATTTTGTATTGATGCTAAATGGCACACAGTTGTAAATTCCCTTTCAGCATCTTTTGTATTTCAGCTGAAGCTAATAGTCCACTTTATGGTCCTGTATGATATACCAACACAGCATTTTGAAAATTGATTGATACCCTAGGCCTGAATCTGCCACTAAATGACATTTCTTATTGGAAAAAAACACCACTTGTTATAGTTGTATCAGAAAGAGAATGCAGAAATAGCAAAATATGTTTTTTTGTTCTCATGGTTGACATTCCTGTCTCTGGGAGTAACAATATTATAGATATATTATCTCTTCCTTTTCAACATCTCCCTTACATATTTTGAAGTCTAGTTGCTTTGTAGGAGGGAAAAAGGCATGTTCACTTACCAGAATCATGACTGTTGTTCTTCCTCTGAGACTAGACTGGCACTTCCACTTGAGTTCTTGAGATGAAGGGGGGATTAAAGCAGGGGTCCCAAACTCTGTGCTGTGGCATTATAGGGCAATGGGGGTTGTTCCAGTTTCTCTTTCCTACCAGCTCTCCCAGGCACCACTATCTTGGCCGATTCCTTGGGGAAGGATAAGAACATCCTCTTCCCCAAGGAGACCCCAGCAGCTGCCGTGGATCCTGCTTGATGCAGCAGTAGCCTTTTTGCTATTGCTGCTCCTATTGGACCCAGGCAGCTCAGGATCGGGTTGTGAGTCACTCCACCCCATAATTCCATAGGACTCTATGGGGCAAAAGTCTACAAAAAATCTGAGCGCTAAAACATTGTGTGCTCATCACCTGCTACCCTGACTTGTGGATTGGCAGATTGCAGAAGATCCATGCTATGCCAAGGAGTTAGTGGTCTGTCCAGTTCCTCTCTGATGATCAGTCTGTCCCTCCCTTAATGGGTTAATCTTTGGGAGAAATGCTGATACATGCTTCATTAGTCTGCACCTGTGGATCTTATCAGGCGATATTCTAGCCAAGATGCCAAAATCACACAGCAGGATGAAGTCATCCTCCCTAGTACTGTAAATAAGGGCTTTACATGGCATTTAAGCCTCCTGGCAGCATCAGAAGGAAGCAGATGGAATCAGTACATGCGGCCAGCAAGTATGTGTGAATGAGAGGGAGACGCCAAGCAGAGGAAGGCCATTTGTGTTAGAGGGACATAAGATTGCTGTGTTGTGTTATCTGCTTGAGGGAGACTTGTTGCTTGGGCAGGGTAATAAATCCCAGTTATCTCTTCTCCTGATCATTTTGTCTCTGTATCTGAAAAGAATTTCTACCCTTCTGAAAAAACTCCTTGCTATCGGACTGCAGAGCAAGACCTGCTGTTGCTGCATCAAGGAACTCCCATTCCTGCCTCCATCCGAGTAGCAGTTGTGGACCTACCCTTGAGTGGGTGGGGGGCAGTGATGTCATCTGGTAATGAAGGACGGGAACGCTGGGTGGGACTTACGCGTGATTGGCTGCCCGTCCGTTCCGTTCCGCGGCTGCCCTGGCTTTGGTGGGGTGCCTGCTCGCCGGGGACGGGGACGGGGACGGGGATGGGTAGGGGGTGCGCCGGGTGCCTGGGCGAGCAGCAGTGGGGCGCGCCAACCAGGGGCAGCCCCCCCCAAGGCCAGGGCAGCTGCGGAACAGAACGGATGGGCTGCCAATCACGCGTAAGTCCTTCCCAGTGTTCCTGTTCTTCATTAACAGATGACATCACTGGTGGGGGGGGGCAACTGTCCCCAGGCACGGAGCTCCTGGGATGGGCAGAAGGCTGTGAAGAAGCACCTTGCCACTCAAAGAGGCGTGAGGTTTTGGCCTCCCTTCCTCCCTTGGCCTTGTACAGCTCCGAAATGGAGCTTGGCATGCCAGGAGGCATGTCAATGGGTGGGGAGGGGGCGGAGAGCTGATGCTAGGGGCGCAAAGTGTCAACCTGGCCCCGGGGTGGAGTGTGGGCTGGGTGTGTCACTACCAAGAACCACCTTGCCAGCCGTCACCCAGGATTGGGATCATATCACCCGGCGATCTCCTTTTCAGCCTTTGTTCTCCCTGTCCCCGAGTGTGATAGCAAGCCTGTCGAAGACAGCAGGGGCTGGTAGGCTAACCTTGGAGGCTGCTTCTCCACCCACTTCCGTCAAGAAAAGCAGCTTTGCTCCATTGCCTGGTTCTTTGCATGATAAGGGCTTGCTTCATAGGCCTCTTTCCACCTTTGAGACCCCTTTGTGCTCAGAGACAGCTTCTCACTTGGCCCTCTGTTGCTGGGGCCCCTGCAAGGCAACAGTCTCACCCTTCAGAAAACGTGTTCTATGTGGCAGCCTTGCCAAAAAGCAACCAAATCACCACTTTCGATCTTGGGGAAGTCAGAGCACTGCATGCTTAGTGCTTGCCTCTGTCTATCTTTTCTTTGTGCGCGCATGAAAGCTTTTTCTGTTTTTATGCTGTTTGTTGGTGGCCTGATATCAGCCTTAGGCTTCCTTAACAAACTTAATTGACTGAACCAGCAACCCCTCAGAACAGGCAGAATCTTTTGAGATCTCCTTCAAAGGCCTGGAGTACAAGAGCGCCTGTTCCGTGGGAGAGGCCAGCTGCCCCACTGCAAAGGGAAGAAGGGTATTCACAGACTGTTTCTAGGTTTACTCCTTGCCAGTAGCCCTTGGCTCAAGTTACAGAGAGCTGAGCAGAGCCTCAGCCTTTTGCTGTGGTCTGAACCATCTAAAACTTCTTTTCCACTCATCTTCCTTTCACCCCTTTCCTTTCCTTCCTTTCCTTTCCTGTCACCAAAACTCTGCCTCCGATAACCTGGGTTCCTCTTGGAAGACCAGCTAATCTAGTTTATGACCTTTCTCCCCACACATTACCCTGCTCTTTGCTCCACCCCTGATAACGCCATGTCCTGTGAAGAAGCTATTCGAAATGTCATCAAAGTATACAGGGCCATTTTAGTCAAGTGAGGGCGCATTCCTAACAGCGCCCTGGGTCAGCGTTTGAAGCTTGTGTCGTGCTTGTGTTGCAGCCTAGGATGTGCTGGGTTGGCACAAGGACTTGCATCAACTCAGCCATGCCATGGACAGCAGCAGGTAAGCTGCCCATATGCTGGGAGGAGCAGGGAAGGCATAATGGGGCATAGGGAGGGTAGAGGGGAGGAGTCAGGCCTGATCCATTCTTGGGCTGCGTGGCCCCACTCCAGGCTGCTCGGACTTGCGCCTGCTATTTAGGAGCGAGGAGCCTTACCAGGCTGCTTAGGGATTACCCCAGAGTAAGGGGACAAACGTTCCCTTGCCCCCCTATGAGCTCCAGCTGTCTCCTACCCTGGGTAGGGAGCAGCACAGGCCAGCCGGCCTGCCTGCTGCTGCGCAGGTTCGTATTAAGCTGCCCTGTAATTGCTTGCTTGATGGGATGCTTAGCTCAACAGCAGCAGCAGCAGCAGCAACAATACCCTATATTAACTGTGTGTGCTTTTAGGTCTTACTTTTTCATTCATAATTTACAAGATAGAGCCTTTTTGACAAATGCCATAAGAACATAAGAAGAGCCCCACTGGATCGGGCTAAAGGCCCATCTAGGCCAACTTCCTGTATCTCACAGTGGTCCACCAGATGCCTCAGGGAGCACATAAGCCAACTAGATACTTGCATCTCATTGCCACTCCCCTGCATCTGGCATTCTGAGGTAGTTTACTTCTAAAGTAAGGAGGTTGCACTATCCATCATAGCCTGGAGCCTGCAATGGACATTTCCTTCAGAAATCTGTCTAGTCCCTTTTTAAAGGCACCTAGGTCAGACGCCATCATCAAATTCTCTGGCAAGGAGTTGCACAGTTTAATTACCCACTGGGTAAAAAAGTATTTCCTTTTATCTTTTCTCACTCTGCCTAGTTTAGTAGATGTTCCCTGGTTCTGGTATTGAGAGAGAGGAAAAAGAACCTCCCTCTAGCCACTTTATCCATCCAACGCATAATTTTGTATGTCTCAATCATGTCCCCCCTCAGGCGCCTTTTTTTCTAGACTGAAGAGCCCCGAACGCTGTAGCCTTTCCTCATAAGGGAGGTGCCCCAGCCCAGTAATCATTTTGGTCGTTCTCTTCTGCACCTTCTCCTATACAGTGGCGTAGCTACCTATGGGGTGAGGGGGTGCAGCGCCCTAGGTGCCATCTTCACGGGGGGTGTCACTACTGAACCCCAAATTCTGAAAATTGTGAGTTTATGGAATAATATGCATACCGTTTAGATGTATAAATGCACCTGGAATTCAATGAAAAAAACAGAGTGTAATATATTCTATCAAAAGTTATGCCCAAAAATTAAAAAACAAAAACAAAAACAAAACTTTTTGAACAAATTGCAATTTTTAAAATCGCGTGTTTAAGGAATAATACCATTATGCCGCATACCATTGGATGTGGAATTTCACCTGGAATTCAATGGAAAACACTGGAGTGTAATAGCTCTATTCTATCAAAAGTTATGGCCAGAAAAGTAAAAACCAAAAATAAAACTTCTTTTGAACAAATTGCAGTTTTTAAAATCGTGGTTTTAAGGAATTATACCATCATGCTGCATACCATTAGATGTGGAATTTCACAAGGAATTAAATGAAAAACCCCAGAGTAGCAAAAGTTATGGCCAAAAAACAACCCCTCCCCCAAAACACACATTTCTCAAACAGGGGTGTCAAACACAAAGCCTGTGGGCCTGCATGATAAGTCCACAAATGAGGCCCACAGAACCTTTTCATCTGCCTCCTGCCCCATGTTGCTTGCCTTGTCTCCTGACCTCTTGCAGCAAACAAGCAACTCCAGCGCAATTAGTCATCTGAGCCGGCAGGCGGTGCTGAGAGTGGGAAATGAAGTTTCCCCCAGCAAAGCGGGAGGCCAGTGCAGGAATGCGGAGTAAGCCAAACATGCTAAGAAACTAGTGTGTGTGTGTGTTGCTTCTAACCCACTCAGGCCTCCTTCCTGGCTCTCCCTGGCAGACATGCCCAGCTCAGTCCTTCTTCCTGGAAGAGGTGGTGCTGCTGAAAGGCAGTTTGTGTGATAATTGGGCTCTCCACATCTAAAGTGTTTCTAGGTAAGAACAAAGAGCTTATTTCTTGTCACTTCCTGCTTAACGATGTCACTTTCTGCTCATTAATACAACTTGCAGCCCTCAGCAGCCACAATGAATACTAACTGGCCCTTTGTATGAAATGATTTTGACACCCCTGGTCTTATGTAACAAAACGTAGATTTTCTTAACTCAAAAGGTGTTAGTGACACCCTGTGTGTGTGTGTGTGTGTGTGTGTGTGTGTGTGTGTGAGAGAGAGAGAGAGAGAGAGAGAGAGAGAGAGAGAGAGACCACTAATGACCAAAATTGTGATAATTGTGGTTTTTAGGAATAATAATACGCTATATATTGTTCAGTGTGCAACTTAAGACAGAATGTAATGAAAGAAATCTTATTGAATTATCTGTATTTTATCAAAAGTTTAAGCCCAGCAATTTTCAAGCAGTGTGTCATGCCACAATAGTATGCCACAAATAGTTCCACAGGATTTTTTTTTTTTGGGGTGGTGGTGTAATTTATTAATAGGGCCATTGGAGATGTGAGCCCCCCCCCCTCGCTGGCAATGTGGTGTACCTTGACAATTTTAGTGCCTTGTCAGTGTGCCCATGAGATGAAAATGTTTGAAATAGCTGTTATAGCCAAACACACAAAACTTGACTTATGTAACAAAAAACAGATTTCCTTGACTCAGAATAGACCAATGAGAACATAAGAAAAGCCTTGCTGGATCAGGCCAAAGGCCCATCTAGTCCAGCTTCCTGTATCTCACAGTGGCCCACCACATGCCTCAGGGTGCAGGCAAGACAACCAGATACTTGTATCTCACAGCCACTCCCCTGCATCTGGCATTCTAAAGTAGCCTATTACCCTTGCACCACCCCCAAGGGAGACACCAGTATGAGGTTGGGGTTTGACTTTATTAAACACAAGTGCCAATCATGAAATCTACTGAACACCCATTCCCCCCCCCCAAAAAAAAAAATCTGCCACCCATTGCCAATTTGGATGACAGAAAAAAAATTCCTACCCATCCCTCATGATCAGCAACTAGCTAATCTCAGACTGGACATGCCCGTCATAGCTTGTAAACTGTGATAGCATTTTCCTCCACAAATCTAGCCAATCCCCTTTTAAAGGCACCCAGGCCAGATGCCATCACCACATCTTGTAGCAAGGAGTTCCACAGACTAATTACATGCTGGGTAAAGAAATATTTTCTTTTGTTTGTTCTAACTCTCTGAACACTCAGTTACAGAGGATGTCCCCTGGTTCTGGTATTGTATGATAGGGAAAAATATTCCCTCTATCTACTCTATCCACTCCCTGCATAATTTTGTATGTCTCAATCATGCCCCCCTCAGGTGCCTTCTTTCTAGACTGAAGAGCCCCAAACGCTGTAATGTTTCCTCATAATGGAGGTGCTCCAACCCAGTAGTCATTTGGGTTGCTCTCTTCTGAGAATGTGTTTTGAGAGCTAACAAGGTGTTGTTATGATACAGCATGGAACTAATAAGTTATATCAGCTTCCTTTTCCATGCATCAGAGTTAAAACTAGAACTCTTATTCAGTTGGGTGAGTGCCATCAAGTTGTCCATTAGGTTTTTTTTTGTTTACTGATTTGCTGGGTGACCTGTACTGATCAATAAATAAATAAAATTAATAGGGGTGACACCATATGTTATCTCACTGGGGGTGCAATCCTAACCTGGAGTTAGGCCAGCACAGTTAGGCCAGCAAAGTTTGGCTGGCATAAGGGCCACCATAAAGTATGTTTGGATCACTCTGGGAGTCAGAGAGATCAGCACACAGATGTGTGCCATCCTCCCTGACTCAGAGAGTGGTTCAAAAGCGCTTTAAAGTGGTCCTTATGCCAGCCAAATTTTGCTGGCCTAACTGCCGGCCTAACTCCAGGTTAGGATTGCGCCCTGGGTGACATCAACCCTAGTTGATGTCACTGGTGGGAAGTTTGGGTGGTGTGGGTCACTGGCTTTGTTAACTTTTAAGGTGAATTCTGAATATGGTGGACTGAATATGGTGGAATTCTGAATTCTATCAGTGGTTATTAACCATGTTGGCTACATTGAACCTCCTGATGCAGGGGCAGTATGTCACTGAGTACTATGTTCAGAGGAGCAATAGCAGGGAAGGATTCAGACGTTCATCCATTGCTTGTGGCGGAATATTCACTGCATTTATTTTCTTGCCATCATCATCATCATCATCATCATCATCATCATCATCATCATCATCATTATTATTATTATTATTATTATTATTATTATTATTATTAATTTCCTGTCATTACTATTACTATCTCAGCCTCACCTCCTGCCTCAACCCTGCACGGGTTGTTGTGATGACCAAAGAAGTGCACACCACCATTAGCTCCTTGGAGGTATAGAATGTGAATGAATGAATGAATGAATGAATGAATAATTTTGCGGGGGGGGGGTTGTAAAAAAATTAAGTAGCTCCGGGTGCAAAATGGCCGAGCTACGCCACTGCCCCTATATCTTTTTTGAGATGTGGCTACCAGAACTGGACGCAGTACTCCAGATGTGGCTTTACCATCGATTTGTACAGTGGCATAATAATTCATGAGAAGAATGTATGTGAGAAACATGCAAAGTGGTATGTGCCAAGTCTGACATAGATTTTTCCATGATAGAGTTTTTCATTCCAAAGTCATGTTTTTTTTAACATGCAATCTTCCATGGAAGGAAAAAAACAAATATAACCACTGGTCTATGGTTTAAAATGTTTAGTACTGTAAAAAAAAAAAGCAGTTTATATTAAGTGTTTTATTTTAAAAATTCTATTTTTACCAACTTTCCCCAACATTCTTGAAGAATTTCATTTAATTGAGTTTGATACACAACTTTCCTCTCAGTATAAAATGTATACTGCAGATTTCTTTGTGGAGTACTTAGACTGGAAAAGCCTTACAGCATTTTCCCATAATAATACAGTAGTGTCTACTTAATTGGTCCCCTGATAAATATCAAGCTGACTTAATGGGGACTATTGGCAGGAAAAAGATTCAGTGCAATGTATTGCAATGTCTCTAAACAATGGTTAAATGGCTCAACTAATCTGTTTAAATGGCTCACCTGTTGGTGTCTAAAAGCCCTTTACAGTAGTTTGCAAGTGTGAAATGTTATTTTCTGAAATAAACTTCCCTCTGTGTAGTCTTTTACACACCGTGCTCTGGTTACTTGCTATGTTGTAATGTAATGGGGAAATGAGATCCTGCCGTAATATGGATTTTCTTTATATTGTTATGTTTAAAATCATGTTTCCTTGCATTTGCTACTATGTGTCTTGGATAATCTGCAGGACCATTAATGGACAGATCTCAGTTTAAGGGCAGTGTCTGGGTGTCAATTAACAGGATTAAGAAACGATCCTGTTGTGAGTGCCAGCAAGCAGGCCAAATGGACACATTTAGCATCCTGGAAGAGTCATGATTTGCTTCTTTGAATTCCCCTTTTGGAAGGCCATCTTGTCCAGTATTCCTGCAGCAATGTGAACTTGGCACCCAGAGGTGAAGGAAGGGTGCCAGTGGGGGGGTGAGGGGAGGTGAGCACGCGCTGGCTGCAGTTGGGTGCAGCAGCATAGAAAAAACTGTGTGCTTTTTGTCCCCCCTTCCCTTGTGCTTGGATTACTCCTAAATGGAGTGATTCCGGGTGCGGGAAGGTGTGGCCAGGCGATACATGGGGGCAGGGCAGCTGTGCTGGGGATCCAGTGATGTCACCCTGCTCCTATCCCGCTGTGCTGGCTCTGGTGGCACCGACTCCATTCTCACACACAGTTTTATACAATCTGTAATTGGTGTGTCATATAAATTGAGAATAAATGCAGAAAGATGCTTTCAGGGAAACAGTTTCCAGTGAGTCAAGCAAGGCCATGGCAAGGGACTAAATGACAATTTACCCAGATTACCTGTCAATGTCATGAGGTGAGTTCACATATTTTTAATTTAGTTCAGACTTTGGTGCATTGGGTGCTTGCAGACCCCCTACAGGTTTTTATGTTAAACCCAGTTCTCTTTTACTCAATTAGGGGCGCAATCCTAACCTGGAGTTTGGCAGCACAGTAAGGCCAGCAAAGTTTGGCCGACACAAGGGACACCGTAAAATGTGTTTGGTCCACTCTCTGAGTCAGGGAGGATGCTGCACAACTGTGTGCTGGCCTCTCTGACCCCAAGAGTGGTCCAAACATACTTTATGGTGTCCCTTGTGTCAGCCAAACTTTGCTGGCCTAATTGTACTAACCTAACTCCAGGTTAGGATTGCGCCTTAGATCATCCAGCTCAGTAGTTGCTACACATGGACTACATAGTGTCTAACATTTTGTAGAGTGTCCGTCAGAGATCTTTCCCAGTCTTATCTGGAGATGTTGGGGCTAAACATTTTATTTATTTATTTATTTATTATTAGATTTGTACCCCGCCTTATTGTGCCCGAAGGCACAACATGATTGCAATGCATGTGTCATTGAGTTGTGCTTCCTTCTCACAGTAAAATAGTAACATAGGAAGATAACTGAAATTCACATTTGTCTGTACTGTGGTGCAACTGTGCTATGCACTGGAGCAAAAAGGGTTACATACATGCTCTGTATCACTGAGAAGTATGTCACTCAAGAAAGGTAGTCAAGGGCCAATTCTCAGAATGTAGCAGTCACAAGGAAGATTGTTTGGGAGGCACCTATTCCATGCATGTCTGAAACATGAGACCACTGCTCACCATCAGAATTGCCTGTATTGCCAGGGCCAGCCCCAGGACCCAATGTGGGGCATTCCTGCAGAGCCCCCCACCTCCACAGCCCCCTAATCACCATACAGCTGTGCTGATTGCTGCTGCAGAGAAAAAGGTGCTTGTGGAACCATGCACAAAGTGAGGCACCCACAAATAGCTGGTTCACCAGCTGCTTCTGGGAGACCCATTTTGGGCTGTTTGGAAGCAGGACTGGGTGGGGCCAACGCACAGACACTCCTCTCACCCCACCAGCATTCCAACACCCTGAGATCCCAGCTGTGGCAGTGGGTGATCCATGTGCTGCACTGGTGCAGGGCCTAATCTGATGAAATCGGGCAAATTTTGAGAACTTAAGACTGCCCTTGTGTATTGCATAGAAAGTATCCACTCCATCAATGCCAGGCATCCAGAATCTACAACGAAAACACAGTCAATGATCTTTAGACAACAGATTAAAAATAACTGGCCCAGCATCTGAAAGACCCACTGTGATGTCCATTGCTGTTCGCAGCCCCGCCCCCTCTGTGTGGGACACTCTCAAGTGGCTTACCTGGATGTTGGATGACCCCTCGTGTTGTGCAACGGAGGCGTAGTTGAGGTGCTTTGGATCAACCAGTTTTTTTGGTCAAGGATTTGACATTCATGGGCACTGTTCACAGGACCACAGGTTTACAATGAGTTGCACCAAGCGTCCAGTACATCCATACTGCCTGGGGCAGTTCTCCCCTAGCTTCCTCCTGGTTTTTCACCTTCAGGGCCAAGGCCAGGCTGAGGATGCAGGAGGCCTCCGCCTCCCTGGATAGGTCTCCCTGGGTTGCAGAGCCTGGGAGGTGGACCTCCTCCTCCTCCACCTGCCAGGCCTTTTATTCCTCTCCTGGCTGATCTCCTGGCTCATCCCACTTCTTCCTGTCCACACTGCTTTCCTCCTCCCCATGTGACTTCTAGTGGGCAAGCCAAATTAAGGGTTCCGCCTACAGGAGTTACTCCTGTGTCACCCACCTCCTTGCCCTTTCCCAGCCCAGCCTTCCTTCCTTATGTGGGTTGTGATGGCTTGGCTGTGGTTCTGTCACCAGGGGCGGTTCTAGGCAAAATGGCACCCATGGCAACCAATGAAATTGTGCCCCCCAGGGGCATGCAACGTCATGACGTCATGCCTCCTTATAGCCCTGCCTCCTTGGAGTGGGGGTGGGGCACTGCGCGGCAGCTTCTCCTAGCTGCCGCTGGCCCATT
Organism: Lerista edwardsae; assembly: GCA_029204185.1. NCBI lineage: Eukaryota > Metazoa > Chordata > Lepidosauria > Squamata > Scincidae > Lerista > Lerista edwardsae. The sequence continues at coordinate 17,550,106 of JAJKFI010000001.1, forward strand.
AAGGGCTTGTTCTTGCTGTCCTCCTCCGCTGGTCTGCACAACCTGCCCTATTGCTAAGTTACTATATAGAATTTTGTGGTGGCTGTTGCCGAATTGTTAATGCATGGATTACCACGGTCAGTAGTGCAATCAGCTATGAGAACTGCAGTCACATTTGTTCTAGAATTTCAGGACATCATGCAAATGGGAGAATGCTCAACTTAACGTTCAGGAAACAAATGAACTCTTAGATGTGCTTGTTGCTGCTTTGTGGCTAGGTCCTATGCCTTATTGTACCACCAGCGGCAGCTAGGAGAAGATGCAGCGCGGCGCCCCCCCCCCCGTGCCGGGTTCTCCTAGCTGCTGCTGGCCCTTTAAGGCCTTTTATTCCTGCCTTCCTTTCCTGCCTAATCCCCTCTAGCCAGTGCCTCCTCTCTCTCCCCCTTGCCCTCCTTTGCCATCTCAGCACTCACTTCCGCCCGGCTCCTCCTCCTTCCTTCTAGCGTTGTGGTCCCTTTTTCCGAGTTCCTCATTCTCATGCCTGCCAACCCCCCGAAGTGAGGGCACACATCGCGGCAGCGACAGTGTCCCGGCGTGCGCATGCGCGGCGGTGTCCGAGCGTCCGACTCTCCCAGCTCCTGAGAGAGGGAGAGAGAGAGAGAGAGAGAGAGAGAGAGAGAGAGAGAGAGAGAGAGAATGCCTGTTGTCTTTCTTCTCCCTCCCTCCCTCCACGAGCTCCGGAAGCTGGGGTGCATGCACATAAGGTGGGCTGTGCCGAGCCCTGCCTAGCCCTCGTGCACCCGACTGCCCCTGACAGAAGGCGAGCAAGGCAGCGGCCAAAGGCTGAGGTGAACCCGCCATGCACCCTTTCATGAGGCAGATGCCTATGGGGCCCTGAGGGGGCTCTTCTTAGAGTAGGGGGGTGCCGCAACGCATCTTCTCCTAGCTGCCGCTGGCCTTAAAGGGCCAGCGGCAGCTAGGAGAACCCGGCGCGCCGCGCCTCCCGCTTCTTAGAGCCGGGTTCCTGCGGGGGCGGGGCGGGCGCTATTTTGGGGGCGGGTGCATCATGTGAATGGTGCCCCCTGCAAGATGGCGCCTATGGCTCTTGCCACCCTTCGCATCCTATTAGATGCACGCCTGTCTGTTGCTGCCCCTCCTGAGCTGGCTGTCAGGCCAGGACCCCTCATCCTGTCGTCCCCTTCCTGTCGGCAGCCGCTCAAGGGCAGACACAGCCAGCCTGCTTGCCGGTCAGCATCACAGGGTGGGCCCGCCCTGTGACACCCACACAACTAGTTCTGTGTGCTACATCTGTTTTAGTTTGGCATAAGTGTCTGCTTATCATATGATATCTCTGCTTTGACTTTTTTTTTTAAAAAAGTCAAATATAACATTGGGTGCAGCTAAAGTAGCTCTTGGATTCTGGCCCAAGAGTAAGTCATTTCATATTATCTAACTGTAATCATGTATTTTCAATGGAACCAGAATTTCAGTGTCACCTTACTTCAGAACCTCTGACAAAACTCCACTGGGACAGATTTTATTTCATTATAGTTACTCTCTCTCATCAAAGGTCCTTCATAATGGAACTTTTTTCCGTTGCATCATCAGCATGCAAAATATTTTCATCACCAAACAAAAATCCACTCTGTTGATGAAGCAAAGCCTACAAATTGTATGGGACTAAAGTCCACAGGAACAAAAGGGTAACATCAGAAGACATATTATTAATGAAGGACGGAACTTCATAGCTAAAATGACACCATCCTGCTGAGCTGCAGAGTTGATGATTATATTTGGATCCCACCCTTCCAGGAGTATGGTCAGGAGTCAGCTGAGTTGGGCACTAGTTAAAAGCCCGTACTCATCACAGGGACCCTCTGGATTGGCCTTGAATTTGTCACTGTGGCTGGCAGTGACAGATACACTAAGCTGGGTCCTCTATGGAAGGGCAGAGTACAGGGCTTCACCCCAGGGTGCCCTGCAACTAGGAGCAAGGACTGCAACCCTCCTTCAAAATGTTATAGATCAGTGATTCCCAAACTGTGGGTCAGGACCCACCAGTGGTTCATGAGCCAATGTCAGGTGGGTAGTGAATCACCGAGCGCAGGAATATCGAAAATAGGGGATGATGGGATGATGGAAAAGGGGAAGGCTGTTTTTGGTTGTGTCAAGGTTGTGGTTGTTTTGCTTGTGTCAAGGTTGTAAATAGGCTTTTTTTCTTTCTGATTCACTTTGTTACTGGAAAATAACTGAGAAATAACCCAACTTCTTGCTGCATTCTCAGGACCGCAGCAGGCTCTGGCATCACTTCCAGCCATGACATCACTTTGGTGGGTCCCAGACAGATTTGTCATTCTAAAAAGCGGGTGCTGGTGCTAAAACGTTTGAGAACCACTGCTCCAGATGCCAAACATGGTTCTCTCCCTCTCATTTCCAAATTTATTGCTTTCTATGTGCCAGTGTCAACACTGCAATTGTTCTTTGGTGCCAGCGCAGTGATCTTGTATTATAACACAGACACATTAATGTGAGTCAAAGCATAGCATTCAGATAGCTATCCATCACAGAACAAAGAGTCATCTTAACAATAGTTAGGGAGAAAAGAGCTCTGTGTGTAAAGCATCCAAGACCTCCTGGCCTGACAGCTCCTTGTGTGGTAGGGAATGTTGAAGGGCAATTAAATGACAGGCCTTTTGACAATAGGAAGCTTGCCATGAAGCTGGACTTGTCTGTCTTTTTATCTGTTGCGTGTGTTTCCAGACATTCTGCACGAGAGATAACTGCTTTACAGTGCTTAACTCATTCAAGTCACTACCATTTTTTTTTCAATTGGAGTGGGAAGGAAAGGAGATCTTAATGCGCACTCCCAAGCACCCGACATCCAATCTCCCTTTGCCGTGCGCTGCCTTTTTTCCCTCTCCTCTCACATCAATAATCTCTGAACATCTGGCGTGCCTGCTTTACTTACAACAATGAACATGTCCAGAGACTTAGGTTATCATTTGCTTCAGCTTTGTTTTTTATTATATACTAAAAACTATATTAAAATACAATTACAGGCCTAGATTAAACTGATGAAAGCCCAAAATGCAGAGTGAGGGATTATCTTTTGCCCTTTGATCGCTCTACTCTGGTGGAATCTGATTGGCCAGGGGTGATAGGGCAAGCGGGTAGCTGAGAGGGGTCGTCCTTTCCAGACACATTTCTAAGCCGTGTTACTTGTGTGTTGCTTGAATGGTGAAGACTCCGGAGATATGTAGCCTTAAGGGAGAACTCACGCTTCACTTCCCCATCCTCTAGTGCAGTGATCTTCAGATTGTGGTTCGGGACCCACTTGGTGGGTGTGACCTGATGTCAGGTGGGTCGTGGAAAGCTGGGAGCAGCCATCTGGGAAACTGCAGACCTTACTCTTGTTATATTCCTTTTGTGAGTTTTAACAGTTTGAATTTTCCAGTGAGGGTTTTTTTTTTTTTAAAAAAAATGTTTTTATTTCAGTGCTTTTATATAATATTTTGTCCTAATCTTGCTTTCTGTCAGGGATGTTTCATGGTTGTACAACTGCTGCAGTCCAAAAGTGCCAATTTGCATTTCAGGAGTGTCATGTTATTATGTTACCATGACAGCACTTCCTACTTGATGATGTCACTTCCTGCCACAACATCACTTCCAGATTAATGACATTACTTCCAGTCGGTCACAGCACGAGGGCCATTCTAAAAAGGGGGTCTCGATCTAAAATACTTGAATACCACTGCTCTAGTGTGATCCTGGGCTTGAAGATTTACATAAGAATGAAATGTGGGTCCTTTTTCCATTTCTGGCACACACTTTAGTTCTGAAGACCAAGGAGTGACCCAGAACAACATTTTTTGATCATCAATCTTAGTCATGAATTCATTATGTTCTCCAAACTGCCCACTAAAGCAGCAATCCTCTACACAAATATTTGCAAGTAATTCCGAAGGAACCTACAGTGGGATTGTCTTCTGAAAGAATATGCATAGAATTAAATAATGGATGGGGCAGGGATGCTGGCACACTGCCCACTGCATCCTGCAGGCCATCTAGGGACTAACCAGTTGGAGAAGTAAGAAGGAAAAATGTTACTTACCTCTCTGGTTGGTCTGTGGTCGCCTGTGGGCCTATGGCCAACTCAGAGCTACACCAGCTGTTTTGCTGGTGTAAAACTGTTCTATGCCCAAGGGGGTGTGCCAGGGTCAGGATAGGGGGATTCGACATTTTCTGCTGCCTCAGATCCACCATCCTGATACACCCCAATTGCCAGCAACACACGTGCCCTTCCTGCCATTGTACTGGCAGCAGTGCTTCACAAACCAATGGAGAGACTGTCTTGCTAGCAGACCTAGGGGATGCTGGCAGACTTTGCAGTCCAGCAGAGTACCACGAAGATAGGATTGGAGCTGGGGTGGGCAGAAGATCATCCTGAAGCTACTGGTGAACTGATCGCTCGGACAATAATGTAATCCCTAAACCTTCTCCCTCCTGGAAGGCAAATGACTGCCCAACCCTTGAATAGTCAACGTTTTGTTTGTATTTGATGAAAAGCTATTATCATACATCTTTATCATACTGCTACTTTTAAGGGGTCCCATTTTTTTTCTACTAGATAGTTCAATGTCACATTTTTTCCCTACTTTCTGGGGTCTGAGATACTTCTCAATTTATCCTATATCAGAATGTGAAAGAAGAACTTCAGAAGAACTTCTTAAAACTGGTGTGTAAATGCAAAAATATTAGTATCCAGAATGAACATCTATAGGAAATAGTTGGTTAATAAATTTTGTTGCCATAAGCAATTCTCCATAAGGCAAGTGTTCCATAGGTTTATTTTCAGTGAAAGAAGTATCAAGATCTGTGAGGTTAAAAAAAGCAACAACTTTGTTTTAAGCTTTCCTGAAGGTTTCCTTCAACCCACTTTAAATTCATGCAAGAAAGCTTTATTATTATCATTCGTCTCTCCCTCCCCCCAGTAATGATTTAGAATAAAAAAGTATATGATCTCTGACACATAAATTTCAATTTCATCAAGAAAAGACCACTCAGGCTGGTCATTTTTATGACTCCCAGATGTGATTTGTGTTGTATAAAGCTGCATTTAGCAAAGTGTCAGTAAACAAAAATTATTGTAGGCTTTGACTGCATGTGAAGGCAACAGTTAGCAAATTTGAACTATGAGCTGATCTCTTAAATGAGCTGCCAGAAAATAATATTTATGGCAACCTTTTCACCACGGCATTTAACACTCTGGATTGCTTTTCTAGCATTTGAAAAGAGTGTCTGCTATTGCTATTCTGAAAAGAAGAAAACAAAGCAAAACACAAACATTGCTGCTCTGGATTTATTCCACTGCTTATTATCATGGGCCATGTCATATAACATACATGCCATGCTTTGTTCATTGCATGCCACGTCAAAGAGCTTTATACCCACATACTCCAAGGAGATCATTGTCTGTTTATGATCCCATCAAGCGCTTCAATAGAAAGTGCCTGGTCTATGGTTTGAATTTTCTCTTCTGAACTGCAGAATTATTTCCTGCTGAATTTACGTCATCACCAAGCTGTGTTCTTGGAAGATTTGTACTTCATATCAAAGCTAACAGCTCAGTATAGGGGACACACAGGCACACAAAAAAGAGATCAAACTACATTCTGATCAGATACTATTGCGGTAATGGTATTATTGTGGTCGTTTCCGCTTCATGGAGAGGCATGCATCAAATTCATTCAGATCTGTGCATCTTTTCATTACCTATAATGAATAAATATATTTCATTGCGGCCCAAACCTATATGCAGGATAAGCTGATGGACCTCCATCCTATGGTCCACCATTGCAGCCACTTCACCAATGGTCTGCCTTTTCTCATTTTGTTTCCTTTAATTTTCATATTCCTCCAACCTCCGTGTGTCTCCCATAAGTATCTCCCAGTTCTGTTTCCCTACTTGGTTAGTCTCCCACCCACCCCTTTTTGAAGTAAGAAGGTTTGTAGTCGCCCCCCCCCCCACTTTTTTCAGTTCATCCTTGCTTCTTTCTGTTTTGTGTCTTCAGTCTGGTCATTCTCCCATCTTGGTTGGTTGTCTTGTAACACTGAAATACTGCTGTCTGCCTCTTCATAAAGAGGATCCTAGTGGAGTAGCCAACTGGCGCACCACCCTGGGCCGTGCAGGTTGGCCTGTCGACCCGACCCGGTAGTGATTGTGGCGACGTAATGATACCACCATAATTACTTCTGCTGTGGCCAATCGGCCATGATGAGGAAGGCTCCAGAGATGAGCAGAACCCACCTTCAGAGCCTTTCGGCACAGTCAGAGCAAAGCCGGCCACTTTTGAGGAAGAGGCTGGCTCTGTTCTGGCCATGTTGCACTGAGGAAGGCTCTGGGGGGGGATAAGGAGGGTTCTGCCTGCCGCTGGGACGTTCCTCAGTGCAGCACAGTTGAGGTTGTGAGTGAGGCAATTTATGGTTTCATTAATTTAAGATACTACGTTGGTTAAGCTTGGCTATCTTAATACTTAAATATTTAAGTATTTTCAAGTATAGTGCAGTGCGCTTCAGCCTTTTTCGTGCCAGAACCCCACTAAATAAATATATAAAGTATGGGACTGGGGACCCACTATTGATTCTGCTTCCCTCCTGAGACCCTAAATGCCCACCCCACCCTATTGCTGCCTACTCACCATCCCTGCTATGCCCTCCCAGCACTGTTCACTGTAGCCAAATATTCTTGTTTAAGAGACCAGAAAAAGTTATCATGAAGTCTGGCACTAGGGAAAGCTATTTTAGTACAATTACCAAGAACCCAAGCGGGACTGAGACACAATCTCCTGGTACCTAAAGGGGTACGCCAAATGTATCTCCCCTTTACCTGGTGGTGCTCTAGTCCAGTGGCCTTCAATCTTTTTCATTCCCATAAGTTGCTGTGACCCCACAATTGAGGCTTTGTGACCCCATTGAAGAACCCTGGTATAGTGAAAAATGTACCAAGAATAATTATTCTGCTTATGTTATTTTTTTATGTTGAGATAATCAGTATAAAGATAGTAAAAATGACCAATTGTTGGTGAATAAGAACATTAAAAATATATAATTTTAATTAATTTCAATGCCCCCTTTCCTTCTCAAAGTGGCTTGGTTCAGACAATAAAATATATATGGTCAACCCACCCATGGGGGGGGGGGGGCTGGAGCAGAAGAAATAAGTGAAAGTTTTTGTTTCTTACCTATTCTAGCCAGCCTGGTCTCCAACCAGTCTGCAGGATGCAGATAGGGCCGCAAGTATAAAAAGTCATTTTGGCACAGAGGCATTCCAAGGGATGGGGATGCTAAGTTTGCAGGAGCCTGAGCTGCTGTGTAACATAGCTCCTCCCCCTTGCCTTCAGAGCCATTTGCAGTTCAGACAGCTAAGCCTCCAGGCTGGCTCTCCAGACCACACAGGAGCTCAAGCTCCAGCAAAAGGTAGTGTTTTTGCCCCTCTTCTAGGAACATCAGTGCTTTGGCAATTAAAGCTATTCTGTTCTTCAGTTAGGATTAATGCCCTGATGCCTGATCATGATCAAAAACACAGAGATAGGATTTTCCTCCATTTTAAATCTTGGCTGCATGATCAGTCCACGTTACATTACAATACTCAACAAAGGATTACATAAGCAACAGAGACACTATCATAATAATACTATAGAATTTGTATCATGTTTTTGCAGCCATTCTCAGCATCTTCTTGGCTATGCCCACTTAGGTGCTTTTCTCATGTTCCACAGCCCCCTCCCCCCCTCAATCAAGGATACGATATGAACTGATAAACATAATACCCCTTTGCACTGTTTTCAGTCAGTGGCACCCTTCAAATGTGCCTGGGCTCCACAGATGGCTGTATGGCTCCCATTGAGAATGGCGAGAGTGTTTTTCTACTCCATCAGTGTTAAAGACAACTGCTTAACACGCAGTATTTCCACTATCCTTACAAAAATCCTGCAAAGGATTATAGTATTTTGATTTTCCCCATATTATAGCTGGATTGTTGAGGCTGAGATGGAGGACATATAATGGTTTATATGCGAGGTGAGAGTTGAATGGGAAGCTTCCTGGTTCACAGTTTGGTCTCTTGGCTGCACTAGAGGCTTAGCTGCATGATTATCTCTTTCATTAGTTTGCTAAACTGGGATTTTTTTGCTTACAACCTAATAAAAGATTTTCTGCTTACTATCTAAGAAAACAAAACCATTGCCATGAACAGTTTAAGGTTCATTACTCTGGGAAGAGTGTACAAGGATAGTCCCTTTATAAATATGTGTGATAGGAAGGGGCTGATAGGGGAAGAATCTCTTAAGGAGTGGCATGAATTGTGTTTGAGAAGCACAAGTATACAGTACTTATCAGGAGGTAAAATGATTGTGTATTAAAAATACAAATGGTGGAAGGGATATCGCAGGGATGTGCCAAGCCAGCAAGCTCAAGTCATGAGTCAGCGACACCATGACTTGATTTGCAAATCATAGTGTGCGCCCATCACAACTTGGCTCACAGAAATTTCAAGTTATTTTGACTTGAGTCCCGAGTCATTTTGATAAATGAGTCAAGTCCTTGGGGGGAAAAACCCTTTAAACTTTTCTCCTAAACTCCCCCCCCCCAGCCACACCTCCTGGAACCACCTACCCTCTTCCCACCACACCCGCTGATGCTGCCAGTCTGAAGGATGGCAGACTGAAGGATTGCCCATGAGGTCTTTTGGGGAAATACAAAAGCGACAAAAGCAAGCAAGCAAGCAAGCAAGCAAGCAAGCAAGCACGCACGCACACACACACACACACACACACACACACACACACACACGAGTCAGGACTTGAGTCAAATTTGAATCATAACTCTTTTCCGAGTCACTGGCCCAGAGACTCGAGTCTGAGTCAGTGATGTCCATGACTCAAGTTAATATGACTCATGAAGAACAGCATTTTACAGTGGGTTGAGTCATGATGACTTGAGTACCCAACCCTGAGATATCAAACAAAAGATCAATCAGATCTCCCAATCTCATCAACTTCTGGCTTTGATAGTTTTTTTTAAGGGTGCATTCCTAATTTGGAGGGCCAGCCCAGGAGTGTTGCAAATGTACCGTAAAGTGTGTTTGGATAAATCTCAGAGTCAGGGAGGCCGACACAGGATTTGTGCCAGCCTCCATGATACAGAGAGTGGTCCAAATGCACTTTATGGTGCACCCTCAGGGCGCAATCTTAACCTGGAGTTAGGCTGGCACAATTAGGCCAGTTTGGCTGGCACAAGGGACACCATAAAGTATGTTTGGACCATTCTCGATGTCAGGGAGGCCAGCTCACAGATGTGCGCCATCCTCCCTGACTCCAAGAGTGATCCAAATGTTCTTTATGGCAGCTCTTGTGCTAGCCAAACTTTGTTGGCCTGACTGTACTGGGCTAACTCCAGGTTAGGATTGCACTCTCAATGTGCTGCAGTATTCAATTTTTTAATTTCCACCCTCAAAGAATAACTATGCCACAAAGCCCACATGCAATAATACATAAAGAGTGGCGTTCCCTGGGGCAAAGCACTATGTTTTTCAGGCACCTGATTGTCCATGTAAAGTGGCCCCTCTCCTTCACCTTCAGAGCTATTCGCAGCTGTGAGAGCCAAGCGAAGGAGACAATTAGGCGGAGAAAGGAACCCTCTCTCTCACAGCTTCTTTATTCTCTCTCACCTTCCCAGCTCAAGCCCTGATTCATTTGGTTACAAGCAGATCCACTTGCATGCAATGTGCAATTTGAATCTAAAATAGGCGTACGAGTACTTCTCCCATTCACGCAAATGCAAACATTACCCAGTGTGTTAAAGAAAGCATGGAATTTATTATATTCAGCCTATCTTGGAATAAGGAAGAGCTGACTCCTTAGGATTTGGTCTGATGGGTAAGTAAAAGCATTACTTTTGCTGCACCAGCAACGGAAGCAGAAAATTTAATAATTTCTTTCCTCTCCCCCCAATTAAAACAGATCAGATTGATGACTCACTTTATGAGGTTGTTGTGTATTTTACATCTCTTAATTAGTTTGTGGCACCCTCATCCGGTTGCATCTAGCGAGAATTCCTTCTGCCCACAGCCTCACAGACATTGTTTTCCCCCTAATTTCCGGCAAAAGATTTCTAGATGACTTATAAGCCTTCTCTGGGGGGGTGTAGTTATCATAACTTAATCACACCCTTCGGGGATTAAAAACACTTATCTCTGGATCATGACTTGTAATACCCCAGGGGGGTGATTATCTCGGGGAAACTCACAACTCTCTGTCATGCCTAATTGCTTAATTATTAGAGCTGCAAGTTCACATCGCTACACAGGAGCTCAGGTTGTGCTGGCACTTCCGTGAGGAATCCCTCTTTCCTGTAGTTTTTAAACTTGTGATAAAAATCTGCTGTCAGCTGATATTCCACCAGAAACTCTACGACTGATAGGGCAACTTTTGAGCAGATTTCTATACTACATTTTATCCTGACTATACTTTTATATTGGGAGAAGGAAAAGGAAAAATATTCCAGGCATGCCCCGGTATCCGCTGGGGTTCCGTTCTGGACCCCACTGTTGTTAATGACCGCACTCCTCCACCGATCTGTGCGGCCACTATATCAACACTGCTCTTTCACATGCATACACATGCATACACATGTGTCCTATGTGTCACATATCCTATGACATATGTCATGCATACACACAAATAACTGAAACTGGGGAAATTAGCTAGTGAGAGGTTAAATTCAGCAGTGTGAGAATTTTGGGATCATTGACGTGGATGAGCGGTGCGAACAACCTCAAAGTGCCTCAAAATTAGGCTAACAGTAACCATGGACAGAGCTTTTAAAAAAGAAAAAAAGAAAATAGAGTTTATTAAAAAATATAGATGACAAATAAAGGGCACATTTAATTCCAGGTACTTTTGCTTAGAAGATCAGTTACGGAGCTTTAAATGAACTTGCAAACAACAGTATTTGGACAGCAAGAATTAGTTGGAGAGAGCGAGAGAGAGAGAGAGAGAGAGAGAGAGAGAGAGAGAGAGAGAGAGAGAGAGAGTTGTGATGAGGATTCAAAAAGGAAGAGAAAAGGTGTGTGTGTGTGTGGGGGGGAGATACAGTACTACCTATCCTATTCAGCCGGTCAGGGGTGTGAGGTCCTCATCGGCAGCACAGGCAGGGCTTCAAGATTCCAGGTTCCAAAAGACAAAGATGGAGCAAATGGCAGTCTTTGGCAGGGCCCAAGATAGAGGAGACTCTCTGACTAGGGCAGAAGCCTCCAAAAACACAGCAGGAACACTCCTGGAGGGTCTAGGAGTGGTGACTTGAACCTCTCTCTTCTTCTCCCTTCCTTTCAATTCTTTCAGTTCTGCTTTCAAAACAGGGGTAGATATACTAATTTGCACAAAGGAAACAAAACATGCTTAGGACAACAAAGGTGTTTGGAGCTCCTTCTTTAGTGATGTACCAGGAACTTGATTGGATTGAGTGGGCTCCTGATGGCTTACACATCAAAATGTTCCTGCTGGACAATGGGATGTAGCAGGGTGTGTGTTGCTTCAGATTCAGGGTGGGAGACTGCTTGGCAGAGTCTGAAAAGCTTCCTTAGTGTACGGTTTTCAGTGGGGTTTAAAGACCTGTCTGTCTCGTCTGGCTTTTGGAGAGGGAGGTACTCTTCTTAACGTCGTAACTTTTATGCTGTTTATACTATTTTACTCTTTTGTGCTGTTTTGCTCTTTTACTGTTGTTTTTATTGTTACATTGTTTCAGTGGTTCTGGCAGTGCAATCCTGCCTCGGATGTAGCATCTATGCAACATTGTTGCATCAATACTACATCATTAGCGCCAATGTGGGGGCACCGAGCGGCACCCCCGCGTTGGCACTATTGCACCGAGACGGGCGCTGCAGGCAGTGCCAGTCTTGATGCGCCCGTTCTGCGCCTCCCTTGTGCCAGCTGAAGCCGGCTGGTGCAGGGGAGGTGCCATGCCAGCGGGAGGGAGTGGCGGGGAAGGGCGTTTCTGGGCGGGCTGTGGCTGGGTTGTGGGCGGGCCGGCAGGCATACCAGCCCAGGAAGGGGCGGGCCCAGGATTGGGCCATAAGGCCACATCCTAGACCTGTTCGCGAGGCTCTGCGGCCCCAATTTGGGGCACACGGCCTCTTGGGACCTGCTATTTAGCAGGTGCAGACCGAGGAGCGCATTGGGGAGGCTGGCACCTCCCCTCATGTGCCCTTGCACCAGAGAGGCTCCAGCCTCCCCTATACTGGTGGATATGGCAGAGTCCCATCATCCTCACCATTCCAGTGCAGTATAGGATTGTGCTTTAATTGTTTTAAACTTAAACATGTTATATTAATTTTTTTATGTTCCATGTACATCACTTTGGATTATTAGAAAAGCAGTATAAAAATCCTATAAACAAATACATAATATTTGTCCATTTTACTCTCATACCTGGAATTGTGAATTGGAAACTTTAAAATCGTTGAGAGATTTGCAACTGACGTACAGTCCAGTCCAAGCTCTGCTTTGAGCCAACCAGTGCGGCTGCTGCAGTGTCGATGCAAGCAGCTTCTATCGATGCCGCAGCACGGCGCATGCTGCCGGCGCGCCATTCCTGAGCCAGCCGAGTTCAGCTGGCGCAGGGGCATTTCTGGGTGTTGGATGGGCAGACCCAGGGGTGTACCGGCCTGGGGTGTGGAGCGGAGTTAGGGTGCCGCCATTAGGGCCTGATTCGGGCAGCGTGGCTTGCTCAGACCTGCACCTGCTATGTTGTAGGTGCAGATCTGAGCAAGCCCATCCTGCGTCGGATGCAGCACAGGCCCGCTGGCATCTGGTTGGCTAACTTGGAAATATATAGTTGGTTGATACTAACATACTGGCCAACGGGTCAAAATAGAAACGTACCGTCAAATGCTGAGTTTTGCTTGCTTTTGTGGGGGAGATCCTGCTCACAGTTGATGAATATCATGATTACTGCCATTTTTCACTGGCATTCTATCACTTTCATACAGTTCAGGATCTATGATCCAGCCTTCCACAGCAAAGGGCAAAGATGATGCTCGATGAGTCTTCAGTGCTCGAGGTGAACCCTGAGACTGAATAAATAAATCATGTAATCAAGGAAGACAAACTCCGTCATAGAACAAAGCGGGAAAATATCTTAAATACCTGTGCAGCACCGCTCTCCCGTGTGCTGTCCTGGTAACAGCCACATACATTGTGTCTTGGCCCAGTGATCATTGCTGGCAGTGCTGAGGCCTGTGCAGGCAGGCACTGGCCTCTCGTGCTGGCAGAAGAGGAGTGACGTTCGGGTGGGTCAAACGTATCTCAGCCAAAAGGAGTCTCAGTTACCAGGAATAGGCCACAAGTAGAACACCCAAGACTGGTTTCTTCCAAGAGATAGAAAAAATTGTAAGAATTTCCAGGCAATGTGGTATCTAGACTAGGAGCCAATCAGGGCTTCAAGAAAATATGCAGAAAGTATGAAAGGAAAGGAGGTTCCTAGTCATGCTGTGATGGCTGGATTATAAATTATAAATTATAAACCCATCTATTCCATGGTTGCATGGATGCGAGCCCTATCCCATTAGAATTGTATCTTCAAGATGAAGATTAGCCATTCTGCGCAACTTTAACTTCAAAAAATGCCTGCCTGGTATACACACAGATTAATGAAATTTCCAGTTTTGGCAGGCTCTGCAATGAAATGAATGCACATCACAGAGGGTTGTCACCCCGTCTTATTTAAAAGAATGCTCATAAGAATAAAGTAAATGAAAAAAGCAATGTTATTTTAAGCAAAAACAAAACAAAACACCACCCAAATAATTCTCAGTTAAGCTATAACATCATTCGTTACATTACAGGAAGAAATGGTTAATTGATTTCTTCTGTTTTAAAAATGTACAATACAGATAGTTTTTGCATACCCTGCAAACTGGGATTGCAATAAGGAGATGTGAGAACTGCATAAGCACAAAGTTTTAAGGCATGTTGTTAGATTATCTTTCTGCCGAGGTACTATATTAGTGATCAAAGTTGACATTGACAGCTATGGGAAAGAGATAAAGTACTTAGACATCTTACAGAAAAAGATGAGAGGAAACCAGCCCTTCCTCCCCCTTGCCCACCATTTTAGGCTAAGGGTATTTCTAGTCTTTTCCCCTGTTGTTGCACTCAGTGTGGCAGGGAATTTCAAATCTGAACCAGTATGTCGTCCCCCATCCTCCTCCCCTTCTGCCCAAAGTAAAAGATTGTCTCATGCCGTCTTCATCTTTTCATTCAATTGTCGGTTAACTTGAAAACCAGCCAAAGCACTAATCTACAATCAGGTATTGCTCTCATAGGATTTCACTGGGTTAGGTTATTCATTGCATTTGAAGGTGGGAAATTAGACTCGAGAAGATCACTTGCACAAATACCAGTGAACTTGCCTGCTGCATTTTTATACAATATGCCAGAGATGAAAGCAATAACAAAGGCAACTGATAATACTGGAATAGTCACAATGAAAGTAATTCAAGTCAGAAGAGGGGACACACTCATACACGCACTCATATGCACACACACACAGTACATGCATAATACTGTACATTATCTATATATACACTCGTGTGTGTGTGTGTGTGTGTGTGTTATTTAATTTATTTTATTTTATTCGAAAACTTATACCCCACCTTTCCAAAAGCCCAAGGTTCCTTACAATACAGTACTTGAGAAACTGATAAAATACAAAATAAAATTCAAAGAATTAAACATCTACAATCTAAAGCAGTGGCTCCCAAATAGTGGGTCGCAAGCCAATTTCAGATAGTTTGCGAAGCACCTAGGGCAGCCATATTGAAAATATGGAAGACAAGATGATGGAAAGGGGGAGGACTGTGTGGTTGTTTTGCTTGTGTCAAGGTTGTAAATAGGCATTTTTATTTCTGATTCACTTTACTATTGGAAAAATGGCTGAGAAATAACCCAACATTGCTGCATCCTCATGAAAGCAGCAGGCTCTGGCATCACAGTGATGACACTTCCAGCCATGACATCACTTCTGGTGAATCCCAGACAGTCATTCTAAAAAATGGGTCCCAGTGCTAAAAAGTTTGAGAACCACTGATCTAAAGCATAATGTACAAAACCAGCACAGCAAATGGTAATAACAATTCTAAAAACCCCTACAGTATGTATGTGATGGTGGTATGTAAAAAGGCAGTGCACAACAATCTAAAAATACTAAGCGCCCAATCCAATTTGGACCAGCACTCCATCACCAGTGTTGTGAAAGTGCCGTAAGGTTGGCCAGGCCAGTGCCAATCCCCAGCACCCAGAGGAGCAGAGGCGGAGACGGCGGAAAGTAAGTTTCATCACCATTGGCAGTGTGCTCTTTCTGGGTAGGGTGGGGAGGGTAGAACTGAGCGGGAGGAGGGGCAGAGCTTGGGTGGGACCAGTGGTGGCCTCCACTGCTGGATCCTAACTTTCATGTTGGGCTGCGTGGCCTGACACGGAAACCCTCAAATCTGTGTCAGCGAAATAGCCAGCACAGACTTGAAGAGAACAGTTGGCAGGCCTGCGCCCTTACCCAGGGAAGGGGATGAAGTCTCTTTCCACTGAGGTGCCTCCTATGGCTGCTGTGGTGCCCATAGTATGCAATGGTAGCTGTTTGCCTCTACTGTGCCTATGGGGCCCAGGCACCATAGGATTGGGCTGAAAGGCAGCAAATGCACAAGTAAACTAAAACCAACAGGCTGGATTAAAACAGCCAGGAATAGCCCACCCTAACCCATCTCCAAAAGCCAATGTAAACAGTGGTTCCCAAATGTTTTTTAATGTTGGCTTTCTTGACCTACTGGGCCATTGGCCGTGGCTCTCCATTAGGGTTACAATCAGTGATGTCATCCGGGCGCGCCAAGAACTGGAACGCCCGGATGATTGACAGCCGGAGGGCTGCCACGCCTCCCTGAGCCTCACAGCGCCAAAATCGCTCCATTTCAGAGCGATTCGGGACGCAAGGGAGGGCGGGCGGGCGCAGGAGCAGCTCGCCCGTCCTCTGGAGAGGCGGCGCGGCCCGGGCGCATCCGCAGAACTGGCGGAACGGCGTACCGGGCCGTTCTGCCTGGATGACGCCACTGGTTACAATCCTATATATTGTATAGGGTGGTGGGTTTCTGTAGCTCCCCTGCCTGGTTTCTGCAGCTCCCCGGGAAGCGATTGCTCACAGCTTGGGAACTACTGCCCTAGGAAATAGTGGGGCATCTTCAAACACAGCAGCAAATTGCTTTTGTACAATTGTCTCAAGTGTACAGTTTTCAAGTTTCAAAATGTTTCAATAAGCCAATTCTGCCTATTTCCAGGGGGTGGGGGTGGGGAGAGAGAGAGAGAGAGAGAGAGAGAGAGAGAGAGAGAGAGAGAGAGAGAGAGAGAGAGAGCTAAATAGTGCAGAGCAAGACATTTCTGCTTTATTTTGAATTGGCTATTTTAAAGAGAGAAAGAGAGAGAGAAAGAGAATCAATGAAAACATTCAAAAAAGCAAAGTATAGTAAACTCTGAGAACGCATGCAAGGAAAGAAAGAAAGAAAGAAAGAAAGAAAGAAAGAAAGAAAGAAAGAA
>JAJKFI010000001.1:17566728-17579813 GCA_029204185.1 Lerista edwardsae
AAGAAAGAAAGAAAGAAAGAAAGAAAGAAAGAAAGAAAGAAAGAAAGGTGAAAACGACAGGGAAGTCCTGAGAGAGCAGAAATAAAATCAACAAAAAAATCAAAGAATCGTGCATGTTCCTCAATAAAACCAATTGTCTGGACCCATATCAGTGTGGCTTCCAACCACAGTTTGGGGAAAAAACCCCACTCCTGATCATCCTGGTAGATGATCCACACTAGAACTGGACAAGGGGGAATTCAGCTGGACCTCTCTGCAGCTTTCCAAACCATTGACAGTGGTTTGCCTGGTTGCCTTGCCGGGATGGAGTTTACCATTCTTTAGTGACTCCAGTATTTCTTATGGGGTGTATTTCAGAAAGTAGAGACAGTTACATAGCCAGAGGTGGGCGGGTGGACCAGTAAGTACTGCAAGCATCACAATGCACCGTGTAAGTGGCCCCTCTCACACACCATTGAAGCCATTCTAGGCAGTGACAACCGTGCACATTGTGCATTGCCATCAATGCCCAGAATGACTCAGATGGTGACTCATGACCATGTCACACCCTGTGGAATAATCTACATTGGCTGCCATGTAGGCCCAATTCAAGTACAATTGTGCTGAGCACAGTTCAACCTACTGATTACGACCTGTAAAGCCCTAAGCAGCTTGAAGGGCCAGCTCGCCTCATAGGTATCTGCCTGACCTCACCTCCCCGCCATGCCTCTCATCCCTTTGCATGGGAGGCCTTGACCATGCCTCCAACCCCCACCCTTACCCTTTGTGGTCCTTTTAAATGAGAAGGAAGTGCAGAATATGCTGGGCACTTCCAGCATGTTCCACACTTCCTGTTTTATTTAAAGGAATGTGACGCAGAAGAAAGAAAAGGAGGTAGAAGACAGGCTTACTGCCTTCTGATTTGCTTGCTGCTTGCTTTTAGTGAGTGGGAAGTAGGTCAGATTGGATCCATTTGCAATGGGCAGCAGGGAGGTAGCAGCAGACTCAGAGTGAAAAGCCCCTTACCTCTTTTTGCTGCTCCCCGCAAATCACCAGAACATAACAAGCCACAACAGTTGCCTCACCCTTGGGCCATCCCTGGTAGGTGCCTTCCCCAGAACATCACCTAGGGAGCCCAGTAGCATGTGGCATCACCTCTGGAGACACAGTACACCACAACAAATGACACATCCTTTTCAGTGGTGTCATCCAAATGATTTAGGAACAGGTACTCACTTTTGATTGGCACTTGTCAGGGTCCGCCCATCGGAAGTGATGTCATAAGCCAGCAGTGATGTCGTGGCAGGAAGTGAGGTCATAGCCAGAAGTGATGTCATGACAGGAAGTGAGGTCATAGCCAGAAGTGATGTCATGATTGTTGCCATGGATGTGATCATGTTTGTAATAACTTCAGCTTGTGGTTAGTGTTGATTTAACTTCTATTGCTTTGCTTTCTAGAGATGTGTATATACATATTTTGCTTCAACTGTTCCCTGGTTAAATAGCAGGCTAGACTGTACTAGATTGTGAGCCCTTTTGGGACAGGGAGCCATTTAACTTTAATGTTAAATGCAAGAGGAGCATGAGGGGGAACGGGCGACCAAAAAAAGACCGCGTGGGTGCTGGGGGGAGGCTGCAGGAGGAACCGGGACGCTGGATCTGCGCGGCTGGAGGGAGCAGGAGCCCCAGGCAGCCTACCTTCTCATGCTTGCTGCCTTATTCCCGGGTCTCCCTCGCTGCTGCTGCTGCTGCTGCTGCCACCTCCTGTCCTCTCGCTCCGCTGCTGCCACTGCCGCTGCCACCACCATGCTGCCTTCCTGCCTGCCTCCTCACAGAAAGTGCAGGCAACGGCAGCGGGAGTGCAGTACTGAGTGCGCAGCTGCTGAGCCAACCAGCCGACGGGGCCAGCTTCGAGTGGGCGGGGCCAGCTCAACTTCTAGGAACCGGTACTCACGTAGTGGTGCGTAGTGGGTGCATGACATCACTGGTCCTTTTCCATTGTAGTGCTCAACTTGTAGAACTTTCTCCCATATGATTGGGGTGACCACCTGTTTGTTGGGGGGCTAAAACTAAAAATTGAACTTTTGCTGATTTTGTCTGTTGAATGCTTTGATTATTATAGCTCTTACTGAAAATGGCAGTCAAGGTGCCATATCTATGAACTGAGTTTGCTCGATCACAGAGTATCCACAAAGCACAGCATGACTGTTTCAAGCCAATTGCCTTTTGCTGCAGAGCTCAAATAAATTGTTCAACAAAGTGCATTTTTCTTTTTCTAGCAAGCTATAGTTTTTGGTAGCTTACCCTAATGAGCCTTTCAAAACCTGAGTAGCAAGATGAAAGGATCACATTTTAGAATCCCTCAGCAATTTTGCAAGTTAAATCTGAGAAAGGCTGGCTCGCACACAGCATCTAGGAGAACCCACATCTACACCACGGGGGTCGCATAGCTGCTGTAATGCATGAAAATCACTGGCCACATCTGTGCAACAGGGACAGTTTTCCAGACTGAGGCACACAGCTCTGGTGGAAACATGGAAACTCTTCATACGTGCATGGCAAATCACATAGTAAGCAGCTCACATACTTTATGGCTACCATGTGGAGCTACTGCAACATGGGAGCATTTCCATGTGGAGCTCCATGTGGTGCCCCAATCTGAGTAGTAGCAACCTCTATTTTGCAACATTGGGACCAGTGCAGCAACTTGCAACAACTTGAGTTTGAGGAGAAATAAGAACCATCTTCTCTGCACAAATCAATGTGATTGAGATTGTAAAACACATTCTAGTTTTGAAAGCACTGTGACATAAGTCATAATCCTATGCTGCTTTGGGGAGAAACCCAAAACAACAAATGGTAAAGCAACATTTGTATAGCATTAAGTAGAACTGAAGGATTATTTTCAGTGGTGTGTAATAAAACAAGGCAATTTAATAATTTCTAAGTGGGAGAACAGGAACATCAGAACAAAGCACAGTTTGTGCCTTTTGAGAATCACCGAAGGCTAAAGAGACAAAGGCTAATGATAATTAACCTGCACTATTGCCATCTTTCAAGAGTATTCAATATAAAGTGGGTTCAGTCAAGTATTTCAGCTAGTCATGGGGGTAAGAAAATGAGACCCTTCCTGATGGATCTGAGACTCATCAGCCAGACCCCACCACTCATGTCCAGTGCAAATGCAATTGGAAATGACAGCATAACCTTGACAATGGTGGAGTCCAATTTGCACTACAGCAATGCATTGTTTGCTTTGCTTTTTAAAAACCCTTCTCCCTTTTTCTCTCCACCCTTTTCCCAGAAGAATCTGAGACTAACAATTGTTGATGGATGATAGCAGTCTCTCCTTCCAACAGCCACATTCTTCACATAGGAACAACATGCTTTGTTTATGGAGGTTGCGGCGCAAACGATGAGCTTCTCTTCCCAGACAATGCCGAGATGGCAACTCTGAATCGTAATATTGAACTTTCTTTGGTGCAGTGCGCAGTCAGAAATGCTTTTTTTTCTTCTTTAAAGCGGGTTTGGTGGTTGTTTATTGTTGTTGTTTTTCCAGCAGAAAGTTTGCATCCATTAGTTTCAAGGATTGCAATTAGTGTTTGGGCCAAACAAAGAGTCAATATGATGTCATGTCTAGACAACATGTAAATTAATATGAAAGCAACTGAGTTACAAATTCTATACTAATACAAATTAATCTGAATTAAGTGTAATCCACAGTTATTAACTGATTAAATGTGGCTGTTGGTAGCTACAGGGTGCTGACTTCCATCTGTGTTTATCAGGGGCACTGCTTAATCGCTGGTTCTGTATGGGGAAATATTTAAAGCACTTGGGTCTTAGACGGCCTCTGTTCATTCAAAGGAAGATCTGAAGATTCAAATCGGAGCATCTGTTTGAAAAAGTGGAAAAATCTTCCCTTGAATTCTGGACTTCTCTTTGGTTAGAAGAATAGCCCATTTTTCCTCATGTGGTTGATTGTAGCTGGCTCTCCAGCTAACGTATATATCCAGGCAGGGGAGGAGAGCTGCGACTGTGAGCATTCAGAAAATAGTCATGGAAGACAGAAAGAAATCCGGAAAATGTGGAGAACGGTTGTTGTTGTGGATATTATGCAATGAATCGGTAACCTGTTGCCAGAAATAAGGATATGTGTGTCTGATGCTGGCCCAACTCTGGTGAGGCTGTTTACATTTCAGAGCTGGATAGTCACTAATGCAAACATGAGATGGGCAGATTTGTCTACTGAAATTAAGAAAATGTCAGCAGCAGCTGTCAGACGAAGGCTCGCGTCAAATATATTCAGTTGGAAGCATTTTTTAAAAAATACGAATTTTTATGGAACAAGAGTTAAAATAGCCTTTCCCCCATCCCCGTCCAAGAAACCTGCAATATAAATCTTTTTTTACATTATTGGGAGGTTTTTGCCTTTCAGTGCCACCAGTGGAAGTCCAATTATAAGCACTGGATGGTAAAGACCTGCAAAACTTCATTGTCCTTTTGGTTGTATGACTCCTTCGCTTATCAATACGCCGAAACGCCGCTCAGATTAATCCTGCTTGGAAAACGGCTAGAAACGATTGTGTGAAGCATTTTGCCTTATTTCTTCCTCACTGTGAACTGAGAGGTAGCTCATCAGAAAACTCGCTCGCTTAAAGTTTTGACAAGGCTTTGAAATCTATTATGAATCTATCATATAGGACATATAGCTGGTAATTACAAACTATGTGATATCAAAACCAGGGTCAGTGCATTGTATAGACTCTTTTATAGACATCCCACTCATTGCCTTAATAACTGAAGCTGTCACGACAGTGGTCTGTGCCTAGCATGAAGCCCTAAACAATTCTGACAAGCTGCAGCTCATTAAGGGACAGTCATTTTGCTGAAATGTCTATCAGCTCTCAGGGATGCACCAAGATGAATAGGCCCAAAACAATAGCCCCATTTGTTAAAGCAGGAGCTTCTCTAATGCATGATGAGACAATCAAGCCAAGCCGTCTTCAGCACAAAGACATAATTAATCAAATGGACAAATGGTTCAAAAATGGCTCTACTATGTTCAGTAGTGGACAAGGCGTTTCCATGGAAACATTGGCGTTTGCATCATTGTTAATGACCATTCTGTACAATGAAGTTTCAGAAAGAACAAAAAACCAAAGGCACGGTGGAAAATGAAAAAAAAAAGGAAAACATCACAGGAAAAGAATAATTTTAATCAACAATTTCAAAATGATGCTTTAGGATGCTGAATTACCATATGTCAACTTCTGTGCGACAGAGCCTTTCAGGTAGGCTATGGATTTATTGATGGGTAATGGATTAACCATTTTTGTGAGAGAGCGCTAACATGTATTGTAATAATGGCTGCTCAGGTAAGAGCTTCCTTCAATACAATTTGGAAACTCCTTCATGAAGGAGGCTTTAAGAGTGGTTCTTTGTAGGGTAAATAGCCCTTTTTATGAATCTGGATAGTGTTATTCACAGTTGCCTCATTTTAAGACAACGTTCTTAATCTCTGAAACTAGCCACTCCAAAAAAGGAGGTCCTTTCCCACCCCAGGAAATCCCAGCTCCATAGCTTGCAATGCAAGTGACATAATCATGCGACAATATTCTGCCCTACTGAGATACCATATTTGTAGTGTTGTATGCAGGGCTGGTCTTAAGCCAATGTGACTAATGTTGTCACATTGGGCCCTGGACTTTGAGGAGCCCTGCACCAGCGCAGTGAGCATATCACCTGTAGCAGCAGCCGGGATCTCTCTGAGCTGTAGGTCAGTGGGACTTCCCTTGGGTCCTCTTAAATGCCCCTCTCTCCAAACTGCCCAGAATGGGCCTCCTGGAAGCTGTTGGTGGTGACATCATAATGTCAGTACTAACTACTTTGAGATGCTGTGCGTGACACCACAAGCGCTTTACTTGGTGGGTGGCGGACCCTGCAGGAATGCCCCACATCGGGCCCCGCCACTGCTGGAGCTGGCCCTGGTTGTTTGTACAACCATCACAGACCTTGTTCCAATCAGGAATGGAGCGTGACTACCAGGAGGAAAAAAAACCCAAGAATGAATATGACGATGAGTTATTCAATAAGAGGGCAGTTGCTTAGACCAGTGGTATTAAACATTTTAGACCAGGACCCACTTTAAGGGCACTCGTGTTGGGACCCACCTAAAGTGATATCATTGACCTGGAAGTGATGATGTGGCAGGAAGTGACATCATCAAGCAGGAAGTGCTATCATTGTAACATAATAAAATGACCCTCCTGAAATGCAAATTGGCATTCTTGGACTGCTGCAATTGCACAACCATGAAACATCCCTGACAGAAAGCAAGATGAGGACAAAATACGATGTAAAAGCACTGAACTAAAAACAAATTTTTTTTAAAAACCCACTCGAAAATTCAAACTGTTAACACTCACAAAAGGAATTAAATATAACAAGAGTAAGGCCTGCTGTTTCCAGTTTTCTGTGACCCACCAAGTGGTCCCGACCTACAGTTTGAATAACACTGTCTGGCTTAGACCTTTTCGCATTCTTCTCATTTGGTTTGGTTGGGAGAACGTATTGTTTCATTTTCCAGCCGGCTTCTCCACTGAGAACTCACCTCCCTGGGCACTAGCATGCTTAGATCTTGAAGGCAAAGCTTTCAGGAGGTAGGGGGTATGGGGAGGGCATGGGGAGGTGTTCTGGAGTGGACAGAAGGCAGAACAGGGGAAGAAATGGGTCTGGGAGGGACGTGGACCTGGTGGAGGCTTCCTCCACCAAATCCTATACCTCCTCCTGGGCGTCCAGTACGATGCTTGCTGAGTCTGCGCCTGCTAAATAGCAGAACCTTCCCCTCTGCTTAATGGGCCTTACTCCCAGGTAAGTGTGTATAGGATTGCAGCCTGAGTTGTTTCTGCAATGTGGTTTTTTTTTTTAAAAAAATGTATAGACATGGGTAAGGAAAGGGGGAAAACATAGGGAAGGAATACAGTGGTTCACATAAAACGTACACATTGATTGCAGCTTATTACATCATCATCACTTCGTTACTGTTTGCATACAATCTCAATCGTCCAATATTAATTCAAAAACTATGCACGCAAAACTTAATACCTCTTATTCTTCATTCTAATTTGTGCAATTTCTACAATCTAAATTTTTTAAAATAACATTTTTTCCAATAAAATAGATATAGATATAGATATATAGATATAAATGCAATGTAGTTGTTAAGAGCGCAGAGAATCATTGGCAACAACATGTGACATAAATATGAGACAAACCTTGTAATATAAATTTAAAAAAATGAACCAAAACACTTCTGTGCTTTTGATCTTTGCCGCCAGATCTTATCCTTTCTGTTGGGCTACATGTTCCAACACAAAGGCCTTCGCCTCTGCCCTGGCAAAATTGCATGTCCCCTTCTCCCACGGAGCCCACTGTGGCAAATGTCCCCCTAAGGAGACCCCCTGTGGCTGGATGCAGCAGTAGCAATTTGGCTACGGCTGTGCCTGTGAGGGCCAGGCAGCTCAGAATTGGGCTGCCCAGCTTTTAGACTACAATCCTTTCCATACTTACCTAGGAGTAGCTACATTGATTATAATGGGTGTTTCTTCTGAGTAGCCAAGCAAAGGATTGGGCTGTTAAACAGAGGAAGTTTGTTTGATCTTGCCAATAGCTATGAAGGGATATCTGAGGAGGAGGAGAGTTGGGAACAGGGTGGGGGCTTGGCAGGGCCTGTGGGAAGCCTGACTCGGGTTGTTGGGGGCACTTGGACTGGATCAAAACCCCTGTCCTGGGCCCGGATGGCCCCAATCTAGGCTGCTCAGACTGCTGATTTCAGTGGCACAGACCTGAATAGTCCCATTTGATTTTGAATTGATTCCCCTTTCCCCAGGTTGTGCTGTTGCCAGTCCCAACCCTGGGCTGATGTCATGGGGGATACCTCTGCACGCTGAAGCCCACCGCTACCGTAGGGTCAGTAACTGGACCGCCTGGGACAGGACTGGTGGGTGGTCCCGGTGACACAGGTGGCTCTGGGGCTGAGCTGTGCACTGTGCTGGGTGGCTGGGAGGTGGGCCTGCCCAAAGTCTCACAAGGCTTTGGGTGGGACCTTGCTGCAATGCAAGGCGACTCGGCTGGCTGCTTGGCATGGCTGCGCGCTGCCCCCTGGAGCTGGGAGGAGGGCCTGCCTGGCATCCTGTGGAGCGTTAAGCAGGATCCAGTCCTGGGGTGCGGCATGAAGGTTGCTCAGAAGGTTGGAAGGCCCACAGCCTGGAGAGGGCCTGGTTGAGGCCCAGCAGAGGCCTTTGGGGCCAGGCTGGCCTCCAAAGAGCCCCGCCCATGGCGGACCGCCTGGACCGCCCCAGGCGCTGAGACCTTGCAGGATCTTGGGCTGGGGGCGTGGCCAGAGGAGATGGGGCCCAGAGCTCAGACATGGGGAGAGGACACTCTCATCCAGGCAGCTGCAGTGCAGGGGAGATGAGCTTCAGAGGCAGAAGCTTTGGCCTTCCTCAGCTCTTACCTTGGCCTGAAGGGACCTGGGCAGCCCTGACCCCAGGGAAAGGAAACCAGCCATGGGTTACCCCGGGACTGGAGTCATCCTGGGACTACCTCCAGCCTATTCATCCCAGAGGTGGCTGAGGCAGCGGCCTCAAGGGGGTCCCATCAGTACCTTACCTGACCATTGGCCCTGGGAAGAGTCCAGGGGGCAGCTGCAACCAATCATCACCCCAGAATCTCAGGCTCAGGGGAGCAGTGCAAGCTCAGCCCAGGGCACTATAAACAGCCCCAGATTGGGTAGGGAACTGGGCGTTTGGAGG
Organism: Lerista edwardsae; assembly: GCA_029204185.1. Lineage (NCBI taxonomy): Eukaryota > Metazoa > Chordata > Lepidosauria > Squamata > Scincidae > Lerista > Lerista edwardsae. Next base: position 17,575,524 of record JAJKFI010000001.1, read on the forward strand.
GAGTAAGCTTTGTGAGGTGAAACAGGAGGCACGTGTTAGACAGGAGGAGCTGTGAGAGAAACATGCATGTAAAGACGTTAACTTGAACAAACCGACTCTGCATTAACAGCACGGTCAACTTCTGTTCTCTCTGCCTGCTGGGCCAAGCCACCCACACCTTGCTGGCATGGGGTATAGCGACATGACAGGTGGATATGGGGCAGGCCTATTCCAGTTTGGGGTTAGGATTGTACCCTTAGTCTTAGGCGGGTCCCAACAGAGTGTCATTTTGAAAAGTGGGTGCCGGTGCAAAAACGTTAAACCATTGGTTTAAACTGATCCATGCTTTTGTGAGTGTTCCTAAACTTCAGCCAGCTAAAACTCCAAAGTACTTGAATGCATACCCTTTTCTACTTCTAGATCTTCATAATTCCACTTGAAAAGTGTTTTATCCACATCTGTAGTTATCTGGATGTTTTGGTGGCATTTTTCTAGCCTTTAAGGGAAGTCTCATACTGTGTTTATTCACAAAGCAAATCAGGCATCTCAAGCTTGCAAATAAATTCTGTTTTATGACTGTAAGAAAAAAAAACCTCCAGGAATTAAGTAGGTCTTGGTGCCATACAACTGATACTAACAACACTGGATTATGCAGTGCTTATCTTTCCTTAGCCTTGTTACATTACATGCTAAAGGCATGAATATGACAATTTTCCTATAGTTGCTCCTTGTGACCTTTTCTCTATGAATTGTAGAGTTCCCCAAGAGTCTTCTAACTTTAGCACTGCTTCGTGCGTGAAAGCTGTTGCAATGGAGAGTCACATGGCTCCCTCCAAATAGCATCAGGAAATTGGGAAATGGAAGTCTGGAGAGAAGGTGAGGAATCCTGGTATGTAGAGAATTCTATTCTGCAGGGAGTGTTTGTAGCCTAATTGTTTCATAAGCATCTGCTAATTTTGCATGCCCAGCTTGATGCACCTGGGAATTTATTTTTAATTTTTTTTATGTGTACATATACAGTATACTGCAGGTAGGGAGCAGCAGTTAGCTAAATCACTACTCTTCTCCAGCTTTTTGTCAAGCTAAACAGAGTGTTTTAAAACACACTATAGGATGTGGCTAATAAAGCCACACCAACCTCCAGAGGCACACATTAGCATTAACAATTGTAACTTTGTCAGATATCTTGTTTTACCCCTGGCAAGTGGCAACTTTAGGTGCTATATTGCAGCTCTGAAATGTGGCAGCTCCTAGTACTGTCAATGACGGCATATCTACTATACCTGTAATCTGCTCCAGGAATACCCTAGTGGTTTCATACTTTGTCACTGTTCTCTCAATCCCTCTGGACCTTATAGGATGACGAAATGTTAATTGAGACGCCGATTCTTGGCAGGGATGTGCAAAACTCCTAAGGAACTTTACAGATCTGCTAAAAACTAACTTATTGGTAGTGCTATTTGAAAATGGTGTTATTGTTTTGCAGTTTCTGTGATTTGAAAGGCAGACAGTGCTGTTATGTGTTTTTATTCTCTCATTCCAGGTTCTCATTTTCATTATTTTAAATGCTTTAAAAGTGTACTAGGTAGATGATATAGATCATATAGTGTCAGCAGATTCAATCACAGTATTATTTCTAATTGGAAAAGTAGTCTATTTAAAATTTTTGGAAAATATCTAAAATACCAAAATGCAATGTTTTGTGTTTTTATTTGGATATTTTTACATAAAAAAGGTGTGGTTTTGTGTTTTTATGTATTTCCAACAACAACAAACACACCTATTTATTGGCCTTTCCAGGAAAGTTCTCAGATGTTAGGTAGGAATCCTAACATTTTCTTTGAATTTAAGCTAATATTTTTTTAAAACATAAGTGCAAACTCTTTTTGAAATGTTTTTGAAAATAAGCACATTTTAAAATTAGAAGCAGACAAGCAGTTGTTGCTACCTGCACTGAGCACTGGATCAGACCGGTGGCCTTCCTAGATGCTGGGCAAAACACTAAGTTGTGCAGGAGCCCGAGTTCCTGTGTAATGTGGCCCCTCCATCTCATTTTCAGAGCCATTTATGGTTCAGAGAACTGACTCAGAGGCTTTGCTTTCCAAGCCGCGAACGGCTCTGAAGAGGAGGGGCCATGATACATAGAAGCTCAGACTCCTACAAGAATTAGCATTTTCCCCTCCCGCCATAGGAATGTAACTGGGTCGGACTACATGACTTTAACATTCCGTAATTCTGAGTATTAACCCTACTACTATATAATTACTAATTTTTGTTCACCATTTTCGTGATAACAATGTAGGACAAGATACTTGCAATGCTGGATATTATTTGCCTTGGTGTTGTTTATCTCAAAAGTTCAGCAAGTAAAAGACTTCTGGTTTCCAATGGGTTGCATTTAGACTGAAGCATTCATGCAACAACTTGAGTTTTATTTTAGCTGCTTGTGTATTATTATTATTATTATTATTATTATTATTATTAGTAGTAGTAGTAGTAGTAGTAGTAGTAGTAGTAGTAGTAGTAGCAGTAGTTATTTAATTTTTATCCCACCTTTCTGCCCCATGGGGTTTCTACCCAAGGCAGCTTACAATATTAAAATTATTACATTAAAACCCACAAAATATAACAAAACAATGTTAAAAAATATTAAAACAGTTAAAAATTTAAAATAAGCCAACCCCGTGGATCTCATAATTACAAAATTTAAAATGTAAGATGAAGAATGTAAAATATGTACATAGTATATGTGCATTAGCTGCTTCATTAGGTATGTATTGAAGCTATACTGATATAGATAGTAAAATATATCACCATTAGCAAAACTAATTAGAGGTGTGTATGATGCTGGAGTATAAGTAATATGAAACCTATGTGAAGAATCCATCTGAGGATATAGAGCAGTGGTTCCCAAACTGTGGGTCGGGACCCACCAAATGGATCGCAAGCCAATTTCAGGTGGGTTGCAAAGCACCTAGGACAGCCACATTGAAAATCTGAGAAGATGGGATGATGGAAAAGAAGAGGGCTGTATGGTTGTTTTGCTTGTGTCAAGGTTGTAAATAGGCTTTTTTCCCTTTCTGATTTACTTTGCTATTGGAAAATGGCTGAGAAATAACCCAACCTATTGCTGCCATCTCAGTTAAGCAGCAGGCTCTGGTGTCACAATGACAGCACTTCTGGCCATGACATCACTTCTAATGCAGAACCATATTGTCCTTCACAGGGAATGATCTGCAACATAGGTAATCCATCCTTATCCACTTTTCCGTAGAAATGAGGGCTATTACTTTTTGCAATAAGATATGAATTTTTTTTATGGCACATTTTGACATTAATTCCTTCACACATCATCATCAGTGGCGTCACGTTTGCGTCACCCAAGAGCTCATTGCGCCACCCCCATGATTTACCTTCTCCCATACCAGACTATACAGAATAAATTACAGCACCATATGCACAACCTAAATGCAGCGGCATCACTAGAGTTGGTGCAGCACTGCTTAACTTTATTTACACATTTATTTTTTATATTTAACAGTACAGGTCACTCAACAAATCAGTAACCAACAAAAAACCAGTGGCCAATGCAATGACACTCACCCAATGGAATACGAATTCTAGTATTAACTCTGATACATGGAAATGAGAGCTGACTCAGAATGTCAGCTCATTGGTTTCCTGCTGTATCATAATAGCACCTCATTGGCTCTCAGAACAATCAAGCTCATTGGTCAGTTTTGAGTTCAGGAAACCCACCTTTTGTTGCACGAAGCAGTTTTCCTTTTCTGGTTATTTGGTTATAACTTTTCATAGGACACAGATATTTCAACGTGGTTTGTGTAATTGCATTCTGGATTAAATTCCACATTGAATGGTATATAACATGGTGGCATTATTTATTTTTACTCAGTGTGGCCCACACCTCCTAGCGACACCACTGTTCACCATGCAATGTTTTGTAGACTTGAGTGCTTAAAAAGAGCCATTTCTCTCAGGCCGTCATATGAGGGAAGCTGCCTACTGGAAATATAGGCTCAGGTACTTCAAAGAGAGTCATTTCTTACTAGTTCACTTGGAGTTACCTCTCACCTTGCCTCTGTAGAAATCCTCATTCCCTGCCCACTAAACTTCAGGAGGTCCCAAATTCTGTGTCCAGAGTACTCTAATACTCTAGGAAATCTGACTCTGTCGCCCTCAATCTTTCTTCCCTAGGCTACATTTCTGTTCCTTTCAGAAGCCAATTCAGACTTGTTCTCCTGCTTCAAATCTGTCTGTGAACTTGCTGCCCCTTCCTGTACTTTTGTGACC
>JAJKFI010000001.1:17579823-17645197 GCA_029204185.1 Lerista edwardsae
GTACTTCCGCATCTATCTGGAATGATCATCCTCTGAGTCACTCCCCTTCTTCAGACCTTACCTGCAACCCCCTTCAGGCGAGCCCCCTGGCTGTGTTGCTTTGATTATTTTCCCCGAGACCAGCAAAAGACAGACTTGAAGACAGCCTTCCTTTCTGACTGCAGGGAGTGCTTTGCCCCCTTTTGTCAACTGAAGAAGTGCAGCTTCTACCATATGGCCATTCTTCTAGTAATGAGTGTGTAGAAACATGGTATCTGTGTCATGCAGAATAGAAAAAAAAAAAGCTTGAGAGAAATGTCTCTATTTCAGAGAGGAAATGTCTCTATTATGCAATTCACCCTCCATGTTGCCGTTGCTTTATCCAGCGCAAGACACTGCATTTTTCACTACTACCACACCTAACATTGCCATACCACAATGAATACTTTGAATACTTTGTGTACATGGTCTGTGTTCCATATTGCTTTGTAAAATAGGTTCAGGAAGGTAGTGGCAACCTTGTGACTTGTATGAAAAGTGTAAAACAGTGAAAAATAGGGATGGTTTTGCAATGTGACCACACACACATATTATTTATTCAATTTTATTATTTTATTTGTACTAACAGATCATCATTATATGTAAAAGATGATTAAGCATTAAAAAGAAGAAATAAAGAATAAAGACAATGATGTGTATACAAAAGAAGAAAACACACTCAGAGATCTGATATCAAGACAAAAAGTCCCATCATATGACCTGTGCCACTGAGCAGCTCAGTCCGTTAGAGCGTTCTGGTCCCAATGCCAGCACCAAACCTCATCCCTGGGCAATACGTGTAAATGGACAGGACAATTAACTGCATAACTAACAGCCCACCCCTATTCAGAGGTGGGCAGCGACACTGACACAGCCTCCACTGTATGCTATAGACTGGCTGGGGACCAGGCAGAAATGGAGAGGTAAGTAAAAAATGCTTTTACTTACCACATCATGGTCCCCAATGAGACTACTCAGATCTATACCAGTTCTTTAGCTGTCATAAATCTGAATGGGTCCAGGGGGGCATCTTGAAGCTGGACTGGGGATATAGGATACTGGTGGAGCTACTGCAGCTATCCACTTCAAACTGCCCTCAACATGCCCCTGGCCAGCCCTGATCCTCACCCTTATCCTCGGCTGGAATGCCCCTCCACTAAGGTTCAATAGGGACTGGGAACTTGATTGGCATCCATGCTGGCAGCCTTGGCTCTTATGCCATTGCTGCAGCTGTTGCACCTGTGGACATGGTCTTGCACTAATGGAAAACATATGTTCGGCTAAGTCTAACTATGCTAAATCCTAATCACGTGGACAGAAGGTTGCAGCTGTCATTCAGAACAGAGCAGTGTACACCATACTACTCCAGTTTTGAAACAGGACTTACTGTGGTGTGTGCATGACAAAATGGTAAATTCATTCTTTGCAATGTCTGGCCAATTTTGCTGTACCTCTGTTTTCCTTAGATTTTGTTTGCTTCATTGATTAGTTGTATGACCATTCCCAGAAAATCAGGGATCACATAGTGAATGTGATGCTGTGATGATATTATGTAGCAAATTGGATTTGGCTACCTAGAGACATCTCTGAGAACAATCAGAGGCCATTGAAGAAAGGGTGCCTTCTTTCAGAATAGGTGTGCATGTTTATATGTTTTTATAACAATTACTGCAAAACAGTTGAGAGGAGAAAAGGCAGATGTTTTTCAACAATGTTGAATACGTTTTTTAAAAGCACCATTTTTGTGGTTTGGTTCTACTGCACTCAGAATGGAGTGGGGAATACATAAATAAAAAAAGCATTTTACTTTTTCATCTACTCACTATAGTAGATGAATTTTAGTTTGAATTTTCCAGCTTAAAGTGACTAGGCTTTTGATATTTGCACTGTAAATTACCTTAAAGAATCTAGTTCTGCAACTTGTGCCACATTTTTCATGAACTTAAGATAACACAGGTATAAACTCTAATTTTCATGGAACCGATGACATGCTGAAACAGTTCTTGCCCTTGAGTATTTTACTGAACGGAACCAATTATAGAATAACTACAGATGTATGAAGCCCTCTGATAAATGTTGGTTGGGTTTTTCATAACTATTAGCCAGCTATAGTGTTTACTGCCTATTTCACATAGTCCCTTTATGTATTAAAATGGCCTTAGTTGCCCGGAACTAACATTGTCAGCAATGAAAACCATGAGGCCAAAGAAGCTGGTTTATTACCGGTCAGCACAATAAATGCTACGATATAGATGATTGGCGCTGCTCTTGATTGAGAACTTCAGGGGTTATTGATCCAAAGAGAAATGATTGCAGAGCACCTATCTCACCCATAATGGTGCATTTTTACTTTGTGTAGTAAGTGAAGAGAAGAGGATATAGATTATGGTTATTCTTTATTAAATTTATATCCTGCTTTTGTTCATATTAAATTTATAGTAAATCAGTTTAAATAAGTTGTTATTCAGTTAAATTATATATGCAATTAATATCCTATTTTAAGTTCCCAAATAGGTTTCTCAAAGTGACCAACACAAGGAAGAATGAAATTATGGTAACTTTCAAATCAAAAATACTGAAGGATGGGGTGGAAGAACGGATCAGAGTGGTTGCTGGGGCAGCAATGGATGTGTGTCAAGGGCAGGAAGGGGGCAGTTAGCAGCTCCGCTGATATCCTTCCCCTTCCCCTTGCTATGAACCATATACTTGGGTCCACACAGACTTGCACTAGTAAAAGTGCTGGCGCAGGTCCAAGTAAACCCATTGGACGCTTAATCCAGGGCAAGGGAACAAATGTTACCTTACTTTGAGGAGACCTGCTGCTGCAGGAAACTACTCCTGCAAGATGCAGCACACATTCCAATTGTGTATCTGCATCTCCTGGTTCGGGGGAGAGAAGATTTTGATAGGATTGGGCTGTAATTCTACTAAAATAAGCACTGGACGCAGTAGGTTTTTTTTTGTCTTCCTCTTTTCTTGCCACTAAAGAAGTAGCAACAGCAGAAGTTTGTGCTTGTAGTCGGTGGCTGCCACCATCTTTCTCCCTGGTATACAATAGACCAGTGGTTCCCAAACTGTGGGTCAGACCCACCAAATGGGTCATGGGCCAATTTCAGGTGGGTCGTGAACCACCTTGAGCTACCATATTGAAAATACGGGAAGATAGGATGCTGGAAAGGGGAAGGGATGTGTGGTTGTTTTGCTTGTGTCAAGGTTGTAAATAGGCTTTTTTCTTTCTGATTCACTGTGCTTTTGGAAAATGGCTGAGAAATTACCCAACTTCTTGCTGCATTGTCAGGAAAGCAGCAGGCTCTGGCGTCACAATTATGGCACTTCTGGCAATGATATCACTTCCGGTGGGTCCCAGACAGATTGTCATTCTAAAAAGTGGGCCCTGGTGCTAAAACATTTGAGAACCACTGCAATAGACAACATAGAATATTATATCACAGTATAGCATTGGACCGAAAAGGATTGTTAGGAAAGTGGCCCCCTTGTGACATCATTCCGGTGCCATTCTGGAGAAGGAAAATGGTGGCTGCCACCTGCTACAATGTGCCTCTATAGTGGAGGAAAAGAGATGAAAGCCAGCCACTACACTTAAGCCACCCCCAAACTCTTTATTGGTTGTGACCACCTTCTCCTAAAATTTCTCCCAATTATAGGTGCACCTTTACTCCACCTTTAAGCTGGAAGTTTTCTTCTAAAAGCTGTTGGTCCAGTCTTAAAGAAGAACCCATCCCAGCTAGATGTCTGATAAACATTTTAAATGCTCTTCCTCCTTTCTTTGCTTTTATGGGTTTTTGTTTTTTGAATGTAGACTGGGATTATTTTAGCAATAACCTGTCAATCATTCATCAGCTAGTTGTGTGAATCAATGTATTGAACTCTAAAGCTCCGTACTATTTGTCTCTATAAAATGTCAGCTATTGCAGCTGGAATGTCAAGGCTGCTGTTCATTGAATTTCCTAGTACAATGGTTCTGGTGGGAAGGAAAGTGCAGCCTTTATGGAAGAGGAATTGTTATGTCAGAGGCTTACAGAATGCACATTCTATTCTGCCTTTTGCAATTATCTATTAACTCTTTGTGCAAGAGCGAAGAAGAGTCTATCTGTGTGCCCGCGTGTGTGTCTTCCCTCCTCGAATTCAATGAAACAGGTAGTGTTGTAGAGAGGCTGATATGGTATCTTTAAACAGAAGGACAAAAGGTGGCACACTACCAGTATATGTCAGGAAAACAATTGACTGAAGTCGAGCCACTCCATATATTGTCTGTGCCACACACTTTGGACATTCTCCGTCACTGCATTATGTGCCCTCCTCGTAAGACAGGCGATGCAGCATTGTCTACTCTTTTTTTGAAAATGTTTAACGCTTGTTATACCTGAGTTTTTAGAAGGGGCTGTTTAAAGCTCCCAGGCCAGTGTCCTGCATGTGCATGCTCTGTATGAACATGCCTTGTCAGTACCACTCCCCCCCCCACGCAGAAAAAGCTCTTCGGCTTAGAAATGGAGATGAGCACCGCCCCCTACAGTTGTTCATGACTAGACCATTCGGTCATGGGGAAACCTTACCTTTATCTTTTTAATAGACGTCTGTCACCACCATTGGGCGTGGGAGGTTGGTGGCCCCTATGGAGGTGGGGGGGGTCATGGGATGGTGTGGGATGAGTGTGAGGAAGGAATCTCTAGACACTGGATTTCTGCTTGCATAGACGATTTAATCGAGTCAAGGCTTTGACGTTCATGAGGCCCTGTTACATCACAGGGCCAACGAGGCTTACAAAGAGGTAAAGCTAGGCCAGACAGATCTTGCCTTCCCCCCCAGGGCCACAGCTCTCGTGGTGTCGACCCCTGGTCCTCTGGTGAGGGCGAGTGCGCCCATGCCTCATCCGGTCGGTGTAAGCGGGCGAGGGCCTTCCCTGGCGACTCCTGCCTCTGCTTGGGACTTACCCTGCCAGTGTGGGCTCAATAGCCCGTACAGGTAAAGCAGTTGTGTGCCTCCCTGGGAGCTCCTTTCCTCAGCCAGCCAGCCAAAGACTGACCTCCCTGGCCAAGCTGGGCCTCCTTTTAAGGCCCTGGCTCCTCCACCCAGCTCCACGCCTTCCTTCTGGAGGCACTAGAGTAGGGCCTGGGGCTGGCTCCTGCAACTGCCCCCTCTGCCAGAGGATTGAATAGGCCTGGTTTCTCTGTAGGTCAGAGGCCTCCTGGCCTGCCGAGCCCAGTGGGGTCTCATCATCTCGCCTCCTCCCAGGGAAAGGGCAGCCCCAGGGGTCCTTCCCAGTAAGTCTCCCTGGGCTGTGGCCATCCTGGTCCAATCCGAAGTGACAGCGTCCCAGTATCCATGGTATTCATGGATAACTGAAACCGTGGATACCAAATGTGGATACTGGATGTACAGCTAAGTTATTTGCTGTCCCTTCCTCTTACTTCCACCTTCGGCTGCTCTGGATGAAGCCTCCTCGCTCAATCTGGGCTCAATTCAATGATCTAGAAGAGATCTTCCAAGTCTTTTGAAAGAGGACATGGGTGGAGAGAAGAGACTTCATCTAGGGCAGTCTAAGCTGTAGATAAGAGAACAGGGAAGAAGGTTCTGCATCTCCATCTCCTGGGGTGATGGAGAGGCAGCATTGCTTGGGTGCCTTCCTTCTTTTCGAGAAAGAAAGGCACTGGCAGTGCCAGATCCTCTTCCTGCTCACTGAGCAAGTGGGAAGGGGATCAGAGCACAAGTCTCACCATCTGAGCTAGAGTGGAGGGGTGGGGGTGGGCCCCCCTCTTCTCTCCTTTCTCTGCCCCATCACATTCACTGCTCCACACTAGGGCTTTATGTCACGTCATCTATCTTTAGAGATGATGATGCCAGCCCTGATCTTACAGATGATGAATGGTGACTTGTCTCAGTTCCTGAGGCCATTTCAGCTATGCAGCAGAACCAACTTTTATGATGCCCTTGACCCACCCCTCTGGAAGTGAGAGAAGCAACTGCAGTTGGTCACTATGTCAGGTGTGCCAAACATAAGGCTCAGGGGCTGGATGCAGCCCACGGAAGCTCATCAGCGTGGCCTTTGGGCTCTACTGGCACCACCATCAGCTGCTGAGCAGTGCTGAGGTGTCACTGTTGAAAGGGCAGCCTGCATGATAATGGGGCTCTTCCATAGCTTGAAAATATAATCAAGATTTGCGTATTTTCTCTTGTCACTTGCAGCTAATGAGTTGTTAAGTGAGAAAAAAGTGCTTATTTCTGGTCATGACCTAATTAATGGCATTACTTCCAGCCCTCAGCAGGCATCTTGACTGCTATTCAGCCTTTCTCACCCCTGCAGAATAGTTCCTTCCATTCCCTGCTACCCTTCCCATTCCTGTTCTTCTTCAATGCTGTAAAGAACTTCAGTTTTAGTTATCCTAGAAACACTCATAATTGCATCAAAAACAGAAAACATGGAAGATCAGACAATAACATACCGCAAAAAATATCACCAGATACGAAGGACTTTTTTAAAAGTACAATGTTCATGATGGTAAAATTTATTAAAAACCAAACATTAAAGTTTGCTTTGTTTGTAGTTATATGCGGAATCAGTGGTGTCATTCAAATGATTTAGGAACAGGAACTCACTTTTGATTGGCACTTATCGGGAAACCGGAACCAGCCATGGAGCCCGTTAGGATCCGGAACGCCCATTCTGGTCCGTTCCCCCTGAATGACATCACTGTGTGGAATCCATACATAGCACATGAGGTTCCATATTTTCCTTACATTAGTATGAAGACAAATGTTCGCACTTGTTTACAACAAAATACAAATTATTATCTTTGTCTGATGTGTCCCTGAGAAATTACAAAGCCATGTGCTTTCTGTGTTACATATTAGCTAGTGCAGTTACTTTTTTATTTTATTTTAAGGAGTACATGCCCTCAGCAGGTCAGATTTTTACTATGACATGCTCTTGCTCTAACTTTGTTAAAAGTTCATGTCAGTTTTTTTTCATATAAATGGATAATAGCCAAAGATTATCATCCAGATCTATTCACCACAGTTCTTAACAACTGAAGAAAATATGAAACTGCTGAAACTACATGTAGGAAATAAGGTTTTTTAAGATGCAAAGAATTATACATTGTGCTTGGCTTTACATTCAAGTAAAGTTGGTGGGACATGATGGCACTGTGGGTTAAACCGCTGCTCCTGGGCTTCCTGACCGGAAGGTTGGGAGTTTGAGACCATGTGACGGAGTGAGCTCCCATTGCTTGTCCCAGCTCCTGCCAACCTAGCAGTTCAAAAGCATGTAAAAATGCCAGTAGATAAATAGGTACCACTTTGGTGGGAAGGTAATGGCGTTCCGTGCGCTACGCGAATAGTTATGCCAGCCACATGATCACGGAAGCTTGTCCTCAGACAAACGCCGGCTCTACAGGCTTAGAAACGTAGCACTGCCCCCTACAGTCGGTCACGACTAGATCATTTGGTCGTGGGGAAACCTTTACCTTTACCTTTGAAGTTGCTGCACCATAGGGATTTCATGAACACTGGGGGAAAAAATGACGCATAGTATTTTACTTACAGAGCTAGCTAGAAGCTGGCTAGATCTGAAACAAGAAATTTATCCAGTTCTGAGCTTGATTTCCAGCTTTCTGGGTGACATTTTTTACATGCGGACAGAAGAAAACTGTTTCCTCCCTCTCCAAAGTTTCAGGTAGATGCGACTCAAGGAACTATACAAAGTGGTATTTGACAAGAAACATCCAATAGTGTCCATTGTTCTCCCATAACTAGGTCGTACTTGAGTTTTACATGTTACAATACGATGACTCATCATAGCAAATATTAATGGTGCAATCCTATACCCCCCTTTGTGCCAGCGCTACACTCTTGCGCCAGCCGAACGCTGTCGCAAATGTACCATAAATTGTGTCCGCGTCGGCGCTATGGCACCTGGCCGGCACAAATGGCAGCACCAATGCTCGGGCACCGCCGCGACCCTTGACAGCGTCGGCCATGTGCCAATTGAGCGCCGGCATCGCTTGGTCGGTGCAAGGCCTCCGCGACTGGGCGGCACGGCGGGCGGAGCAGCGGTGATGACACGGTTGCAATGCAGGACAGCCGTAGTGCCATATCCTAACAACAGTTCCCAGCCATGGCAGTCCCAATTCGGGCCGCTCCCGTGCATGTTCCTCTGCGCCTGCTATTTTGCCAGTGCAGATCCGAGCAGGCCCATAGGGGTGACTGGGGCTTACGCGGGTGCAAGGGGAAGATCTCCCCTTGTCCTGCATGTTGCTACTGCCTCTTAGTAGGCCGGAATAAGGTAGGATTGTGCTCTGAGTTGCAAACTAGGTAATGACAAGAACAAACATGCATAATACGTGGTGCATTTTGAACTTGGATCTGAACCTGCAACTGAAATTGGTTTGTTGGGAAATGGAAATTTGCAAAGAAAGTTTCTTGAGGATTTTGGATTATTGCTCTAAATAATTATAATCCATGGCTGCCGCCATAGGACTTTTCATAGTTTACTTAGGTTTTAAATTAGAGGGAAAAATGATTGCTCTAATCCAGTGGTTCTCAAACGTTGTATTGGAAAAGGCAGGAGATACCCCGAGGAGATAGGGAATGGTATCAGCAATGTCCCTGTGTCCCAGATAAGCCTAGGGTTAACCCCCAAGGTCTTTGCAAGCCTTGGGAGCACAGCTGCAGGCTGATGAGGCCTCTGGCTCTGAAGGGAGGTTAGCACAGGTGCAGATGGGTGCGGCTGATGAATTAAAGCCTGCCCCTGATTGGCTGGCCTCAGTATAAATCTGGAGGCAGGAGCTGGAGAAAGGGGGCTGGATAGGTACTGGAGGATGGTACCTGGGAAGGTGTTGGATAAAGAAACTGGGAAGGTACTGGAGGAGGGCACCAGGTAGGCATTGGACGGATGGATGGAGTGCTGGACGGAGGATTGCTGGACGGATTGCTTGAAGGACTGAGGAATCTGGCTAAGGTAAGGTTGTTTGGGGACCATTGGGAATTGTTATATGGCTGCCATGCCCCTGGAGCCATCAAGTGGAGGAGGCAGTTGTGGCTTGGGCAAGCTGACTGCCTATTGTTTGGTGGTGGGGTTTGCTGATGCTAGACTTAGGCTGGTTTGGAGCTAAGCCAGTGATGAGGGCAGTCTGGAGGAGGCTGACCAGCCAGTGATCCCAATCAAAGCTGCTGGAAGAGAGGAGGCCCAGTGGGTGACTGAACCCCCTCCCTCTTGCCTATCTCTGAGGCTGCTCTGTGGGGAAACTAGTTAGCCTAGTGTGGGCATTAGGGCCCTTGGGGTAGCCCGGCAGGGAATTTGGCAGAACAAACATTTTAGCACCGGGACCCACTTTTTAGAATGACAATCTGTCCAGGGCCCACCAGAAGTGGTGTCATGGCTGTAAGTGCCGTCGTTGTGACGCCAGAGTCTGCTGCTTTCCTGCGAATGCAGCAATCAGTTGAGTGAGTTCTCAGCCATTTTCCAATAGCAAAGTGAGGGCACTATCCTATACTATGCGGGCCTAGTAAGGCTGACATAGCAGGGATGTATCCTAAAGTCTATTAGGAGGCGGCAGCAGCAACGTCCAGGATTAGGGGTGGTCTTCCCCTTGCACCCTCATAAACCCCAGTCACCCCTATGGGCCTGCTTGGATCTGCACCTGCTGTTTTGCAGGCGCAGAGGAATGTGCACAGAAGCGGGCCGAATTGGGGCCTCCCTGGCCGGGGACGGGCGTTAGGATATGGCACTACAGCCGTTCTGCATCACAACTGCCACCACCCAGTTATGCCCTGGAACACCCCTGGAATGCCCTCACGGCGGCCCTGTGCCGACTGAGCGACGCCAACACTTAAATGGCACACGGCCGGTGCTGCTGGCAATCGTGGCAGTGCCCGAGCGCCAGCACTGCTACTTGTGCTGGTCCAACACCACAGCACCGACGCAGACCTGCTTGACAGCACGTTTGCGACAGCATTCAGTCAGCGCAAGAGCTTAGCGCTAGCACAAGGGGGGGTATAGGATTGCGCTGCCCATCAGAAAGGAAAAAAGCTTATTTACAACCTTTACACAAGCAAAACAACCACACAGCCTTCCCCCCTTCTAGCTTCCATCTTCCATCTTCCCATATTTTCAGTATGGCTGCCCTAGGCCTTTTGTGACCCACCTGAAATTGGCTCGTAGTCCACTGGTGGGTCCTGACCCATACTTTGGGAACCACTGCTCTAGTCTGTAATCAAATACAAAAATCATTAATAGTGAGGTATTGCCAAGGGTTACCTATCAGCAAAAAGAATTTAAAACAAAACTAAACACAAGATCAAAACCAGAATGCAAACCTCAGCTACTGGCCTTCCGTTTTGAGAGTGCTGCATCCCTAACTGTGGCAGAGAGTCCTAATTTTTAGTAATATGTCAGATTTTTTTCCCTTCAGGTTGGCATTTATCACTGACACCGATTTCTCTTTTTACAGGGCATTCAGCACAAAGGCCATTGCAAACCATTTCGTAGGAGGTAACAGCTAACAGCTAGAATCTATTTTTAAACACAAAGCAAATGTCTAAGGGCAAGATTGTAAAACACTAAGACAGGAGATAGTGACAAAGCATTCCGGAGCTTAACAGCTTAACAATGGATGGGGATGGCAACCCTTTTCCCCTTTAGTAGAATGCTAAATTGTACATGTATGTAGTTATTGCCCGAGCAGTATGGCAGGTCACATCTCCATGAGTGTACATTTCCTTGGGTTTTAGTTTGGTTTTTTATTTGGAGACGAGCAGGCAATATCAAGCTTGATTCAGCCACACTTTGAATACCTTATTCAGTTCTCTATATCTCAAAAATGATATTGTAGAGCTGGAAAACAGCAACTAAAACGATCAGGAGGTCTGAGGAACTGCCACAATGTTTGGGGATTTTTAGTTTAGTTGATGAAACGGGGATGTGACAGAGGTATATAAAATTATGCATGGGATAGTAAAAGTGAATGATGAGTTTTCCCCCTCTCTCCTATCATTGGAGCCTGAGGTCATCCAATTAAACTGATTGGCATTCAAGACAGACCTAAGGAAGTACTTCCTCACACATTGCATAATGAACACGGTATCTGCTGCCTCAAGATGTTGGGATGGCCACTAGCCTGGATGGCTTTAAGATGGGATTAGAGAGTCATTGAGGATGCCTGACCTTGGATACTAGTCATGATGGCTACATGTCATGGCCAGGTTCAGAGGCAATTTTCTTCTTAAGAAAAGCACAGAGTTGGAAGGGGCTTCAAAGTCATGTAGTCCCACACACTACTTGAAGCAGGCAAATCCTCTCTAGAGCATCTTCAAAGGTGCCCATGGAAAGCAACATGGACCAGGGCCATTAAGCACATGTTCTGCTTCTGGGCTTCCCAGAGGCATTTGATCGGGTACTTTGGGAAACAATATGCTGGACTAGAGAGATATAGCAGGCACCTTATGTCTTAATGACATTTTCCTTTCTCACTGTTTTCCAGTGTTAAATATGACAAAATAATTCTATGATGGGCAGAGCAATTCTACTCTGCCCGTTGCGTTGACGCTACATCATAGCGTTGACATGACAGCATTAGCGCCGACGTGGGGGCACCAAGCGGCACCCCGCATCAGTGCTAAAGCTCTGAAGCCAACGCTACAAGTAGCTTCGGCTTGAGAGCGCCAATGGGGGCCGCCCTTGTGCTGATCGAAGTCTGTCGGTGCAAGGGAGACTCCATCTCGTTCCAGGACTGGGATTGGCAGGGGGAGGGAAATTGTGGGTGGGGGGAGGGCTGGCTCCGGATTTGGCCATAAGGCTGAATCCGCGGCCCTAATGTGGGCCACATGGTGTCCTCGGATCTACGCCTGCTATTTAGGAGGTGCATATCCGAGGAGTGCATTGCGGAGGCTGGAGCCTCCCCTACAGTAAGGGTGCAAACGTGCCCTTGCTGTTGGGAGGCTCCAGCCTCCCCAAAGCAAAATTGGATTTGGCGTTGTCCAGCCGGCATTTCCAATCCAATGCTGTTTAGGATTGCGCCAATAGTTGAAGCCCAATCCACCTTCAACTAGTTATAGTGGATTAAAAAAATGTGGCTCTTACAATAGTGCAGTGGCAATTGAAGAGCACCTTGCACATTGTTATAGCTATCATATGGAGTTAGCTTACTTATGTGGTAGATACATACTGAGCAGCAATAGGATGCATGTGGTCTATGCACTAATCCAGCTCTGTACATTTCCCATTCAGGGAAGACTGTTAAAGCAGAATATTTAGGGCCCAATCCTATCCACTCTTGGAGTCAGGGAGGATGGTGCATCATCCTATGTGCCAGCTGCTCTGATTCTGAGACTGGTCCAAACATACTGGTCCTTTGTGTTGGCCAAACATCGCTGGCCTAACTGTGCCAGCCTAATTCCAGGTTAGGATTGCGCCCTCAGTCTCTGAAGTACCAAAGTCATCAGGTGCGTACCTGGGCGCAACCGCGCCCAGGGGCACGCAATGTCATGACATCACTACGTCGTGACGTCATGACGTTGTTGGGAAGGATCGCGTGCGTGCGTGCGTGCGCAGTTCCACCCGGCAAGCGGGAATCAGGCGGGGGGGAAGACGCAACTTTCCCTCGCCTGATTCTCCGCCCGTCAGAACCCCGCACGCCCCTTGCCGGTGGGAAATGTTGGCAAGGGGCGTGCGCAGGCACAGTTCCTCCCGGCGAGTGGGGAATCAGGCGGGGGAAAGACGCAGCTTTCCCTCGCCTGATTCTCTGCCCGTCGGGAGGAACCCCGCGCGCCCCTTGCCAGCGGGAAACGTCGGCAAGGGGCGCGCGAAGTTCCTCCTGGCGGGCAGGGAATCAGAGGCGGGGGGAAGGCAAAGCTTTTCCTCGCCTCTGATTTGCAGAGCCGGGGGGCGCGCGCCACGGCTTGCCGTTGCCGGCTTTTCCTCGCTGCCACTGGCCTTAAAGTGCCAACGGCAGCCAGGAGAAGCCAGCAAGCTGCGGCGCAAGGCATACCTTGGGCATTGTGAGGGGGGGCTAAGGGCCATGGGTGCCCCCCAGGCACATGGCGCCCCAGGGCTCTTGCCCCCCCTCACCATACCCTAGATACGCCTCTGAAAGTCATAAGAGAGATGTGATGCAGGTATATGTACTTAAAATATAAGTTGATGAAAATGTTGGTAGGGGGATGTGAGGTGGGGGAATCATTATGTTCTGGGGTATATGAATCCACATGCAGCAAATCATCTATCACATCACACAAGATACATTTGTGCGCGTTAAATTTCATTGAACTGCATCTTGTTAATTTCAGTTCAGTATTCTACTCTGTCAAGGCCTTCCTTAATATAGGAATGCTTCTGTTGGCTTCTACTGGCTCTTGCAATACCTATTCCCCCAGCTTACAGCCCAATCTTATGGGCCTACTGAGCTGTTAGAACTCGTGTTCTGGCAGTGCAGCATGCTTTATGGCAGTTGCAAAATGCAACCAACTATTCTGCACAGTCAGACCACCGCCACAAGCAGTGAGGGGGCCACAGCCATGCACCAACAACCTGTGAAGAAGCCCCATTGCTGGAAGAGGTGGGCAGGTTGGGCGGAACAGGGAGGGGTTGAACGGGGAGGGGTGGAGAATGACGCTGGAAGGATTGTGTCTCAAGGCTGGAAAGTGGCCAACATTGGCGGTGGCAGCTCCAGCAATATCCTATACTCCTTTCCGGCCTCTATCAACCTCTCTGTGTCCACTGTGCCAGCAATAATTGCTTGGGCAGGTGCAAATAGATGCCCCGTGGCAGGGGAATAAATGTTCCCAGTCCTGGAGGAGTTCTCTGGAATTGCACCCCTTTCCCAGGATCCAGCACACACTCTGGTGGTGAGGCTGCATTGGTGGGAGAGGGGTGTTCGAATTGGGCTGTTAGTGTCAACTCAAATTTGATAATATTTCCTTTGTCTCCTCATCTAAGTCATTGATAAATATGTTGAAGACAATAGTGCCCAACAGAGCCTTGGGTACTGCACTCAAAAATTTTCTCCAGGTTGATGAGGAGTGATGATGATCACTCTTTGTCTATGTTCTTGATCTTCTAGGTCAGTGATGGTGAACCTATGACAGGCGTGTCAAAGTGACACACCATAATGTTCGGGGTGACACACCAGAATTCACCCATGACTGACAAAAACTGAGTTTGTTTTACTCATTTTTCATTTTTGTAATTAGTTGATGCTTCTTTATATAATACACAGCACCATACATATAAAGAATAGTTTCTCTTTTGTTTGGAAGGGAGGTTGACACACCAGCAGAGTCGAGTTAAGCATTTTCCTAAGTTTTGGCACACTGCGCCCAAAAGGTTCGCCATCACTGTTCTAGGTGGACACTCATTCAAGAAGCAAAGCAAGATGTACAGATTCTGCAAATCTTTCAAGCTGAACACGTTTTAACTCAGCATTTTCTGTTGGGTTTTTTAAAAATCATTTTTATTTCTGTTCATTTTATTGGGGCCCTTCCCCTGCACAATGGCTAGTGAACCTTCAAAGTTCCTGTGAGGAAGAGGAGGTGATGGAGAAAAAGCCATCGACATCACCACCTCCCATTTGATGGTACCTTTCAACAGAACTGGGCCCCTCTTTTATCACAGCAGCTATACATCCATCATGTGGCCTGTGAGGAGGAAGATGAAACTAGGGCGGTATAGCTCTGTTCCTCCATACATACCTTTTCTATTGTAACAAATTTCCCACTGATTTATTTTCTGAAAGGTGCTCTGGGAGCCTTGATGGCTGAAGGGCAGAAATTTGAAGTAAAGAGCAAGATTGAAAATAGTTACAAGAAGGGAGGAAGATGGATGGATAAGTTTCCAGTATACAAATCACAATATATCTTGCAAATATTTTAAACATCTCTTTTGTAATCACGGAAGTTGGTTTCACCTATTGTATTGGCCTTTTCAGAAGAAGCTTATGCAGAAATGAAGAGCTCTCATAGTTAGTTATAGGTATTTTAATCTTTCATTCGTTATCTGAAATAAAATCTCTAATAATTCTAGTTATTCCACTTACAATTTAGAAAAAAAAATAGTTCAATTAAAGGAGGGGGAAAAAGACTTAGGTGGCCAAACTAAAAAGGGACCTTTTCCTTCTTTAAATTACTTTGGAAAGATGATTTAAAAAATGAAATATTAATGATTGTCACTGAACTTTTTTGCCCTTTTAATACTTTCACTACAAACACCCCTCCGCCAAGCAGATAGCAGCTCCGCGTTCATTATGAGCTCTCATTAGGGTTCAGTAGTGGAATTGTCCTTATGGTGGATTTCAAGTCTAGTTAGGTTTCCTGCACCTTTGCTGCAGTGTATATTGCTATATCAAATGTGTGACAGAATGAGCCCACACTCTGCCAGGATTTTTGTCCATTCATTTCTTTCTTTTTGCTCATCTTTTGTATTCTCCCTTTACTTCCTGATTGTTAATAGTCAAGATTTGTAGCCCAGGGGAAGAAAAAAAGAATCTCTTGATGGAATTGAGTGCTACCAAGTTAGTATCCTAGAAAGGTCACGGGACAGGATAGTGCATACAAGTGGAAACCGCACAATGTTCAGGTGTGTGTGTGTGCATATGAGTGTGTATTATTCATCCATGCGTAAGTGCACTGGCATGTAAAGTAATAACATAACCATTTGCATAGTGTTTTTCTGTGTATGCAGACTTTCTTCTCATGTGAGGAAGAAATAACCCAGTAAGGGGAAGAACCACCATCACTAACTCCACCTCCAGATGCACCTTTAAGCTTGGACTTAAAACCTAACCCCTTTCATAATGGCCACAGAAACACCAACAGCCCTATAAGGAGGAGGAGAAATTTGATGTTATACTATCATTGAATATGTAAATTTTATTTGATGTGAGCTGCCTTGGAGTTCTCATTAGAGGATGAAAGGTGAAATAAAATCTCCAAAATACCATGTTTACACTAAGGGCTCAATCCTATAGGCACCCTTGGGCTGATGCTATGTGCTTGCATTGGCCCAATGTTACTAGCACCGATGTGGTGGTGTGGACTGGCATCCGTGCGTTGGCGCTAGTGCTGTTGGGCCGATGCTAGCAGCAGCATTGGCCCAAGGGTACCAGGCCAAGGTGCTGTAGCACTGCTTGTGTGCCAGCTGGGTTCGGCTGACACATGAGCAGTTCTGGGTGGGGGATGGAGGAACTGGGTGGGGGTGGGCAGCCCAGAAGGCATGCCAGCCTGGGGAAGGGGCAGGTTCATTTGGAAGCCTCCTCAGGGTAAGGAAACTTTTCTTCCCTTTCCCTGGGGTTGACCCACGCCAGGCTACTGGGTCTACTCACTCAGGCCACTGGTTCTACTCAGACCTGTGCCAGTTCTATAGCTAGCACAGGTTTGCTTGAAGCTAGGTGGGGGAGTGAGGCTGGGAAAGGGATAGGATTTGGTGAATGCCATTGCTGCTCTACTTGCCCCTTCCTGGTTGCAATCTGCCCTCCTCCCTGTCCCCACTGCCACCCCATTCTGCCCATCCCACCTTGTTCTGCCTAACCCCCGCCTGCCTCCCTCCCACTCCCTGTGCACACTTATCAGAGCTGTATCTTCCTTCCAAATGACACTAATCAATAATCCAATGGAAACAGTTAAGGATCCTGATATAAGGATACATCAGGTAAATTAGTCCTCCTCCTCCCTTTGTCCTATAGATAGTATTGAATGTGATACAAGGTTTTTCACCTGCCCAGATAAAGTTATTCAGATTTTTTGGGGGGCCATTCCTTTGTCTGTTTTTCTGAGATTGCCAAAGGAATATTCTTCAAATAAGAGGAGAAATCACCATAATATGAAAAAATAACATTTACAGACAGTGTTCTGTCTAGTCTCTTTTGGTGTTATCTGTAAAAGTGAGATACTTCAATCGATTGAAGTAAAAAAAAAAGACACCTGTTATTGCTATAACCCATGTGCAAAATGAATATTGATTCATCAGGACTGAATGTTATTTCTCTGGAAATGTTGCATTGCAAATGGGTTTGAAGGCAACCTTCAGCAAATACTATATCATATTTTAGGCTTGAAGTAAAATGATGAGAATAGGAGTGAACTGAAAGACGTTTGTTAGCATAGCTCATGGTGATGTAATCAATAATAGTAATAAAATGAAATACATATTGACAGTGGATTGTGCATTATATGGTATATAGATAAATAGAATTTCTGTCTCAAGATTAAACCAATCTTTTGAGGAAAAGCTACTAGGTGAAAACTGTTGGGTGTTGTTACCACTCACAGCCCAATCCTAGCTAACACCTTGCACAATGATGCAGCACCACTAATGTGGTGTCCGCTATACCCCACGGGGGAGTTCTGGTCTCCCGAGGCCTCCATGAGGCAAGGGAACCTTTGTCCCATGCTCCATATTAAGCCCCTGCCAGCCTGGTGCAACTCTATGTGGCACCATAAAGGTGGATCACACCCTGGAAGGGAGTTAGGTTCCGGTGTGCACTGCCACTGCTGAAACTACTCCCTTTGTGGGCCCACGGCACCCATTCGCTGCCCCATTCTGTCCATGCCTTCCTCCCTCTCACCTCCTACATGTGCTTACCTGTGGCAGCAAGCATCCACTACCATGTGGAGTCGACCACTCACTACACCTGGTGATGGCCAGCCCACACGCACTGATGGGTCGTGTTTTGTAACAGCCAGAAGTCATGTTGCGCCACTAGAATGCTTGTTCCAGCTGTACAATACATAGTAGGATTGGACCATCAGTTACCTGTGTGTCTCAGCTGTGTCCCAGGGTTCACATGACTCTCCTCTGTACAGAACATCCCATCCATGTAGAAATTTAGCAATTTTTTTTGAAAAGCCAGCAAAGTAAAAGGTCGCCACCATCACCTTTACCTGCTAGTGTTCTCCTCTTCCCATTTTGGCCACAAAACCACTTTTGGCCACAAAACTCACCTTGCGAAATGTAGGAGGGAAAGAAAATTAGACAGCAAGACACACTCCATTGCCAGTGCCACCTGCAGGAATTATTTATACTTGAACGTGTACACAGGGGCCTCAGAACCACCAACTGCCAACTGTGAGGAAAAAAGCAAGCCAGAGAAGCAACTGCTCCCCTTCCCCCGTTGTCATGATTTGTGATGGCTCAATTTGATGGAAGCCACTTTGGGTGCCTCGTTGACTGAAGAGCAGGACAAAAATGCTTTAAATAAATTAATACATAAATAAAGGCCTGTTCTTTGACATTCTGGTTCTCCATGTGCAGATGGGTTTCTCTCTGTGTATATGTGTGGGAGGGGCGAGTGGAACAGTCCAGACATACCATTATTACCTCAGTGTTGCCTCTGCATATTAATAAATGGTCCTTTTCACCAAGTGCTCTCTGTATAATAACTCAGAAGAACACCTGAGAGAAACAGGCCTTCAAGCTGTTCTTTTGGTGGTCTGCTTAAAATCAAGAAATGTGTCCATCATAAACACTTCAATGATGTTTCAGAGCATTGCATTTATAGTATGTTCTTTCTTTTAAGGTGAATTTGTCAGCATTTTTATTAAAGAACAATTGCAAGATTTGTGAGAAATAAACATAGTAAATATTTGGAAGTCTCTAAATTAGACACGGCTGTTGAGCACATTTTTAATAAGACCGTGTATGTAGAGTGAAGCAGTCACAGCCTTTTTGTGCTTCTCGGTTCATTGTGACTCTGACTGATAAATGATGCTACACTCTCCCCATTTAACATAAATATGGTTTAGATTAACTCACTGTGCTGTAATTAGTTATAGCTGTAATTATTAATGACACTAACCGCATTCAGAGGCTTGTAAAAATGCCATAAATACTTGTAACTTCACGGACATAAATTCCTTTGGGTATAATGTATTTTTTCCATAGCAGAATGGCACATCTCTGGTTAATATGCTGTACACTGTCATGTTCTAACTCCAATTTATGGATTGTAATGGTTCATTCAGAAAGTTATGATCTAGCATGTTAATAATGCATATGATAAAAATGCTTTTGAATGTTTCATTATTACGCCACTACCTGCTTGTTGTTGTTTTAATTGTTTTTTTAATTGTTTTCTTTTTTTATGAACATAATAAAAGGTTGCCACTTTTTGTATTAAGGAGGTACCTCCTCAATATAGATTATTCATATTAAAAACTCATGTCCAATGCTGTAATGTACAAACCAGTGTAGAATGTAACATGAATCTAAGTGTTTCACAGAATTACACACGCATTTTTACTTGAGCTTTCATTGTATCAAAATCAGACAGGTAATGGAAGCCTGTCTTTGCATGACCTGTTAGTGGAGTATAATATGCAACATTGGTGTTGTATTTTCTGAGTGCACAGAACACTTCATATGTGTTGTTAAAATGCAATTCTTACAGCAACCCTATACAGTAAATTATTATTATCATCTTCATATTGCAGTTGAGGCTGAGAGGGAGTGGCTTGCCTGAGGCCACTAGTGGGTTCAAATGGCAAAGTTCAAACCAGAGAAGTGCCAAGTCATAGCTCAGGCTCTTAGACTGCAATCCTACCTCCGCTTCTGTGAGACTATGTTCCATTGAACTCAATGATGTTCAAACTTCACATGTAAGCTAATGGGTCCTGAGCTGTCTGTGATGGACCAGGAGAGAGATCTTGGGGTGCTGGTGGACAGCTCAATGAAAGTGTCAACCCAGTGTGCGGCGGCAGTGAAGAAGACCAATTCTATGCTTGGGACAATTAAAAAGGGGATTGAGAATAAAATAGCCAATATTGCATTGCCATTGTACAAAGCGATGGTAAGGCTGCACCTGGATTATTGTGTACAAGTTTGGGCCAGTGGCATAGCCGGATGGTGTGCCGCCCTGGGGCACACATTCCAGGGGCCCCTTCCTGCCCTCTCTGAATGTAACTGGAGCTAGGTTCCGGTTGCGTTCAGAGGGTGCTCTGAGGCACGGGGAGGCCAAATGTGGCCTCCCTGGGCCTCAGAAGGCCTTAAAACATCACTTCTGATTTTCAAAAAAACCTGGAAGTTACCTTCTAAGGGCTCCCAGAGGCTTCAGAACACCCTCTATACACAAACAGAACTCTGCATTCGGAGGGGCAATCGAGGGGACGGGATCCTGGCAGTCCTGTGATCCCTTTGAATCCCTTCAGCTACTCTACTGGGTTGGGCTGTTAGGCAAACTATCTTTCAGCTACAGCTGCCCATCTATGGTATATTCAATCCAGTATAATCCTGGCGTAGTTTACAGGATTTGTTATACAGGCTTCTAAAATCATGTATGTGAAGCGCTTTCAACACCTCAAATGTGTTATATACGTGCTAACTGTAATTATTACTAATGACTTAATATTCACAATCTAAATATAAAGCTGTACTTTTTCATGCTTACAGAAGTCAAAAGTTTGTGAATTTACTAGTTAAATGGCTATGCACCAACTGTTACTTGGAAGTTGGTGAAAAGAATCCATTTCAAGTCTCCCTTACCGGAAAAAACCCCAAACAGTGATCTCATGTCTCTTTTCAGCATGCTGCTTAGACCAATGGTTATTGTAATGGGTATGTTCTTGTTCATGCAAAATAAAATGAGAAAAAAAGATTAATGCTTGCAAATTTCATAACATTTAAATTACATAAATTGACTGCATTTACAGACTTGGGTGAATGGCATTGTGAGTTTTTCCTTTGCTTTTTGAAGTACTGCTGAAAGCCTGACCAAATTATGAAACACAATTCAATTATATCACAATTGAAACTATTGATAAAGTTCAAAAATCCTTCAACAAACTCTTAGACTTTATGTAAGGGCTCTAGAAGCTGGTTCTAAATTGTATCTTTCAAGGTTACCACGGAAAATATTGCTTTGCTCTTCTCAAAACTGCTGATGGGTGTTAGAAGTTATGTATGCTTATATAACAGGGTTTTTTTTTTTCCTTGAAGTAAATTTCTCTGGAATTCTTTAGCTATGTGTTGGCTTAAGAATCTATGCTGTTGAATTAAATAGCATTTTGAGCCTAATGTCAAAAGATTAACTTTATTTAATAAAGCATCATTTAAATTAGAATAAAGGTGCAATTCTATTCCTGGATCATGCTGGTTTATATCCATAGACACTGGCACAACAATGACCACACTGGCATGGAATCCTGCCTGCTGAGAGATATGCTATGGTGGAGCAACACTGTGCCATCATACCCATATGCCAGTGCAAACTCATCAGTTTGGGGGGCAGGACATGGGAGTGATGTTGGGGAGTCAACACATGCCAGATCTTAATTCTCTTTCAGATGACAGACATGCCCCTGACATTGGCCAACATTATGCCAACTACAGAGCTAGTGTAGGTAGGAGTAAGCCCCAAACAATGGGGAACAGAAAAACAGCTTAAAATCCCTTCTCCTGCTATCCCCTGCCCTACCCACCATCTCATAATGGAGCATAGAATATAGATAACATTTGGCAGACAATTCCTCAACGATACAAAACTTCCTGCCAGTTTGAACTACACTTAGATGACAAGGCATGCATCATGGAGCCATACACTATTCACCCCTGACCCCATACCTTGCACACTTTGAGGAGACACAGGGTCTTGTTGCTGGGAACTTTGGGGAAAAGGCAGCATATGTACCAAGGGGGCACTTTGCACTCACAGCCCGCTGCCTCCATAGAATCAATGGCCTACCTTGTTAACATGTACCCTCCCAGCATTGCCACTGAAGAGACCAAACCCATGGAGGACTCCACAGAAGGCCCACGTGGAACCACATCCCCATCAGCCCCAGCAGGGACAACAAAGACAACAAACCCCACACAGGCAAACAAAAGGGGGGAAGCCCAAGCCACCACTTAGAGAGGCCAAAGCCCCAGTCGTGGACTTACCATTGTGTCTGCGGGGGCAAAAGTCGCAGGTGCAGTGCTCCTGGGGCAGGGAGAGGGCAGTGACAGGGCACCTCGCCTTGCCAAGAGATAAGCGGTTTTGGCCTTCCTGCTCACCCCTGCTATTATACAGCTCCAAAATGGAGCCTAGTGGGGCGGCACGGCACACAGATGCAGAGAAACAGTAAAGGGGGCACTCTGTCTTCTCCTCTGTTCCTTGGGTCCGCAAAGCCCTGCAAACTCTGTCCCAGACCAGCTCCTAGACAGACCCCTCACACCAGCCAATATGCCCATGCCACAAACAGCATGGCCCAATGACCTTCTCAGCACTCACAGCCATTCCCATAGGGAATCTCAGGGACCCCAACCACTGTACCCTAACTTGTGTCCGAATATTTATGGTGGTATGCAAGCTGGCTTTCAGAAGGAAGCAGACATGATAGGAGGATAGGTTGGTTCCAGGAAGGGGGCTGGGGGGTTGAGGGGAGGAAGAAGGCTTATGTTTGAGAATTTTTGCTCTAGGAAGCAATTAATTGCGATTCAACTCACTTCTTGAAATAGTTCACCATTTGACTTGAAAAACTCAACATTTTGCTCATGTCAAGACATGACAGGCACATCCTGTGACTGACAAGTCGAGTTGCAGAATTGCTGACTTGTGACTTGACTTGCAACCCGGGCTCGGTGACTGGAGCACATCGCTTCATATTACTCTTGTTATTGACCTGGTAACTCACCACTACTTTAAGACTACATGGACAGCCCAATCTTATGTTGTGATGGAGCAGGCAGGTGAGCCTGCGCTGTATCCAATGCAACATGGGAGGCCTGAGGAGTCTCCCTTGTGCAAGGGCACCTTCGTGCCCTTGCACCAGGGGAAGCGCCAGCCTCCCTGATGTGCTCCTAGGATCTGTGGCGGCTGTGCAGGCGGAATCAGGGCTGTGTGGCCCAGGGACCTAATGGCTACATCCTACATGCACACCCCTCCTGCCGGCCCGCAGGAGGCCCATGCCTGCCAGCCCGCCCACCCCCACCCAGTTCTGCCCCCCACCCAGTTCTACCCACCCACCTGCCCAGAACTGCTCCTGCGCCAGCCGAGTTCAGCTGGCTCAAGGGGGGGGGCTCTCTGCCTGTGCTCCCAGGCTGGTGCTACAGCTAGCATCAGCCTGAGAGCTGTAGTGCGCACAACAACAACATTGCATCAGCACTATGTCCTGCGAAGGATTGCGCCCACAGTCTTGATCATCTGTGGAATCTTTTTATTGGAAAATGAACATAATACAAGAGAAATCAGGGAAAGAACTTAGCTACAGTTAAAACAGAAGTGGTTCCACCAAACTAGGAAAAAATTAAATTTGCAAGGGACAAAAGGGGCATTCAATATAGAGGAAATTCACAATAAAGACTTTCCACCATAAAAGACTTTATTCCTATTTAAGAACCCTTAACACATAATGGTAAGTTTCTGGTATATTGTTAAGATGGGTTTGTGAGAAGAATGGGAAGAATAAGAGAAAAATATTTGAAAGCTACATTCTGAAAACTTTGTTGATGAAAACTTTACAGTGTTGCAGGAGAAATATATTTCGCATTGAGGCTATTAGGATTACACTGGGGAGAAGGAATCTTGCCTCTAAAGGGAAAGAGTGAGGAACAGGAAGTAGTTAGATCAGAAGGAGAAAGACTTAGAGCAGTGGTTTCCAAACTTTGACTGGTGGCTCTCTTGCTCTACTGGGCCATTGGCTGCAATTTCCCATTAGGGCAAAAATCCTATATAATGATTAGGGCGATGTGAGGATTCTGCAGCTCCTCTGTCCAGAGGCAGATATAAGGGAGGGCAAAGCTCTAACACTAATAATGTCCTTTCAAGAGCTTGGGGCGTGTGTGTGAGCAGGGGAGAGAAAGAAGATCATGTAGCTGAGGTGAGGGCAAAATCTAAATATCCAAGGATGTCCCTCCAAACTGAAAGGAGGAAAAAAGGAGCATGCAAGCAGGCAGGGCAGATAATTTTTACATCTAGTTCCTCTAGAAGTTGAGGACTTATAGGCAGAGACATACAACAGGGAGACCTCTAGCAGTGAACCCCTGTATATGCATAAGAAGGGTACAGTTAGTAGTACGCATCTTATAACATGCTGTCAGTCAATGAAGAGACTTCCTTGTAAGAAACCTATATATTGTACCTGTATGTTTGGGAACCACTGGCTTAGAGGAAGGGCCAATGGTTACCAAACCATGATGCGTATGGTGGAGGCACAGCTATGAGGTCCGTAGGAAAAAAGAGTCTTGCTTAATCAAAAAGGTTCAGAAAGAGATGGGACCGCCCATCCCACATAGCTGTTGCAGGGCTGTGGCTGAACACACCTTCCTGTAGACCTAGTTCATAGTGTTCCAAATGTGGAGATCAAGCCTGAAAAAAGGGGCTTATGTTGTAAAGGAAAAACACCCAATACAATAAAGAGCTGTATCTTCCTTATCTTAAGCATATGAAGGTCTCGTTTGAATGTAAGGACAACTGTGGACCCCTCCTGTTCCTGGTCAACCAAATCCACATTGTGTCAGTCACAAAATATTTTTACTTTGGATGGCATTTCTATGAAGTGTTTTTTTTCCCCCCCCAAAGGTAGAAGAACGTCCACAAACATTAATGTCGGGCACCACTTGGAAATAGCATGGCTGGGAACACGACATCTCGTTGGTGTTCCCTTTTTCATGTGTCGTAAACAATGACTGAGTCGCTGTCTTTGTAGTGAACAGGATTAATGTCTTGCAATCAATGCAGATCATACAGGAAATTAATAACAGCAGCAGGTTGCCTGGGAAGACAGCCTTTTAAGCGCGCAGCTGAGGGAGAAGTTGTAATATTTGCAAATGTTATGTTTTGAATTAAAAAAGAAAAAGAAAAGAACTATATTTGGCTTTGCAGACTCATGGGGCTTTTAGAGACATTTAGGAAACTATTAAGAGTGTTCTTCCCACGGACCAACCAGTAAGCTGAGTACCCAACACAATAAGTTGTTTTTAAAAGTTCTGCTTCCTTTGTAAGCTGTTTCCCAGAGGTATAAACCAAGTCTCTGAGACATGGACTAGTGGAACTGGATAGTATGGGACTGGATTGTATTATAGTATTTAAACCACATGATTAGGAGTGATTCAGTCATTCCCAACCCCTCCCTTATGCAAGTATGCAGAGTGGAATGGGTCACTGGGTGTTAGGGACAGTGGCGGACCCAGCCAAGGCTCTGCCTTGGCCGGGTCAATGATTGCCACCCACGGTGCTGGCCTCCTGCTCCTGGTGCCACCCCTGCCATGCCCCCTGCCATGCCACACTCCATTTTGGAGTGCTCTAAGCACAGGAGCAGGCAGGGCGGCCCAACGCTGCTTGACTTCGACTACGGCGGCTCGAGCAGGCAGGCGAGCAGCTACTACAGCTCCTCTGCTGCTCCAGCTCCTGTGACCCCTTGGACCCCCTACCCCCGTAAGGCTTGCCACTGGTTGGGGAGGACATGTGCGCCCATGTTTTTAATTGCATGTGCGGGTAGTGGACAGTATAATCCAAACCAGCCAAGAGAAATCATTAAAGGAAATGAATGGCAGCTGTAAGGGGCTCTCCTTCTGTGGAAACAATCACTTTTGCAGCATGTCATAGATGGTAATTCCTCGCTGTGAGTGGTTAACCACTTTTTTTTTACACCAGGAGTAGGAGAGTGTTCTCAGGGGAGATACTCAGTCCACCTAAAGCCAAGAATCATGTCGCCAAAGAAGAACAAACCACTTTTTGTTATATCCTAGAATCTGGAAAGGACCAAACATTCAACCACTTCAACATCCTGTGTATTGGAAAAGGCAGGAGCCACCCCAAGGATAGGGTATCAGCAAAGGCCCCTTGTCCCAGATAAACCAGGGATTATAGGGTTAATCCCAGAAGATATTTGCAAGCCTTGCACAGGTGCAGATGGGAATGGCTGATGAATTAAAGCCTGCCCAGTGATTGGCCTCAGTATATTGGCCTAGGTATAAAGCTGGGATGGGAGTTGGATAGGTACCTGGAGACTTGGGACAGGACCTGGGAAGGTCCTGGAGGAGGGCACTAGGCAGCCTGCCTGTTGGATGGCCTAGAGGGAGGACTGCCTAAGGTAAGCTCATTTTGGGGAATGACTGTGGGGAACAGTTTGGCTGCCATGCCCCTGGGGCCACCAAAGGGAGGAGGCAGTTGTAGCTGGGACAAGCTGATTGCCTATTGTTTGGTGGTGGGGTTTGTTTGGAGCTAAGCCAGTGATGAGGGCAGTCTGGAGGAGGCTGGCTAGCCAGTGATCCCAAATAAAAGCTGCAGAAAGAGAGGAGGTCCAGTGGGTGACTGACCTCCTCCCTCTTGCCTATCTCTGAGGCTGCTCTGTGGGGAAACTAGTTAGCCTAATGTGGGCATTGAGGTCCTTGGGGAGGCCCGGCAGGGAATTTGGCGGAACCTAACTTTAAGTTCTCTGTTGCGGGATGGGATTTGACAGAACATCCTGCTACTGGGCAGATTGTTCTCTCGTGTGCCCTCTACAAAGCTGGCCTAAGAGTATGCTGCGAATCATGGTATTACCTCAGGAAGTCACTAGGTGGCCTTAAGGCTACTCACTAAGCCTCAGCCCCCATCTTTATTATGGATTTAACACTGACCTTCCTCACATAGTTCTTGTAAGAATATATTGGGATAGTGTATTATAAGTCTGAACATGCTGTATAAATATGAAGTATTAGCATCAATTTATAATATTGAAATCAGTTTACTGGTCCAAGCCACTACAGGCCCTTTAGTTGCCATAGAAACGTGTCAGGCTTGCCTCGTTTCCTGATAGCCTCTAGCATATGGCAAAATCAACCCTCTGACATAAACATGGCTAGGACAGACACACAGCACATCTTTGCTATCATGGTAAACTGGAGGCAAAATGCCATTTAAAATTGTGTGTCTTAAAATGATTTCATGAAAGTGTATGTTTAAAAATTTCCTACCTGGAAAATGAAGAATTTGTGCTTCCTTCACTTCTCCCTGGCTGTATTGGGGGGTGGATGGGCTGTCTTTTCCCAGGGGTGGTGGGGGTATGTGAGGAAGGATTGGGCAAGTAGTCTAGTTCTGCTGTGTGATCAAATTGGATATTAAAATCACAACAGGAATCACAATAGTTCAATGTTAATTGAAACCCTCCTATGCGAGTCTGTAGACCGGCAATCCTATGCATATCTACTCAGAAGAAAACCTCATTGGGTTCAATGGGATTTACTCCCACGAAAGTGTGTATAGGGTTGCAACCGGACAGCCCAAACCTATGAGCTGGTTGCACTCCTATACCATCAGGTATGCCAGAGCAACATGGACCTTGCTGTTGAGGAAGCCCCATTGCCAGTAGCACAGCACAGCAGTTCTACTGGCAGAGGAGCAGTACATTGCTGCCAGATATCAAAACTCCATAGGCTTAAGACATAAATGTCCTAAATGTCAATAGAAATCTTTGAGAGAAAATTATGGAAGGTTGCATTTGGGGATAGAATTGAGCTGTATTAGGGCACAATTCTAACCTGAAGTTAGACCACCACAAGTTAGGCCAGCAAAATTTGGCTGACACAAGGGACACCATAAAGTATGCTTGGACTACTATCAGAGTCAGAGAGGCCAGCACATACAGTAGATGTGCGCTATCCTCCCTGACTCAGAGTGGTTCAAACACACTTTACAGTGGCCCTTGTGCTGGCCAAACTTTGCTGGCTCAACTGTGCCAGCCTAACTCCAGGTTAGGCTTGCCCTTAGGCTTGTCCTTAGAAGGAAAAAATCCTTTTTCTCTTACCTTCTCCTCTCTTTCTATCTTCCCCTCTATCTTTCTTACATTCCCCTCTTATCTGCTCTTTCTACCCAGCCTGGATATCCCTGTGTACTAACTGGAAGGCATCACAGTAGCCTTTACATATTCTTATGCCAAGGTATCTGCTGATAACAATGGTAAAGTACAGAATATTTGTTCCCATTGATTTGCTGGCAGTTGGAGAAGCATAGAAGTGAATCAAATACTTGCCACTAATGCATGTACTTGTGGCAAATTTGCTAGAACCTCTATATTCGCTGCTGTTGTAATCAGACAATATGAAAGATCTTAGAGGGGTGGAAGTGGGGGTGTAGGAAGGACATTACAGCAATTGAGAGTATTTCTCTGAGATAATTCTTTTCTCTGATATAATGGAACTGTAGAATCAAGATTTGTTTGCATGGTGTTTTATCAATGCATACAAGGATGTGTGCCTCGGTGCAAGACGACACAAAAATAATCTTGATTCACTCATATATATGATTGGACCAAGATCATTTTGCAATATTGTATCTATGCATCTGTAACATACAGAGGAAAATCAAAGCAAATGAACAGAAGTAACTGAAAGCTATGGCAAACTGTGCATGCTCGTATTCCATGTTTAATTTTGGAAAATTCTCCTAGTTTTCAGGGTAACAGGCTGAGCGGCGTATCATCAATTCCCAGGTCTGAATCTTGTCTCTAGCAATAAAATTACTAGGTGACCTAAAACTAGCCATTCCACCTGAGACTCAGAATGCAATCCTAATGGCGCCTTTAGTCAGTGCAGCCAGGGCCAACTCGAGGAATAGTGGGGCCCAATGAAGGGCATTTCTGCAGGGGGGGGCCCTCTCACCAAGAAAAGTGCTTGTGATACTGTAGTGTACAACCAGCACCTAGAAGTAGTTGGTGGTGATATGATTACATTACTGTCAACTGCTTCCAGAACGCCCATTTTGGGCAGTTTAGGGGCAAGGGCAGGTGGGAGGGCCCAGGGTAAAGTTGCTCTACTTGCCCCACTGACTTACAGTCCATAGAGATCCCAGCTGCTGCTGCAGGCAATATGCTCTCTGCCCTGTTGTGGGGGCCCCCAAAGTATGGGGCCCAATGTGATGACATTGGTCACATTGGCTTAAGGTCAGTCCTGAGTGCAGCAACACCGGCTGAAAGTGTAGCAAATGCACCACCACCACTGCTGCATTCCCAGCACTGGTGAAAGATCTGTCTTTCACTTAAAAAAAATTACTCTAAACATTCATCATGATAACCCACCATACAGCTACTCACTAAAATATGCAGCAAGGCTGCAAAGAGCTTTTTGCTTATATGAGAACATTTGGATAGAAACAGTAAAACATTAGAAGGAATTCCACAACACCCTCTATGAAAGCAATGAAGTAAATTGCTTTACTTCATTATTGTAACTATCATTATTGTAACTCCATGTGTTTTTTTTTAAATCAGTGACAGTCATTTCTTCACACATCCAAACCAATGTTTGTACAGAGCAGAGGCATGCTGTGCAGAGCTGTAACAAGTGAAAACAGCGCCTGGGGCAAGGAAATATTTTGCGCCCCCCCCTTTCCAAACTCAGCACCTGGCTGTATGCAATGCGAACAATTCTCGGAGTTGCGATGACATCAAGTCACCACCCACTTCCTTATTTGGAGGCTCTTCAACCAAGAGTTTAATGAACAAGGCATTCCAATTCACCCACACTTCATGTTCCTCCAGGTGTTGTAAGGAGGCACTTGAGTGGAAAGGAGGGTGGAAGCAACAGAAAAAACAGTATGAAAGAAGTCATACTCAGAAAGAAGTCTACTCAGAAGTAAGTCCCATTGTTGTTTTGCATTGCATACAGCCAGATGCTGGTGGTGAGTTTGGAAAGGGGGGGGTGCAAAATATTTGCAGGTGCTGTTATTTGCATTTTGATATTGCAAAAATTGCGCCCATCCTTTGAGCTGCGCATGGAGCAGCTGCTCCTCAGGCTCCACCCATGATATGTCACTGATGCTGTGTGAGCATGGCAGGTGGGGCAGAACCACCCTACTGGAGTTTTTCAAAAAGTGCTTCCATCATTGCTGTGGTTGTGAGCATGCAAGTACTCTCAACCCACATGATCTGAACAGTCTGGGGTGTGTGGATTGTGAGCGCTTGCATGCTCACAGTTGCGGCAGCAATGGCAGCCCTTTTTGAAGAATTTTGGTGGGGTGGATCTGCTTCATCTGCTGCCCTCACACCTCATGTCCCTGGTTCAAAGTTTTTAAATTGCTTATGCTGAGGGTGGCCCAGAAAGTTCAATGATCTATTCCAGTGGTACTCAAACTGGGTCCTTGGCCCATTAGTGTATCACAACTCAATTTTTGGTGTTCACAAAACTGACAGGGTAGATTAAGCTGTGTGCATCAAGGGTTAAACAAGCTGCTACCTGGGTGGAGCACAACTGGCCAATCAACATTACAGCCACAGAAGCTTGAGCAGCTGGTAAAGTAAACCCTTTTTTTAGGTGGGTCCCGATGCCAAAAAGTTTGAGAACCATGGATCTATGCTATGCTTCCTATCTCTTCTGCAGCACTTCTGATTTTATAAACTTGAATCCATATATGGTAATTTACTCTTAACCAAATGCTAATTGGCATACTCAAAATACATTGCTTTGCTCTTATGGTCATTCTGTAAAAGTTCACTTAGGCCTTTTACCACAACCATTTCATCGCATGCAAACCTCAAGAACAGCTTAATTTAACCCATATTACAGCCAGTGATGTCATGCAGGGGGAACACGGGGAACTCAGTTCCACTAGATAAAATTAGGGCTGACTCCGCCCACTTCACTCTCCCTCCTTCCCCCTCCCAATTCCTCTGCAAAGAGCTTTTCTTCTTGGTTGGCCGGCACTCAGAGGGTTAAAGGGAGCGACTCCAGATTCCTAGGGGGGCGACAGCCAGTCATGGATAAGGCTGGAAGTTAGCAAAGAGTAGGCTCTTCTCAGAGCTCTTACACACTGTCACACATACAGTGTGATCCTGGCTAATTAGGCAAAGAAGCACATTTTAAAGTGGTGGTCCTCTGATATTTAGCAGTGGAAGAACAACTCCCCTCTTCACTCCAGCATAGTGGTATTTCCAGTGGCTGTTTGCTAGTGTTTCTTCAGCATTTTTTGTAGTCTTAGCCCTTCTGGCTCAGGGAACTTTGTATGTATTTATTTTGCTATTCAGATCATATTGTAATTTTTATTGTTGAAAAGCTGTGTGTGTGTTTGAAATAATGACAATGCTTGCCTATTTTTTACCACATAAACATAACAATGAACCCGTTTTGCACAATCATTGGTGAATAGCTGAAAGAATAAGGATTCAAAGTAATGCAAGATCTAAACTCTATAGGACGAACCTCTCTTAATTGAGAAGTGAGGGACTGTGTATATGCCCAACTTCTCATACAATGAGAATTTCCCAGACTGGGATTGTTGAGAACCTATTCTCAGTACCAAAACTCCTACGAACGAATTTGTACTTCATAGAACTAGATAAAGTGTTAACTGGAATTGCCAAAATCAGAGCCAGTGTAGGCACAACTGGTAAAGCCCAAGAGGATTTATGTTTAAAACTCACTCAGCCATCATTCCCGGAATAACATTTTAGCAATTCACTAATATTCCCCTTTTGTAACGTGGGACTAATAATTGTCTCTCATGGCACCACTCCGCATAATCTCAAAACATAGCTGAGATTACGTGAAATGACAGTAGTATCCTGATGAAACGAGATAGAAAAGGATTCTTGTTTTGCTGGAGGTGCTGTGGGAGAATGCCTCTCCCAGGCTATCATTGCTCATTGTGCAAGAAACAGCAGTGCCCAAGAATGCAGCCAGTTAGGCAGATGTATCACACTGAGAACCAGATCCTAATGACACCAGTGCTGGCTGTATGTTTGCACCACTGGTGCCAGCCAGCCCACCAAGGAGAACAAAGTCGGGTGGCTTGTCTTGATTTTGCTCGCCAACATTGGAGCAGGAAAGTTCAAGCAGTCTCCCACCTCCCGTGGGAGACTCCTTGAAACAGCTCTAATAATAAACACAGTGGAGTGTTTACATGACCAAAATAACATCAGTAGTAGTGAGTGTTTCTAATCATATAATCATAGCACTCTCAGGTGGGGTGATGTCACCGTGCCCCCAGCGCGCCCACCCTGCCCCTGTGTGTCACCCAGCCACAGCTCCCTGCGCCCAGAATCGCTCCATTTAATAATGATCTGAATGCAAGGGGAGGCGGGGAGCGATGTGCTGCGCACGCCTCCCCATCGGCACCCTCCCTACAGCTTTGTGCAGCAGCCTCCAAACTGGAGACTGCTGCAGCGAGGAAACTTGACCCTGGCGTGAATGGCACTTTGCATTTTGCTGGGACAGTGTGGAAAAACCCCTACTATAACTCCCAAGGGTTTTCACAGCCAGCCACACACACGCAGAGCACCAGGTGCACGGCTTGCTGCGCTGGCAGACCGTGGAAGTGACTGGCCACGAAGACCCCTGGGAGTTGTAGTAGGGGTCTTCCCGGGTGGAATGTGAGCAGTGGTGTCATCTAAATGATTTAAGAACAGGTACTCACTTTCGATTGGCACGTGTCGGGACCCGCCCACCGGAAGTGATGTCATAAGCCAGAAGTGATGTTGTGGCAGGAAGTGACATGAAAAAAGCCCTTTTTGAGGCCTCAGATGATTTTAAACTGACCCAACAGTTGCAACAGTATTCCACAGCACCCCCAGAACATGTTAAGGAGGCCTGGCATCATGTGAAAACCCCAGAGCAACTCATTTTTCAGTGGCAAGGAAAGGAAAGGCTCCGCTCGCTGCCTGGCTGGCTCTGAGAACATGCAGGCAACTCAAACATGCAGGAAATTCAAACGTTGCAGAGGGCGGAGTCGACGAGTGGGCGGGGCCAGCTGTAATCCTAGAAACCGGTACTCGCGTACCCCCGCGTACCCCCTGCATGACATCACTGAATGTGAGCCTCTGCTCGTGCCGGGGAAGGAAAACGGGCATCAGATCCAGCCCATGAGCCGGAGTTTGGAGCCCCCTGCTATAATGTATAGTAGTATAATTAATTTGTATAGTGCTTAATTAATTTATAAATATAGTCTGCAAGCACGTTTTACCTTATCCTTCTGCCAAAAGCCTGCTTGTTCAGCAGAAAGGGAAACATACCGCAAATTCTTAAAATAATAAAATTATCATTTTGCATACCCCAAGGCTGAGCCCTTATACTGAAACCAGCTTCTGAGATAAAAGTAAGCTTTTGTTCAGCTCAAGAGGTGGTTTTATACAATTTTAATACACTTATGCATATGGATCCTTACAATAAACACTTTGATGAGAAGGAAATGAACTAGCTTGTCAGTTTAACAATAGCTACCTGCATTTAATCTCCTGGCTGTTTTTGTTCTGGTGACCTGTCACACTTCTTGAAGTAAGATACATCAGGATTCAGAAGCTGCAGGTATAGGTGAGATCAATTTTATTACTGGCAGACTGCCACCCAAAGCGGTGGTATGATATCAGATGCTATTGTAATTGTGGATGTCATATGGATCAATAACAACCACCTGAGTTAAAACTCAAAGCTATGTAAAAGCATTGTGAGCTCTGCATTGTTAAGGTGGATTCTTGATTACACTTCTACTCTAAATAGTTCTCTTTCCAACAAAGCTTGTAAATGAAACAGGTTTGTAAAGAGAAGCTGCCTTTCTATGAACAAAAGTATTAACAGTGTTTTCCCTGCGGTGATCTTCATTCATGCAGCTAGTCCAGAGCACCTTCTTTTCAATCTCTTGTTTCAACTTTGAACAATTCCACAATTTGCAAATAGCTATGATTGGTGGGGAAAACATAAAAGATATGCACTTTGTTTACCCTTACCTTTAGATTAACTCCAATTCCCTAATTCCATCCCGCTACATCAATCTGGGTTGCCTATAGAGCACAATGCAGATGCAATCCAAGGCTTTCAGTAGTGTGATAGCCCTCTATACATATGTATGCCTCATTTTTATTTGAATACCTGTATTGCACTTGACTTTTTACAGAGAGAGATGATGGTACAGAAACATAGAAAAGAGCCCTGCCTTAGCAATATCTACGCACACAAAAACTATCCTGACATTTCACATTATTTATTTGCAAAACCTACAAACCTTTTTTGGCCCTTCCACCCTCCTGTGTTCTCATTTGGCTCTGAAATGGAGCAGGCTCAGGGGACGGAGTGATGGCTCGAGGGACGCGGTGACATGGAGAGTGACATCACAACATCACCTCACCCCAGCCGCAATTGGTGCCTGTTACAGCTCTGCCCTGCACACAACACCCTCCCACCCATGTCTTAGCAGGATTGGTATAGCCTGGGTTCTGTGGTGGCAGATGCATGGAGCAGTCAGTGCTTTGCAGTGGTGGCTCTGGAAGGTCTGGCAGTGGCTCAATGTTTGTGCCATCACTAGGCTTTACAACAGTGTATTTAGAGACAGACTGTTGTAAAAAGACCATGGAATGGGGCCATAAATGTTTTTATTTATTACATATTTTTAACATGTCTTAAATGAACTTTTCTTCCTTTTTTGTTTTTGTTTTATCATATTTAGCTATAGAAATGAATTTGTATGGGCAAAATTGCTTTCCAGTTCCTAGGATCGTCTCTAGCAACATCATTTGGTTTTCTCTTGTGATACTTTTCAAATTTTGTAGGGCATTTTTAGTTTTCAGTATTTATAGTGCCCAAACTTCCTTTTGTACATTTTAATGATCTTGGCAAGAAAGGCAAGGTAGAGATCTCTTAAAATAAAATCACTGTTTCCCCAACACTGTGCATGTTGCATAGTTTTACATGGTGCCTTGGTATCCACTGATTCTGTATCCACAGTTTCAGTTGTCTACAGGTACCATGGATACTGGGATGCCTATTTAAAAAATAGAGGAACATTAAACCAGAGGCCTAGCTAATGAAACTGTAGCCCAGTGCAGAGAGAAAAATGTTGCCCTGGAAGTGACATCACAACAGGAAGTGACATCACAGCTGTATTTTTGGTTTCTCTGGATTTTTTGGCCATAATTTTTGATAAAAATATTTGGTTTGTTTCATTGCATTCTGCATCACATTACCTTTCCAATGATACATAACATGATGGTATTGGGTATTCATACATACCAATGTTTTCACAATTTTGGCCACTAATGTCAAGCTCAGCTTTTTGCCCCCCTAAAACTTGTTGCCTGGTGCAATTGCATCCCCCTGCACTTCTTTAGCTATGCCCCTGGCATTAAGCAAATCTCTTTTTTTACCTTGTTGCAGCAAAACCACGGATGTTCCCCTATATTTGAAAAGACATCCCCTGAAACTGTGTTCAGGTATCCACTGGGGGGTGGGGGGTCTGGAATAAAACCCCAGCGGATACCCGGGCATGCCTGTATTTCCTTTGCAAATATGGCCCATAATAAATAATTCCATGGGGATAATTAACATGAGAAGTCCACACAAGCAGAACCTGCCCCATTCATTTCAGTTTCAAACACTCTGTTCTGGTACCATCTGATACTGTAACAGGTGAGGCAAACATGTCTGGTATCATGTACGTATCACAACCAACCAATTGTGAGACCTGGGCTTTGTACATTATGGCACAGCTGCTCTTGTGTCACAACATCTTTAAACTATTACTGGTCCTGTATGACATGCTATTTTACTCATCCACTAAGTACAGAAATGTATGCAAATTCTGACTGCCATGCAGCAGGTAGAGAATTAAAAACAAAATAAAAGGAAAAGCTCAAACAACCAAAGTAGTTTCCCCTTGCACTTCACTATGCATAAGCACCATAAATAGTCTCCATTTGGTGATATCACACTGAGGTGTCAATTAAAGATGATATGTGCAAATCATTTAGGGTCATAAAGGGATAGAAAGGAAAGGTTACAAAACATGAGGTCATGGCTTGGCAATTAAAGAGGCAATAAATGGAGGTGATGCATGGTGGGAGATTAAACACCTATAGAAATGGAAGCCATGCAGATTACGTTCATAGATTTAAAACCCATTCTATTTAGATATGAGTTGCAATGCCAAGCAGAGGCTCTGTGGAGCTTAGCCATTTATTGTAGCACCCCATGGTCCTTGCAGTATTGGAGAAATCCTTAAGATAACAGCAAATTTTACATGTGATGCAGTATGCCTTTATATGTGTACTCCTTCAATGCGAACACATTAAGACTTC
This sequence comes from Lerista edwardsae, assembly GCA_029204185.1. Classification (NCBI taxonomy): domain Eukaryota; kingdom Metazoa; phylum Chordata; class Lepidosauria; order Squamata; family Scincidae; genus Lerista; species Lerista edwardsae. The sequence goes on from JAJKFI010000001.1 coordinate 17,615,800, forward strand.
TGAAGGGAAGGGAGAAAATAGGCTGCTTTATTTATTCACCTGTTTGAGCCACTGGCACTGCAGTTTAATAGGCCAAGAGAACAGCAACCACCAACAGGATATTGCTCTTTCCTGCAGGAGATAGATTGGTAATCAATGTTCCAGAGAGAATGGCTAACAGTGAGCAATCCCATGACTAACATCACATGTTAATTAGAGCTGTCAGTGGATAACTTGAAAATGTGGAGATGCGAGAGTGAAATGTATAAAGTCAGTGGGGTGCTGGGAGTCTCTAGCACCAAGTTCCTAAACAATACCAGCCATGTGACATGTGCTGCTGCTGAAGCTTGCAGATTTAACAGGCTTGTAATACAAACGCTCCCTGCTCTTTGAAAGTATGAACTTGAAGGTTTGTAATATATGCATTCTGACTCTGTTTGCAATTAATAGCAAGATGCATTTTGAGCTGATGTCCTGCTTGTGCAGCTGTGCAGGCAGCATGGCTTCAATCAGCCTGCTGAGGCTAGTAGCTGCTGCAGTTGGCACATACTCACAATTTGAATCTGAGTATCAGAATGGAATCTGCGGGTTCTGAAGCTACATGGGAGGGTCCCACCTGGACCCTTCAAACCTGATTGGACCTGAGTTCTGGTTGGGTCCAGGGATGATGATGATGATGATGATGATGATGATGATTTTGAGGTCTGCAGAGGATGTGTGTGACTACCCATGGCCTTTGTGGTCATCAGAATGCCCATTATGGGCAAAAAACCTCAGCTACTTCCAGTTTTCATTTCACTTTTATGCCCTGTTAAGACATTCTGAAGCTTGGGGAAACCCAGGGCCATTTTTGGTAGTCTCAACAGTTTCTTGAAATGCCTGAAAATTGTTCCCCTATTAAATACACATTGCCTTTCTTGCTGTAACTCTGAATTGATTTCATTTGCTCTTAAACCTTATGTGGACATGAAATATACGTGTAAAATGAGCACATCGGGAACATTCTGATGTGCTATCCTGATGTGCTGCTGAAGCCCCACCCCTTTTCCCCATGTAGAGTGTTTGCCGCTGCAGACAAATCCTCTCCATGGGCAGAGTGGAGAATGAGGCTTCAAGGGCGCATCAGAGAGTATGTCCTCTGTATGTTCTGTGTATATTTATTTGGCACATCTGCATAGAGCTTTAGTGGCATAATCATGTAACCAAATCTAATTGATTACATAGCATTGTGACATCACCAGTGTGTTGGACTTACCCAGCAGACTGATGGAGAAGAAAAAGAAGAAATAGCTAGAAAAAATAAAATATTGCCAAAGCGTCAGGAAACAATGGCAGCAAAAAGGATTTCCAGGGTGGGGTGGGTGGGAGTGAATATTCTTATGAACTAAAGTTTGTAAAAAAATATTTTATGCACGCACGCACGCACACACCCCTATGGAATTTTTTTAGGCCAAACGTTGCTGGCCTAACTGTGTCGGCTTAACTCCAGGTTAGGATTGCACCACCAGATGAGTGTGTTTCTTGATTAGAAAAGGAAATAATTCAATATTTGGTCCCAATAATTGGTCCTCATCACTCACATTCAGTTTTGTGCTTCTTCCTTGCTTATAAGAGCAGCTATATACTAGTCCTGGTCATGTGAAGATACCAAAGGCAGCCTGGACTGTGGAAGGCTTACAAATTGCCCAGTTACTGGCTGCTGGGTTGTATTGTTATTTGGTGTCAATTTCTTTGGGGATCTTCTTGATTGAAAAGCAACGTATATGTCTTACAAATAAATAAATAAATAAATAAATAAATAAATAAATAAATAAATAAATAAGCAAGCAAGCAAGCTGCCTGATCTTCTAGTTGCTAAACTCTGTTCCCAGAAATTGTAGCATGGGTAAACATCCTTCAATCCCTGGCTGCCTTGAAAGCTCTGCGGAGCCAGGATCTGGCTCAGAAGGGACTTTCTCTGGCTCTGTGGATCAGTCAAAGGCACCCAGGGATTCTGGCAGGCTTCGAAATCTTCTTATCTCCTCTGAGCTATACGCAGCCAGGGGAAGTCCCAAGATGGTTAATTCTGGCTCTGCAGAATTTTAAAGACTGTCAGAGATGGGGGAGACTTGCAAGCCTCCCACAATCCCTGGGTGCCTTTGACAGCTGCATCTGGCTTGAGGAACAGCTCTGCTGGGACATCCCCTTGCTAAATGCAGCTGTCACAGCCAGGTTTCTCCCATCCAAGAGAAATGACTTCTTCCATTTGATTTCCATGGGAGTGAGTCCTAAATAACTTCTGCTGGATCAAGGCCAAATTAGATTCCTTGCAAAATTTAAGCAGCATGTCCAAATTCAACTTACATTGACTTGTTGGAAGTCAACTTAAAATAGACACTGTATGAATTTCTCCAAATTTTGCACCTAACATGGTAACAACGCGCTTAAACTCAAGGCACGGGAGATTTGCCATTGACTGCTGTGGTGTGTTTTGTTACTGAGTGTGGCTTTAACTTGCTCACTTGCTGTATTGGAAACTGCGGAAGATCACCCTGAGGAGGCAGTGAATGGTGCCAGCAGTGACCCTTGGTGTAAGTAGTTGCAGGATCTACCCCAGGGGAGTAGCAGAGGCTGGGCTGCACAAGTGCAGCCTCTTAGGAGCTCACAGACAGGTATAAGGTATGAGATACAGGAAGCTGGACTAGATGGGCTTTTGGCCTGATCCAGCAGGGCTCTTCTTATGTTCTTATGTTAAGGAGCACCTGAAGGAAGGAAGGTGCATAGTAGGAGAGAAGTTTGGTGTGAGAGGAGCTGGAGAGAACTGACAAACCTGAACGAACTATTGACTACCAGCTTGGATAACGGACTGGCGTGGCGTAACCTGGATGGGGACCTGACTTGGCTTACTGACCTTTAGACTGGTTTATGGACTTGATTTGGCTTATCGACCCTTGGACCGGCTCATGGACTACTGGACTCTGATTCTGGCTTGGGCTTTTGGCTTCCAACTACTGTGGACTGGTGCGATTGCAGCCACTGAACAGGCAAACTGAGAAGGTGAGCCCTAGATGTGCTGGCTCCACTGCCGCACCAAAGCTGTTTAAAGGGGAAACTCCCCAGCCTAAAGTGGACCTCAGGGGGGGCCAGCAGGAGTCTCTGGCGCAACACTTGCTCACGCTAATCATGCATTAACTTGCTCACATTGGGCAAAACTATCCCATATGCTGGGATCTTGTGCAATGGCCTGTTGCACAATTCATTACTGCCAGCCATCCCATTCCATAATCCCAAATTTAGCCATGGGCAGCCATGATAAGAAATTCTCTTTCCCTCTGCCTTTGTCTCAAAGACTCCAATCCTAATGAAATTTCCTTCCCAATGTGCGTTAAGGAGGCATGTGCTGCACCCTGTGTTTGGGGGGCAGGTAGCAGAGGTGTCCTCAGGGTAAGGGAACCCTTACCCTGGAACAAGCCTCCACTTTCCCTTTGGGTTTCCTTGGTTCTGAGCCAGCTGTTCTGAGGGTGCAAACCAAGGAGTGTAAAGGTGGCAGAAAAAGAGGGTTCAGTTACATGTAAGCACCATCAATCCCACCTCTTCTTCCCCCATTCCCCGTCCCTCCCCTGTCCCTCCCATTGCCTGCCCTCACCATTGCCTAATCTGGCACTGGTAGACGGTGTCTTTGCTGCTGACAAACGTGCAAATGCACTGGCAGCCTCGTTTGTGCTCACCAGCAACACTGGCAAGCACGTCTATGTCACACAATGCATCGTGGGATCCTGGCATGTCCATCTGAAACCTGGAGCTTCTGCTGGCAGAACACATGACCTGCCAGTGGAGCACTTTGAAATAGAATTGGGCTGCCCTTCCTTCTTTCCTTCTCTTTTGTTCCAGTATCTGGGACACTGCTGTTGCAATATCTTATGCACAGGAAAAGGAGGGGCTCAGAGCCCTACCACTAGGGAATTTTGAGAAAAGAGAAGGGGGAAGTTAGGAGGCAGTCTAGGGTTTCATGAGGAGTTTGAGGGAGATGTATTGCCTTGTCCATTCCGTTTCTGTGATCCTTTGAGAGCATTTGAATGACATATAAACCAGTGGTTCCCAAACTGTGGGCTGCGGCTCACTAGTGGGTTGCAAGCCCATTTCAGGTGGGTTACAAAGCACCTTGATCAGCCATATTGGGAAGATGGGGTGCTGGAAAGAGGGAGGGCTGTGTGATTGTTTTGCTTGTGTCAAAATTGTAGATAGGCCTTTTTTCTTTCAGATTCATTTTGGAAAATGAATTCATATTGGAAAATGACTGAGACATAACCCAACATTGCTGCATTCTCAAGAAAGCAGCAGATTCTGGCATCAGAATGACAGCACTTCCAGCCATGACATCACTTCTGGTGGGTCCCAGACAGATTGTCTTTCTAAAAAGTGGGTCCCGGTGCTAAAACATTCAAGAACCACTGACATAAACATTTTCACATACATATAGGAAATATGTAAGAATATACATCATAGAATGTCAGGAAACCAAAAAGAAGGCTTCAAAACCAATCCATTTCTGCCTTTCCTTTACATGTGCTTCTGTATTAGACAACATAAAGCAGTGGTGCGTATCTGCTTTACAATACAGAGATGTTCATCTTGTTTTTACCAAAGGTGATCTTGATCCTTCCTTCCGTTTGTCCACAGCTCTGATAAGAATGTCAGCAGGAGTTTTACAGTCTCTAGACTAATGGCAGAGGAAATAGAAATATTACAACTGCTACTCTGCATGTGGTAGTCATTTTGAAATACTGCATTTTGGATTCCCATGTTGAGCTTTCATTGCAATTCCCACTGTACCAAACAATAAGAATATCCACAAGGCGATATTAACTTTACAGGGGGAAAAGGATTCAGTACAACCAGCTGAAGGAAAAATGGATGAAATGGTTTGAGTTTGTAATTATTTCTTTGAAATTGCCAGTGTTCAATATTTTTCACATGCATAAAATCTCTCTCTCTCTCTCTCTCTCTCTCTCTCTCTCTCTCTGTGTGTGTGTGTGTGTGTGTGTGTGTGTGTGTGTGTTGAGGGACGTTTTACCAGTTTATGCACTTCTTTCATTTTGAATATCTTCCTTCCATAAATGAATTGAACAATAAATCTTAAACTGAGAGCACAATCCTAACCTGAAGTTACTGGAGTAACCTAACCTGGAGGTATCTGTATGTATAAGACGATTACTCAGGGCACAATCCTAACCTGGGGTTAACCCAGGGGTGTTGCAAACGCACCATAAAGTGCATTTGGACCATTCCTGGAGGTCAGGGAGGACAGCGCATGTCCATTTGTTGGCCTTCCTGACTTCACGAGTGGAGCAAACATGCTTTATGGTGTGTTTGCGACTATCTTGTGACTCTATACCTCCAGGTATATAAACACAGAAACTCCAGGTATATAAACACAACATAAAAATCAAGTTGCAAATCAGGCTAGCTTCAAAGTTTTTGTGGGTCCCTGTGAAGGACCTAGAGACCTGTTCCTATAGCTAAAGCTTTCTGAGCTATGGGCGAAGAATTCCAAGAGACTGCTTCACATTCAGTTGATAGAGGCTAGCAGAAGCTGCTGAAGGGGTGGGGTGGAGAAAATGGGGCAGTTTCACATATATTCAAAATGAGATATAAATGCAGCAGCTCCAGCCTACACTTGATTTTGAATGCTTACCATCTGGTGCGCCAGCCTGTGGGGAGGCTGCAGTTTCTTTTTCACCGTAAAGAAGCCCAACTTCAGCGCTTATTTAAGATGAAAGATGATGAGCTTCTTTAAAAACCTCTGCTTTTTTTTCATTTTTAGAAGTCTTCCCTTTCTCGTCATTATTGCTCTGGCTTTAATACAGTGAGCTCTTTGGACATTCACTGAATACTTCTACTACCAAACCAGCAGGGATGTAGCTGAGGGGGAGCCGAGGACTAGCAGGAGTAGTGATGTCAACAGCAGGAGTACTCAGGTGCTGCCTTTAAAACATTTCTAAGGACCGTAACAAACAAGCCAGCAAGCATCAGGCTCAACAGGAGGCAAACTGAGAAATGCACTTAGGGGCAATATCTAGGGTAAGCTATTGTCTTTCTTAAGGGCTACCCGACAGATAGGCAGTATGAAGCTTGAGTACTGTATATAAGTCATTCATGTTAAGGTGACCATCCTTTGCGAATTTATTTGGGTATGGGGCCCAATCCTATCCCCTGCCAGTCCAGAGTGTGCAGCATTGCCAACTGAGCATGTGCTCCATGCAATGGGTGGGTGGGGCACGACAGCCCATGAGAGGCAATGGGCAGCCCAATCCTAAACTGGCTCCTGCAGGGGAGATGGGCATGCACGCTGTCAAACATGTCTTAAAGGACATTGCAACCATAAAGAGGCCAGTGCTGCTGGAGGAGCAGTGCCCACTGACCAGGGTAACTCCCAGGCAGCAGTGAGAGTGGAACAGGGATAGGGAGAGAGTGTTTTGAAGCAGGGAGAGGATGGGAAGGAGGGTGGTTCAGGGTTCCAAGTTCAGTCCCTTCCAGGTTCAGTCCCTGGAAGGGGGCAGGGACTGCAGAGGAGGCTATGCTGCATCCTAGCCCCCCATAACGGGCACATTATAATGGTGGAATGCACATTTCACTGGCATAATGCCGTTTGTCGCTGTTGCAAATGCAGCACTGCTAGAGCACATAGCCTGGATACTGCTGCAAATGGTGAGTGGCCAGGTTCATGCAAAGACAGCCCAAGGACACCAACCCTTGCAGATAAGGCTATGCAGGGATCAAGGGAGGGCAGGAGTGTGTGGAACCCCATCTCTTCCTTGATGGGATGGGGAAGAAGGTAAATCTGGTCCTGGAACAATGCAGATCTGGCAGCAACAAAATCCACCAAATCCTAATCCCATTTCTGGGCCTGATCCATCTTCACAGATCAACATAGAGTTGTAGCAGTGACATTGCCCTTAACTCAGTGCAAGGGAACAAATATTCCCTTATCCCAGGGGTTTTCAAACTGGGGCGTCGTGATGCCCCAGCCTGAAAAGCCCTGCTACTTTCCCCTTAAGGGGCGGGAAAATGGCAGTGATGCAGTCGCAATGATTGCATCGCTTCTGGGGACATCATGGGTCTGGGGAGACTGACCACAGGCTGCCCCAGTGTCCTGGAGTGTTGGGGAGCCCTGCAGACCCCTCTGCATTAGAAATTTTAAAAAGGTCACAACCCACTTCCGGTTTTGTGATCGCAACCAGGACATGGGTTGCAATTTTTTTAAATCTCTAACAGAAGGCGGTCCTTAGGACTCCTCAACCTTCCAGGATGCTGGGGCAGCCTGTGATAAGTTGCCCCAGCCTCATTATGTCCCCCAAAGTGATGCAATCATTGCAATTATGTTGCTGCCATTTCCCTGCTTCTGCATAGCGGAGAGTTTGAGAACCATTGTCTTATCCCTGGGAGTCCTCCAGATGCTGAAACTCCCCTGCACAATTTAGTGGATGCCACATTGTTGCCGCTGCATTACAGCACGGAGAGTTGCAGTGGAATTGGGGAGTTGGGCTGTAAGAAAGGCTATGATTGATAGAGAATTCATCTTTTCTTCTTGCTACAACCAATATTACTATTCAATTCCGTATTGAAGAAATATTAGAATCAGTACTTTTTCTAATCACAAATATGCTGCCCAACTTCTTGAATTCATATTTCATTTGATGAAATTGCTTAAACAGAGGCCCCTGGTCTCTGGTTGTCCTGATTAATGGTTTGTTTGGACCTAATATGAATATATATGAATTTCTGTTCTTGTCTTGCATGCTTTACATTCAAAGCAAGAGTGCAGGATCCATATTACATTCATGCTTGTGGTCACAAACCAAAAAATCAATACAGAGGATGCTGCTAACATTCAGGATGTGTGTTGTTGCAGGCATGTCATTAAGTTGAATAAGCAGCAAAATTGCTCTGGTGAAAGGAATGACTAGTACATTATTCTGATGAACACGTTTTGGTTTTTCAAAATATAGATGAAACATGGTATCTACGTGGAAAGGAGAGATACAGCATCCAAATTTTTTCTTCCTCTGTAGAATAACTTTATTTCAGGGATGTTGTGATTGGATAGTATTGCTATCATAGCAAAGAAAATTGTTATCCCACTGATCTGTTTTCCAAGCCGTTGAATGTATTGGAATGCATGAGTTCCAAGACGGTTTGCACACTGGCCACTACATCAAGTTATTCTGACAGGAGCATAGCACTGCAGATATCAAGCTGCATACATCAGGAAAGAAACTGATTTCTTTGATAGAAGAACATGAGGGTAAAAATGACATCCTTGCAATGATCAGTAGGGATACTCAGATTCAGGGTTTCCAGTCTGGTTAACAGAACGTTTGGCTTTGATTTTGTGATATGAACAGAGCACTGAACAGAGCACTAATTCAGGGAGAAAGTGCTTTAGCTAGAACCCTAAACAATTTGTTCTGTGAAAGTAGGGAAAGTGATACATACCCATTGCATCCCAGTTCTGAATGCTCCTCCCTAAATGGCTTTGCTCTTTAAAAATGGGATCAGGGCATTGCTACATCTAAGAGGGCATGGTTCCTTATTGAGTATCCACTGGTTTCCTTATTGAGTATCCACAAAGAACTACTTACTTTTGTTTATCTCGTGTATTAGAGCAAGGCTTTTTGTTGCTTTGCCACATCTTCAACATCAACACATTTTTTTGTTAGCAGTTTATGTAACAGATTGGCTGCTGTATGACTCAGGGCTTCAGCATGCTTCTGGAGATCAATGTTAGCACTAGGGCTGCTAGTTTGCCCAAAAGGACAACAATGGGGGAGGGTATCTGGTACACAGACAGAGCCCAACAGTCAAGGGGCGAAGCCCAGAAGATCCCCAAATGGCCTGAGAATCTTTGTTGCCTATCCACCTGAAGGAAAAAAGAAATAGCTAGAGAAACCATGTCAGGCTCACTTGTGTAACAGCCGCAGGTCAGCTCAGCTTTGATGGGGAAAAAGGGTCTCACTGGCCGGGACTAATTTTTTCCCTTCTGTTGTTCTGGGTTGCAATGTGAAGTGGTGGGGAGGCATTTTCATTGCGGTGGTTGATTTGTATGGAGCTAAAGGTTTCCTGCAATCGTGTGTGCTCATTCACTCACTCGTGTAATAGCTGCAGGTTAGCCTGGCTTTGGTTCTTTACTTATATAAATGAAATTGCAGTTCGGTAGAAGGAGTGAATTGCTGTCAGCAGTGCATTGCTGACCTGCCAGAACATTTACATTAAGTGTGAATTGACAACTCTAACTGCTACCCTGTACCTCCCATTTTCGACCATTTGTAGTCTTGCACATGTGCACCTGACCTGTGCTGCAGCTTGCTCCGAAAAGATTCTTAACTCGAGTGAAAATGACTCATGAAATTCCATGGGCGTGTGATAGGATTTGGCACGAATCATGAGTGGGCAGAGACTTGATAATGGACTCAACACGCATTTTCAGACTAGTTCCCAACACTGGTGACATGATATCCCAGTCATGTTCTACATTATGGCCATCTCAAATGTCCAGAGGCATCTAATGTAGCAAAGAGTCAGGGCCCAGTCTATCCAACATTCCAGCACAGATGCAGCCATGCCAATGGGGTGTGAATCACCAGCCTGAATGCTTGAGCCAGACAGCTTTTTGAGACCAGTTCTGATTCAAAACTCTGGCTCTTGCTTATCTCTGAGCACATACCACACCCCTAATTGTACTTACTCCTTGCCCCACACTATCCCTGCGTCATGGATCACCCTGGCTAAACACCACACCTTGGGGACAATCTGAATTAGACAAAAACAAAACAAAACTTTCCATTGCATGCCAATCATGCAAAGCACAAAACATTGATACCTGGCCCACTCAGGTGACCAACTAATCTCAGACTCTTGATAGGGGGTACCCAGGAAAGCAATGCTACCCAAACTCTAGAGCAGGGTGTCAAACTTGTTTCATATAGTGGGTTGAATAGCATTCATGGTGCCTGCTGAGGGCAGGAAATGACATCATAAAGCAGGAAGTGACATCATTAAGTGGTTGATGGCCAGAAATAAGCACTTTGTCCTCATATAGAAACTCAGCTGCAAGTGACAGAAGAGAAAAATGTGCAAATCTTGTTCTTTATTCCAAGATATGAGAGAGCCCAAATATCACGTTGGGAGAACCCAATTACAACAGGCGCTGGATAAATTGCTTCTGGGGGCCACATCCAGCCAGTAGGGCCCAGGTTTGGCACCCCTGTGGTAGAGACACAAGCTCAGCATTTGCTATGCTGATCTAGCCATATCCCCAGCTAGCCCAGGAAACTAATCAGGTGCTAACCCTATTTATTACCTTGCCTTGGGCAGGAACAGGCCAAACACAGAGTGGCAACCAGGTTATTGGTAGACAGCTGGCGTGACTGTTCTGGCTATTGTATTATATCAAGTGCATGAATCACAGAGCTTCATGCTCACTCTGGAGTCCCGTGTTTATATGGTAACTCCCGAATTGGGGTACTAATGTTTCAGAGAGCACAATCCTAACCTGGAGTTAGGCCAGCAAAGTTTGGCCGACACAAGGGCTACCGTACAGCGGGTTTGGACCACTCTCGGAGTCAGGGCGAATGGCACACTTCTATGTGCTGGTTTCTCTGACTCCAAGAGTAGTCCAAACATACTTTACGGTGTCCCTTGTGCCAGCCAAACTTTGTTGACTTTACTGTGCCGGCCTAACTCCAGGTTAGGATTGTGCCCAAAATCTGCAACATCTAGGCCAGTAAGGGTGGGCAGAGTTTGTGCTCAATTACTACATACTACCTTTCTGCAGTTATGAGTTGCTTATGCCTTAGAGTTGCTTGTGCCTTACAAAACATGGGATAGGGATCTTTTCTAAACAAATCAAAAAACTTCATAGCTTTGTTGTGGTGAAACTTGTGTAGGGTGATGCTTTCTCCAGAGCACTGACAATGAGAATCCTTTCAACATTAATGTTTGCATCCATGGTTTATTATTTATGAAAACCTCCCAAGATGAATGCTATAAATGAAAATATTGTTAAGTTGAATAATAATTAGTTCCAATTCTTCAATAAATAGATATAACTTGCTTCCCCTGGCACCTAAGATTTAGTGTATCTCTGTGGAGGGTTGGGTAATTGTACAAGCCAAGAAGCAGCAGAGGAATATTTTACAACAGAGATTTGAATAAAAGTCATTCATCTGTGTTCGTCCCCAGCAATGTTTGATTTGTGTAGAAGCGAACGAGGTTTAAAAGAAGAGAAATGAGTTTGTAATGTGGGGACTGTTCAGGCCAATTCACGCAATGATTTTGCTATGAGAAATGACTGGTCGTAGTGGCAGCTTCTCTGATCTCAGGCAGCTGCACCAGGTTCCACTGCAAATCTGTGTTTTGAGTTAGGAGGTTAGAATCAAATTTTCAAGAAGAGTTTTGCTAGTCTTGTTGAAGCCCCCTTTTCTCTTTGACATCTCATGGATATTTGGGAAAAATTGGCATCCTGAAAGGAGACCCGTCTTCCCTAGCCAATCTCCTTTGGAGGGTGATAAAAGGAACAATGGTAGGGATTAGTTCTATTGCTCTCTGTTGTTGCAAGTCTATGGGAAAAGATTCAGAGTACAATCCTAACCTGGAGTTAGGCCGGCACAGGCCAGCAAAATTTGGCCCCATAAAGTATGTTTGGACCACTGCCGGAGTCAGAGAGGCCAGCACACAGACGTGCGCCATCCTTCCTGATTTTGAGAGTGGTCCAAACATTCTTTACAGTGGCCCTTGTGCTGGCCAAACTTTGCTGGCCTAACTGTGCCGGCTGAACTACAGGTTTGGATTGTGCCCTCAAATCAGCAGAAAGAAGGGAACATACAGCTAACTGTATATATGCCAATTCCAGAATTTATGTAAGAAATTATCCTAGTTTAACCAAAATTCAGGGGAGTCGGAGGTGGGATGCAGGGCAGGCCAAAGCCTAGGAATGACAAATAAATGGAGTAGGTCCTCTCCTCTGTAGCAGGACTCTCTTGGAACAGGGAAGGCCAGGCAGCACATGTGAAACAAGATTCTTGTCTTTCACAGCTTACCCAGTGGTGGTATTCAAATAAATTAACAACCGGTTCTATGACGTCATAACCGGAGCCAAAAAAACCCCGAAGCCAGCTGAGGTAAGTGAGGGGGCGGGGCCCAGCCATTTAACAACCGGTTCTATAGAACCTGGGTGAACCCCCTGAACCTACCACTGAGCTTACCTTAAATTCAAGTACACGTGATGCTAAAGCATTACTCTGATAGGCTTAGTTTTTCTTTGGCCCATAGCCGCTGGATCAAGTACTGTGACCGCATTCAATCATGCACCCCATAACCTGCTTTCTGGGTAAGCACAGAGCTGAATGATGCAATTTTTTTTTCCCAGAATGTGAAACGGCCTTTTATCTGCAGTAAGAAATCAGGTAGCCCAATCTAACTTATATCCCCGTGTGGGGATGTAGCTGTGTTAACATGTTGCATGCTGAATCCTGACGGAGTTTCAGCCTCTGGAGGTGTTCTCAGGTGAACCTGTGCTGGCCCACCAGCTCTATAGCTGGTGCAAATCCACATTGACCCAGGTTGGGGGATCAAAGCCAGGAAGGGGAATAGGCTATCAATGTGTGCTGCTGCTGCTCCCCTCCAGGCCCCAATAGCTGGCACAGGCCTATGTTGCTCCATGTAGGCGCATCAGGCCGGGAAGGGACTTGTGATTTAGTGTGCACCACTCCCCTCCTGGGCCTGATCTGCCCTCCTCCCCACCCACATCATCAGCCTGTTCAGTGGTGTCATTCAAATGATTTAGGAACAGGAACTCACTTTTGATTGGCACTTGTCGGGAACCCGGAACCAGCCACAGAGCCCGTTAGGATCCGGAATGCCCGTTCTGGTCCGTCCCCCCTGAATGACATCACGGAGCCTGTTCCACCCAACCCATCCCCTATTCTGCCCTCCAGCCCCGCCTCCTCTAATCCCCTGAGCATGCTTACTTGCTCCAGTGGGTGTCCACAGGTCCACCAGCATTCAGGAGGCCACACTGGCCTCCCCACAAGCAGGCCTGTATGGCACATTAAGCAGAGGCTGCTTTATGATGGCTGTAAAGCAGCCTCCGTCAATGCAACACTAGTTGTGCCAGCAGGATAGGTTTGAGCCGTACGTTTGTTAGCAACCAAACTGAGTGGTTAATTAACAGAGCAAAATGTTCGGTGCTAGAAAACGTTTAAGAATGGTCATGAATTGAATGGAAGATATACAGGAGAATATAAATCAGTACACTGCTTTACTAGTATCTTCTTTTTTATCCATGGCTGTTATACGGGAAAATACATTACCATAGATCTTTTAAACTGAGACCAGACATTTGAACTGTCAATTTCACCTCTGATTTCCATCAAGGTTCACAAACCTTTTGATAGGCACTCGGTAATATATCCTGTATATCAAGATTCAAAAAAGACACTGCTTCTGTTCTACGGTGGTGAGAGGCAGAGCGCCAAACTCTTTGTAGTCCACAACTAGGGAGTTCAAAAGCACCAACAAAGGACTTTTATGCCGCCAAGGACTTTTTTCCTATGACTTTTATTCTGAGCTAAATGTATTCAGCTAACAAAGAATGGGAAATAGTGACTTTAAAACTATTTTCATGGCTGAAACTGGATTTTTTTTGGGGGGGGGGTTCTAATGAAGTACTGCAAAAGGATAACAATTGTAATTAGATCAGGCAGTGCTTTTGATAGTTGAGAATCATATAACTGATTTCTGTTTGTTCATATTTTCCTATAATATGGCTTTTGGATTATTTTAATAAAATAAGGTCAGCCCTATGATGAATGCTGGAGCTCAAAAGTTCCTATTGCTCAAAGTTGTGGGCTTTGGCCTAATTGCTCATATATGATCAATGATCTCTGCCACTTCTTTCCTTTTTTTTATGATATGTCCTAATGAGAATAGTCACAACTTAAGTGCACCACCGAGTCTGGGTTAGACCTCCCATGGAAGAAGGTGAATGAGTTGTGCCAAGAAAGCCTTTCCTCGAGTATGTCTAGAGTTACTTTAGAAAAATGCTAACAGGCCCTAAAACACAATTAAACAAACAATATTCACAACATATTGTATAAACTTTCAAGTTTCAAAGAATATTTCTTTTGGAAAAGAATGGACTGAAAAGGAGATAAAAAAACCTTTCCATCTTGCACAAAACTAGAGCCAGGAGATATCCACTAAAATTGCCTGATGAGAGAGAACAGACAAAAGGAAATATATATTTTTACCAGGTATGTAATTAATCTGTGGAACTCTTAGCCACAGGATGTGGTTATGGCACCTGATGAGAACTTTGAAAGGGGATTGGGTAAATTTATGGAAGAAAGGTCCATCACAGCTTATAAGTCATGCTGACTATAGGCTTCCTCTGGGTTCTAGAGGTTGCCTATCACTGAATGACAGAAGCAAAGGAGTGGCAACAGGATACAGGTATCTTGCTGCCTTGAGTATTCCTGGAAGCATCTGGTAGGCCACTGTGCGATAGAGGAAACTGGACTAGATGGGCCTGATTGGGTCCTCCTTACGGACAGGAGAAAAAATCTTTGAAGTTCATTATGTGAGCCTTGTGTGCAATTAAATTTCAAGACCTGCTTAACTTTTGTAACTTATTTTAAGTTGCTTTGAGGATCCACTGTTGGTCAAAAAGTAGAATTTTAGAAATAAGTATACCGAAAACGAATAACATAGCGACAAGTGGCATCAATATAATAAACAACCATTGCATTTCTGTACAGAAGCTCAAGAAAACGAAGGCTTTGGCATTTCATAAGATACAACATCCCCCTTTGATTTCTCCTTTTCTCCTTTCCAAACATGTAGCATGTTTGAAGTGCTATAGACAGTTTTCTTGTTGTTTTCTTATTGTCACTTGTTATTTCAGCCTGAGAATGATATCATATGAGTCATTCCACTTCATATGTTAAATGGTAACCAGCAGGTTCTGCTATATCTGAAAACAACTTGAGATTCTCCAGTTTCAAACCAAGCTTGAGTCCCAGAAGCTGGCCTCTTCCTGGCCTCCCAGGGAAAAGGTGCAAACTGGGCTGTAAAAAATGGGGAGGCAGGCGTGATTGCTTGATCAAGAACAAGGCAGGGGTCGACTAAGTGGTAATAAGGGACGACTGTTCAGATTGTGACAAATAAAAGGTTATCAAACTGTGCCAAGGGGCAAAGAAGAGATACCACTGGAGTGGCAAGATTGGCTGTGGTCAAGCAAAGGGTGTGACAGCAGGAGCAGAAAAACAAAATCTGACAAAAAGAGAGTGCACGTTTTAGCTAATTGGAGGTCATTGACTGCAGAACAGAGATTGCTGTCTGATGCATAGCAGAACTCCAAGCTTAAAACCATGGCTGGCCACTCTGGTTGCCTGCCTTTATGACTAGATAGATAAAATTAGCAACCCAATCCTATCTCATCATTGCAGCTGCAGTGATGGAGCACATGCTGCATCCAATAGTGGTTGCTGCAAGGAAGTAAGTTTCTTTTATCTCTGGGTCTCCTTAAACCCATGCCAACTATATAGCTAATGGAAGTCTGAGGGAGAAAAGGGGGATGGGGTCAGCTAAAAAAGAGGGGATATGATCCAGCATGCACATTTGCTGCCAAGATTCTCCCTTGTAGTCCACTCCCCACCCCCTGCCCTTCTCCCTTGGAACATTCCGAACCTCCCCTCCTTGCCAACTTAATGGTCCCTGTGGAGCTTCCTGGAGATGCTGCGGTGTGCACTGGACCACTCACAGTTCATAGCAGCAGCCAAGCAGCATTCAGTAGTGGTCCAGCCATAAACCACCTTGCACTGTAAGCCAGAATGCTACTTCTGGCAGGGCAAGGGCCCACTAGGATTGGAGCCATGACAACATAGGGATACCTTAGTGTGCTAATGCAATTAATCTCATGCCTTTTGTAATCAAGTGCAGCTTTTTATAGATGACTCAGGGCCAAATCCTATCCAATTTTCCATCTCTGATGTAGCCGTCCCAGTGGAGTGTGTGCTGCATTCTGTGGTGGAGGGGTGTCAGGGAGACCTCCTCAAGGTGAAGAAACATTTATTTCCTTACTTTGTTGCTGCATTGAGATTGTAACGGTGCTGGAAAGTTCATTAGGATTGGGCCCTCAGGACCTGCATAGAGAATTCCCTGACCAAGAGAACTTCTATCTTCAGCCTCAGCCAACTGACTTTCATCCATACCCCAACAATCTCCAGGCAGTACCTTGGGACTTCAACAGCCTCCTCAGCTTGAGATGGCAAAGAGAGATAGAGAGTTGGGTGTCATCAGAATATTGGTGAAACCCTATGATCTCACCCAACTATGGATGGCTATAGTTGTAGCATTTCTTTGGATAACATTGATTTGTATTACCTTTCCTTGGATAAATATAAGCACCAAAGGTTAGAAGTACCTGCAATAGGTGCCACATTTTAAATTTTAGGAGATCATGAATGTCTGAAAGCGTCTACTGAAAACAGCTCAACTATATGGATAACTATGGCTATCTATAAGAAGGACTTGTAGCATTTTCTTCAGATACCATTGATTAATTTGGATTACCTTTGATGAATAAAAACACAAATCCAAGGTTAGGAGTATCTGCCATAGCTGCCACATCTTACATCTTAACAAGAAAGGTCAGCATAACTGATGTTCTGCTTTTCATGTTTGTGTGTGTTTGGTATCTATTTAGCTTTTGAGATGGCACTTTGATCTTATTGCAAGCAAGGGCATTAGATGTGTCAGAGACAGCAATGTGATTATGAAGTATGCTGTGAGTGTGAAGAATGCTGGGAAGCTCATGACAAAATCAGGCTAATAATAATGCCAGTACTCAAATCTTGTGTGACTTCATGAATCCTGTCATGAAGGTTTCCATCAATGAATCTGCTGAAATAATGCAAAGCTGTTTCTGTGCAGAAAATGCTAATTCGCCTCTGGCTATTCTAGTTATCATGATCATGATGGATTTCGCCAATTGGCCATAAATTCGGATCTCATCTTATGCCCCTGCTAAAGCCACCAATGCAAAAACGTTTTGTATTTGATGGTATATCTCAATTTGGTCTGACGGGCTATCATAAACCTGATCATTGGCTTTTGAGCTATCGTGCAAAGTTGGAACATAAATGCTGAAGACTGCAAGATGACTTTAACAAATGATCTGTGAAAATGTGCTCAGATGCTGCCCGCGGTTGTGGTGCCTTGCTCTTTTGTACCAGTATATCACTGTGAATGTTGCAAAATTTAAGCAATGTCTATGAGATTATTAGCATTTTGAGGCTGCGTTCTGCTCACTTCCAGGTTTTGGGAAAAAATCCAGGCCTCAGACTGCCTATAAGGGCATAAAAATGTCACTTCTGGTTTTCCCTAATAACAGGAAGTAACACATTTTCACACAAAATTGGCATTCTGAGGCCTGCAAACGCTGCGGGTGGTTGCCTGTGGCCTCCTGCGGACTTCAGAAAACCCTCAAATCTGCAGATTTGAATACTTGTGGATTTTGGTACTCATGAAGGTTCCAGGATGGATAATGATGGCCAACCTGTACATACATTCCTTGGAGTAAGCTCCTTTGAACCCAGTGATTTACTTGTGAGTAGTAACACATAGGATTTGCACTGTTAATGCTCTACCAAAAGGAGTGGTTTCCCTGATCTGGTGTAGCATTGAGACCAAGAGCATGAGCTGAATACTGGGAACTCACTACTTGTCCTAAGGCAGGTCTGCCTTTCTTTCGAATAGTCAGAGTGTGTCATGGATTCAAAGTAATATGCTCATGAAAAGCAGACTTTTGCTGAAGAGCGGCCCAGCTCACACTCAAACCAGCAAGCTCAGTGAAATTTTCTTGCAAACCCTGCGATGGTATGGAAGAAATCTATTGCACTGTCACATGTAACTGACGATCGATCAATAATTATATGGAATATAATTAATTAAAAAGTCTTATAAAAAGTCTTATAATGAAAAATTTCTATTTTGGTTAGCCTTGCCTAGGACACAAAACAGCCTGGTACCGGCCCTGGCTAGAGCAACTCCATTGCTGATGCTGTAGTAACTCGCCTATCCTCCCCATTTCCAATCCAGGCAACAGGAAGGGAAGAAGAGGCAAACGAACAGGAGTGAGCACCTCCTGCAAATTTACTGCCTGGAGGTGCAACCCAAAGCCCGTGGTGGGCTGGCACTACTCCTGTGCCAGCCCAGTGTTGTCACAAGTGTGCATTTGCACCAACTTGGGAGTGGCTGGGCCAGCGCGAGGATGCCTTATCCAGCCTCTGCGCTGCCCCAGGTAAGTGGCAAAACGGCAGCCGAGTTTGGCTGATATGGGGGATTGGGAGTGCGGGGGGGGGGGTGGAGGCCGGAGGGAAAGCAGAAAGAGGAGGGAGAGGGAGAGAGAATGGTGGTGCCAGGATCCGGCACTTAGGCTGGATCCTAACCCCTGTCCCCGGCCTGGTCACCCCTATACAGGCCACTTGGAGTTGCACCAGCAATTTCACTGGTGCAGCCCCCGGTAGCCCTATTGATACTGCTGGGGCCTTGCTTGGTGTAAGGGGAGTGAATTCCTCTTACTCTGAGTTGTGCTGCATGCAGTTCCAACCCCATGCTAGATAGGGGGGCAGGCTGGCTAGCCTCCCTAGTCCAACCCAATTTAGGATTGGGCTGTCAGATAACCACCCCAGCCACCTTTGTTATTTAGATTTATCCCAGACCTTTCCGGTGGGTTGCTTACATACCTGAAACCTTTTGCTCTGTAGCATCCCTCCCATTATTCCAGCAAAATCATGGTCTTTCTTATCTACCTCTTTCTTCTAACATCCTCTGTCAACAACCTACAGATGTTTGGTGTGTGTGTGTGCGCGTACGCGTGCGCGTGCGCGCGTGCGTGCATGCGTGTGTGCACGAGTGCGCCATCCCATTGCCATTTGGAAATTGGGAGTTAGTTCATTTCCAAGTGGAATGATGTTCCAAGTTCAGAATTTATCACCTTGGGTTGCTCTAAATTTGATCTTTGTGAAGAGCCTAAAGAACAGTGGGTTACTTTAGGTCAGGATTGTAAAGCCATTGATGGGGTGGAATGGGGAAACGTGTATTAGTGCTTCCCCTGCTGAGTCTATTTCTATGGATAAATGCTTTGAGGGGATGACAGTCTCTAGGGCTGTCAACATGGTGCCTTTCAGAGCCCTCAACTGACACAGAACAGTTAAAGAAAAGGAGTGTACTGAACTGACTCCTTTGATTCCAAGAAATGCAGATTTCTTAAATTGTGTGTAATCTGCACAACTAAATAGAGCAGGGAACCAATTAAGAACAGTCCCCTATTTAGTTTAATTAGGCTAACTACAGGTAAGGGAGTCAGATGGTAAAGGAAAGAGCATTAGGTACAGAAATCTGACTTTTACCTCTCTTGTTTCTAGAGCTGTCGTATTTAAAACTCTGTGCTGGTTGCATTTTGCTGCTCATCTTTGAAGGATATATGAATGACAAGCTTGATCAATCTCTTGATTTAATCTCTTGATTTATGTATGCAATCTCAATCTCTTGATTTATGTATGCAATTCAAATATCGTGCCCATATTTATGCGATTAACAGCACCCTCGTTGGCAGGTCTACTCAGTAGTAAGTGTCATTGAGGTCAACTTACTACCAGATAAATGTGTATGTAGGAGTGCTGTCTAAGGCTCCACCATTGTTCCCGCTTGTGAATAATTACCAGTGTACTAACTTCTGAGTAAACACGCAGAAGATTTATGTTATAGATAATTTAATTTATAGTAAATTAATTGTAAATTTACAAACAAATGCTTCTTGAATGGGAAAGCATTTGGGGTTTATTTTCTCTCAGTATGATGCACCATAAGTTATCTCACTTTCTTCAAATCCCTTCTGAAAACACACCTTTTCCACCAAGCTTTTCATACTTTACTCAGGTCTCTATGTAGTAAATAAATGCAATATACTGAAACAGCTGCATATTCTCTTTCACTTGTTGCTTTCCTTTTGTCATTATGCAGCCTATATGCCCCTCTGGACAGGGAGCTGCCCTCTCATTCTGTAAAGCACTATCTACATAGATGATGCAACATTTCAATGATGGTTAATAATTTGATGGCTTGCATCTGCAGGTTTTAATCTACCTGGAGTCTTATGGGCTGAGTGGGCTTCAATGATGAGGTTTAGGTGTGCTTAAATGAAAGGTAAATCACATTTGAGTTGTATTCAAAATGCTGCTTGTATGCTTGTTTCAAAGATTAAACAAGATTCATCTCAGTTTAAGATATTTATAAAATCCACCAGCAGCACTAAACTTTTTTGTTTTTCCTTTTTTGACTGACCCTTAGGGCGCTATCCTATACTATGCCGGCCTTGTAAGGCCGGCATACCCATAGGCCCATTAGGAAGAGGCAGCAGCAGTGAAGTGCAGGCCAAGGGAGGTTTTTCCCTTGCACCCGCATAAGCCCCAGTCAGCCCTATGGGCCTGCTCGGATCTGCGCCTGCTGTTTTGCAGGCACAGAGGAACGTGGAGAGGAGCGGCCCAAATTGAGGCCGCCATGGCCGGGGAAGGGGTTTAGGTTTTGGCACTACGGCTGCGGTCATAACCGCAGTCTCCGCCCACTGCGCTGCCTAGTAACACTTCCGGCACACCCTCACGGAAGCCCTTAGCACCGACGTGGATGCGCTTTACGGCACATTCGCGATAGCGGCCGGCCGGCACAAGAGCACAGTGCTGGCACTAAGGGGGGGATTTAGGATTGTGCTGTTATTCTTGTCACTTCATCCCAGCCATTGTCAGCTCTGTCACAATCATTATGGACATACGCCTTAGAAAATAAAATTACCAGGCATTTCCAAACCCATCATTTCTCCGGGTGTTCTCCTGTTATATAAAATTTGCATCAGTGTTCGGCACAGCAAGAAAACAATTATTCACAATAAATCTTTCCTGAACTGTTTGGGCAAAACCATTATTCATGCAGGGTTACAACTGAGTTAATTTTTTTGGAAAGAATGGTTGGAAAAACAGTCTCAGGCTGAACTGTTTATGGACATGGCCTTTTCTCTGATTTCTAATTAGTGGGGAATGGTTCCAAAGAGGAACAGTGCTGTCAAAGTCTGTGCTTCACAAAGTCCCTCTTGTTAACAGACACAAGGAACAGTTTTGTGTTGCTGAATAAACAACTGCGTCATCGAGCCTTTTCAAAAGCAATACAATCCGGTTTGCAGGCTACCATATAAATGTGGAGTATCATTGATGTACATCTGAATATCTTGGGATTAAACAGCTTTCTTTTTTTGTTTCAAGTACACTAGAGCATTCTGATAATAGATTGGTGCCTAATGATCTCTTCCCGAGTTTGACAGGGCTTCAATCTATATTCAACCGATTAATTCAATAGCTCAACAAACTGCACTTGTGTCTTGATATCGATGCACAGTCTCTGTTTTATGGGAGTTTTGGCAATTGACTTCAGTGCAAACAAGTTAGTATCCACTGGCCTTGCTCCATAAATTGCCAGTATGTGCTTACGTAGAACTGGATGCATGCAACAATTTCCCCCCTCCCTTAACTTTCCTGTACTACACTTTTCTCTATGTCATATGAGCAAAGGAAGCCATCCCGTTGGCTAATCCAGCTCCCTATTGTTTTTATGAATGGCTCTTCAGGACTTCAGTCCTACCTGGAGAAGCCATGATTTGAAGCTGGGACATTCTGTATGCAAAAAGCAGATACTCTAAAACTGAGCCCACAGCATTATCTTTCCTAGGACAAATCATAGTGTAAATAAGCTTAGAGAGAAAAGTAGAAGGGACATAACTATTGATAGGGAGAATGGCTAAAATTGGGGACCTGCTTCTGTTTAGGCAATGGGTTCCACAGCTCATCTAATTGTGACCACAAATATGCTCATAGTATGTCTTTAGTGTCTGTAAAATATGTTTATATGTTTCAGACACTTCTCCTGCTTTATAACTCACAATCATCTTAAGTCTGCTTCTAAGTATTTTAAACCCGAAGTATAAAAGGACAAGAAATAAATGCAATCAAAAGAGTCATCTAAGCCAGCTGAAAGACAGATTAATTAAACCTGATCCTTAGCATCTTCTTCAGCAGTACGTTACGTTCAGCAAATGCCTTTCAAAAAAAGAAAAAAGAAGAAGCAGCAGCAGCTACATCTTCATCAGCTTTCTGAGGAAGACTACATAACTATCATGGCAGGTTTCCCCAAATTCTCCTAAAAATTATCTTTTGCAAGTGTAGATCCTGAAGATTCTGCAAAGATTCTAGTATTTAGTGGATACTTGATATTCAGTATCAGTGTATTGTATTGGAAGATTTCACTATCTCTTTGCATCCAGTAGTGTAATGTAAGAACCAATTAAATGCCTGCATTCTATGGAATCTGTTGCAAAGGCATTTAGAGCTAGATGTTGGCATGTTGGATTCACCCGAAGATCAGTTCTTTATCCCAGTGCCAAGAAAAGAAGCGAATGTCTCTTGGGAATCTGGCCCTGAAGTTGCTTTCCAAACATCAAAAGTCAGTTCCCACTTCATGGCACATAATCTCCTGATACCATTCCAGATTCCCTTTTAGAAAGCTAAGTTCGAAGTCAATGTTGAGTTTCTAAGCTTGTACTGAGATTTTTCAAAAGCTATCAGTTTTGAAGGGAAAGATTTAAGATCCAGAACACTGTGTGCCCAAGAGATATTCACTGATTGCAACTGAACCTCTTGTCATTTTGTGAAAATCATATTACCTTCGTGTAACTTGCGTCAGTGAGGTGCAATCAGTGGAGGAAGGAAAACCAGAAGTGACGTTTTTATTCCTTTAATAGGCATTACAAGGGATGTGGGAGAGCAAGCCTGTAGGCAGACCAGCCAAGGAGGGTGGTGGTGCCAGGATATAGCACTTGGGCTGGATCCTAGCCCCTGTCCCCAGCCTGGTTTGCCCCAATCCGGGCTGCTCAGATTTGCACCACTGATTTCGGCGGCAATCATTATCCCCAGCTGAGTATCCCCATTCTGGCCACTGCCACATTACCCCTGGGAAGGGGAATTGATTCCCCTTACTCCAGGTTGTGCTGCAGCCAGCCCCAACCCGGGGCTGCTTATGGGGCAGGGCTTTTGGCCTGCCTATTCCAGATTGGGATAGGAATGTGCCCTTAGAATGATATCACACATTATTGTAGGCTCTCTCCTCCACCCACATTCTTCCAATGATATTTGTCCAATCATTACAATAGGCGGAATTTAGAAGGGAAGATGGAGAATAGGGGAAAGGAGTAAAAAGTAATGATCCAGATTAGTTTCGAAGTTTCTCTCCCAAGTTATCAAACATTCAACATTTCTGAAGGTTTGGGCTCTCAATTGGATCCCATCATTGTACTACAATTGGGTTTCTTTCATCTGCGTTTATCTGACTTGCTAATGATATATAGACATGAATAAGACCCGTAGATGCCGTTTTATTTCAATGATAAGAAGAATAAACACAGTAAAAGTTCTTCATGTTTTAAGAAGAACAGGAAGGTTTGAGGCAGCAAAAAGAAGCCATTTGTTTTTTGCCTTTTTTTGTTAGAGGCGAAAAGATTCTATGCAGTTAACAAAATTACCTATTAGATTTACATTTGTATTGTACAGTATTACCCAAAAATGTGCAGAATCAATCACTTTCAGAAAAGAATTTGACAGCAATGGAGCTGCCAACGAACATGTCTATAACGCAGCTAAGGAATGACTTAATGAGAGTGTCCCCATTAAAATACTTTTTCAAGACCTCTTAATAAATGTCAGACAGCAGGTTTAAATGCACCTATGCACTGGACAAAAGAAGGGCTCAGAGAAGGTCTGATAAAAGCAAAGACGATCTGAAATCATAATATTGAAATTGTGTTTAAAATAGAAATGAAACCTGAGCAAAAACTAAGGCTGAACGCTAACTTTGAGTTCAACGTTTCCGATGTTTTAGTACTGTGCCTACCACCATTGTCTACAATGACTTAGTAGCCCTCATTGTCATTTTTGAGTCTGTAAACTGTGACTGTCTCTTTGCAGTATCCTCAGGATTAATCGTTGATTAAAAGAATGGAAGGGCAAATTCTTTGATTTGTGTTTGTGTGTCTCTGTGTGTGGCCAACCTGCCTTGGCATCTCGGAATTTATAGGTTACATCTTACATGGCATTTTGGACTCAAAAGTTGAGACATCGGTAGACAATTTTAGAAGTGAAAGGCATGTATATTTTAACAGATATTTTCCTTTTTCAAAGCCAAGTAAAGCTCGAAGAAGAAAGGATTTGGTCCATAGGGTGTATTCAGACAATAAATATGAAAATATGCACAATGCGTAGCCTTAATATCTAATGCAATCACTACTAGAGCATTTGTTTTATTTTGGTCATAAGCAATAGTATCTAAGCATTTCTTTATCCTGTGTTTTTCTTTCAGTTAAAATTAAGCTAGTTTCACAAATATTCAAAATACTCAAGATGTTCAATGCACAATAAAAAGATGGCTGCAAAAAATTAAAAACAGTATTTTAAAAATGTAATTGTTTTAAACATCTGTCTCAGTAAAATTAAGCATCCCTAGGAGGCAAATGTAGAATAGTGGGGCTTCTTTGGGGAGGACTGTATGCAACATTTGGGCTCATGCTGAAAAAACTCTGCTTTTAACTCTTGCAGATGTTATAAGGCAAGGAATGGGAATCTTTTAGTTGGCCCTTTTTGAAGACTGAGCATCTTAAATGAATGGATGATAACCAGCAACAGAAATTAATGGCAACCAGTAACAAATTAGCAGTCAGTGCAGGTCATTTATGGTACAAAATGCACATTCCCTAAGAAGGGCCACAGAAATTGGATGTGATATTACCAGTGATGTCATGCACCCACTACGCACCACTACGCGAGTACCGGTTTCTAGAAGTGGAGCTGGCCTAAATCATTATTTGTTTGGCATTTGGACAAGTGCCAATCAAAAGTGAGTACCGGTTTCTAAATCATTTGGATGACACCACTGGATATTACTAATTTCAACAGGATACAAAATGTCATGAAAGAACAACAACGATGAACTGAATTAAGTGCTCTTATGCTTGCTGAACATCCAGTGCTTAATTTGGAGCATTTAGAGCACAATCCTCTTCTCCCCCCCCCCCAAGTAATACGGCATCAGCCTGAATGGGGCTACTTGGATTTGTGTCATCGAAATCGGCAGCAGAAATTCAAGCAGCCTGGATTGTGGCTGGGCTGCCCTGGACGGGGAGGGGGGGGGTTAGGATCCTGCCCAAGTGATGGATCCTGGCACCCCCTTCCCTGGTCTGCTCTGCTCACAGGCCTGCCCTCCTTGCCTCCCCCACCCCATTCCACCCCCTACCCCTTTATGCCTCCCCAGCCCCCCCCCTCAACTCACCAAGGTTGGCTAGCCTTACCTGGGTGCTGCCAGGCCTGGTAAGCAGTGTGTAAGCAGGTCGTAGCAAATGTTCTTTATAGTGTGTTAGCTGCAACAGTGAGCTGGCCCAAGGCGCAGTTTGGATAGCGCCCTTAAAGATATAGGTATAGTTTCTGGGTGAGCCTGACTGGCCTAACCTAGAGGTAAGATTTAGCTCTGAAAACAGATTCCGAGGCATATGGCATAAATGAAGCCCTGCTCATGTGTATTTCAGGTGTATCATGAACAGGTGTACAGTATATCTTCATGAAGTGCTTCCACTTATGAGTGGTTCTTCCATTCTTGTTTTTCAGTGCCAGGTTCTTTAAAAAGATTCAAGGAAAAATAATCTTCTATTATTTAGATCCTTCTTTGGTAATTGATACAGCTTTCACTGTTCCTCTCAAACAAAACAGCAGAAACAACACTGCATTTTTTCCCCTTAAACTGTAGTCAGCTTTCTGCAGTTGTAATTTTTTTTCTGAGGTTGGAAAAATGGCAAAATACAAGCACTCCACCTGTGCCAGAAATAAATTAGTTTCTAAAATGAATCCCATGCAGTGGTAAACCAGATGATTTATCCAGGCGGCGTTGTCAATATTTTAAATATGTCTATGATTAGAGCTAAGTAGGGATATATGACATCTGATTGTTTTCTGTGGAGTTTTCTGCATTGCCTCCCCTGCTGTCAGATATACTGCCAGGTATTCATACAAAATCCATGGAATGTCTTTCATAGCTAAGGGTGTTAGAAAATGGTGTTATTTTTTCACAGATTTTGTGACTTGAAAGGCAGAAATCGGTTTTTTGCATTTTTATTCTTTCTCATAAGTTCCCATTTTTATTAATTTTAAATGCGTCAAAGCATACTGGTTGCTGGTATAGGTGATTTAGTATCAGCAGATGCAGTCACAGTATTTTTTCTAATGGGAACAGTAATCTTTTTTTTAATTTCTGGAAATACCTTAATCACCAAAATGTGAAGTTTTGTGTTTTTATTCAGATATTTTAACACCAATAGGGCAGTTTTTAACAAAAAACAAAAAAACAACAACCCAAAACCCAAGTGATAGGCCTTGCTTTTTTGGACGACAACCACACATGTGCGGTTCTTGTTTTATTTTCCTAGAGGGACTGTTGCACAAACTAATGCACATAATAGGAGCAGGCCTCCATATACATTTCCACTTTGATATACCCAAATGCACGAGGAGTGTATCACAATTTCCACTTTACTGTCTCACCTTGATTTGTGAGCAGATGCATAATTTCAGAAGGCAAGAACCATGGTGAATATTCGAGCACATGCACAGATTGTTTTGGAAAGAAACAGGTAAAGAATTGAATGATTTGTTCTGCTTGTGTATATCGCATGTTAGGCTTTTCTCATAGATACTCAAATTCAATGTAGTTTTCCTACTTGTGGTTGAGAAGTTTCCTTAAACACAAATCTGAATGCGCATCTTGTGGAGAGAGATGTGATGCTGGCAGACATCCATACCTGGATGCACATTTCAGTGCGCAGCTGATACACATTCAGTGCTTCCACACTCTGTGCAGCCAGCTGCTAATTATTTTTTTCTTCCCAGAAGGTGAATTGTATAGAATCAGAAATAAAGTAGGTTCAAAATAATTGTCTACACCAGCAAAGCAATAATTGGACATTAAACTTGGTGACTTACCGTATCATCCCATCCTTACAGTAATGTCTCATAAAAGATCAGTTGGGCAGCCCCATTCTCCCACGTGATTGCTTCATGAAGAGACATCCTAAGAACATGCTCTTTATAAAAATAATAGTTGAGTGCCTAGAGTGCAATTACACATATTGACCATGCTAATATTTATGGCACAATAACCACGCTAGATAGCATGTGCTATATTGCGTGTGAATGTGTCAAATCCCATCCTGTGTCTTTTGATTGGATTTCTTCTTTTGTACCAGGTGGGGGCATAATTTCTTTGACAATTTGGAGATTTGATATCCTTTTAATCCTTACATGGATGGAAAATAATCAGTCTGGGTCTCAGGCGGGAGAGCCTTCCATGCAAACTATGAGTGAAAATACGAGGTATGCTCTCTCAAATTCTCTGTGGAGCAAGACTGGAAAAGATTCTGTGAACTCCAATTCACTCCCCTTCTCCTCTGCCTGCTCTAGTCTCATGAGCTCTTAATGTGCACCAAATTCTTGATGATGATTGCACTATCATAGTACTAAAACAATATTATAGAACAGTATGCTGTTATAAAATACTGTTAAGCAAAGCTTGTGAATTCAGTCTGTAGCAGATCTTGTAGTGTCCAGAGAGTGATTGGCTTTTATTAAACTTTGTTTCTATAGCTTGTGAAAATGAAAGGTTAGGGGTTGTGCTCTCTCTCTCTCTCAGTCTCTCTCTCTCTCTCTCACTTCACTTGAGCAGGGAGCCATGTTATCACTGAAATGAATGGGCTCATAATGGAGCATAATCTGACAGATAACAGCAGGAGGTGGAACTAAGGATGCTGATTCTTGGAATTAGAAACTGCCCAATCCTGCTTCAGTAAGAGTAATTAATCAGCTGGGCTTCAAATTTAATCTGATTAAACCTTCCATTTATGGAACTGCATAAGACAAACTTCACAGTGAAATTTAAATAGGGAGCATGGAAAGGATAGCCAACTTAGGAGTGTTTTTCCCCCCTCATGGCTGAGATGATGCTAGTTCATGTTGCTCTAGTCCCCCAGTATAAAACAATGTAGCATCACTTCCAAACAAATATTCTGAATTACAAC
Organism: Lerista edwardsae; assembly: GCA_029204185.1. NCBI lineage: Eukaryota > Metazoa > Chordata > Lepidosauria > Squamata > Scincidae > Lerista > Lerista edwardsae. The sequence continues at coordinate 17,644,031 of JAJKFI010000001.1, forward strand.
CCATTTTTTTTAGCACCAGAACCCACCTAGCTTTAAAAGACATCATCATCATAATCATCATCAACAACCAGTTTCACCTTACTAGCTGCTCCAGCCTCCGTATTGATCCTTTTTACTATGTGCCGCCCACATAGTCCCCAATGCCCCCCAGTCACCTTCTGGAGCATTTGTTGAGCTCCATGTTCATCAGATTGGGACCATTCTGTTGGTTCTGCATCCCCTTTTGCCTGGCCTTTGATAGGAGCTGAGGCATGTTTGCCTGCTCATAAGTAAATGAGCACATGTGGTTCAGTTGTGCTTTCTACATGGCTCAATACATTTTCCTTGACATTGTGGAGGAGGCACCTCCTTCTCAACTTTTTTTCAGTGCCTGCGTCCTTTGGATCAGGACCGTTCCAGTGGCATTGTGTTTCTCTTAGCATGCCCTTCAAACTGGAAGGAGACACGGTTGCCTACTTGTCAGTAAAAATGCATATCCTCTGTTTCACTTTCCCTAGCTGACTCAATATATACAGTATTTGTCAGCTATCAGCTTGTCAGTTTCACAGCCCACCAACAATCAGGTTGAGACCCACAGTCTGGGAAGCACTGCCACAGTAATTAAAACACTGCCACAGAAACAAGCAAAACCCATTCTGCTCATGCCCCATTTGCTGAATGAGACTTGCTTGGGAACAGTGCTTGATACATCATTCCCAAATCCCCACACTGGTCTCTGGGGAATGCTCTAATTCCATAAAAGGCCATCCTGTTTCCAAGTATTGCTAACTTGTGTAGGACTTTCCACCACATCAGAAGCAGTGTGTGACTTTCCGCTGCTTGCTATAGAATCCTTGAGTGAGGACACTCCCATAGTGAAACACAGCACATGAGAGCCTTGTGTGCTAACTCCCTATAGGCCTCTATAACTCCCTATAGGTCTTCAATGGTGTAGAATAGATCAGTGATTTTCAAACTGGTGGGCCACCAGAACCAAGGAGCTTTTTAGCAAGCTTGGAGGTAGCTCCGGGTGATCTGGAGGGTGCAGGGGACTTGCAGCCCCCTCTGCAGCTGTCTCCCTCTCTAAACAGCTATTGTGACCCACGTCCAGTTTTTGATTGAAAACCACGTATCAGTATCCTCAATCAATCAATCAATCAATCAATCAATCAATCAATCAATCAATCA
>JAJKFI010000001.1:17645207-17665749 GCA_029204185.1 Lerista edwardsae
CAATCAATCAATCAATCAATCAATCAATCAATCAATCAATCAATCAACCAACCAACAGTATTTATATACCGCTTTTCAGCACAATGTTCACAAAGCAGTTTACAGGCTAATAATAATGATAGATAGATCGATCAATAGATCGATCGATCGATCGATTCCTGTCCCAAAAGGGCACACAATCTAAAAAAAAAATGCAGCACACCACCAGCAACAGCCACTAGAACAGACACTGCACAGGGATGAAGAGGGATGATTCTCCCCCCCTGCTAAATATAAGAGGAGCACCACTGGAAGAAGTGCCTCTTGCCCAGTCAGCAGGGCTTCTGAAAACCCCCATAAAACATGTTCTACATAGGGAAACACTTCAACTGACCTAAGTGGAACAAACCAAAGCTCACAATGGGTCAAAAAAAGATATATAGGAGAATATGATAGCATTGGTAACCATGTACAGCTTAGCCACAAAGTCCCTGTGCAGACTTAAATGGCTCCAGCCCCAAATCCACACAGTCTCATGCAATGAGATTTTGTGGCCACCCTGTCCGTTGTAACATACACTGTATTTCTTGTGTTTTGTCATGTCTAGATTACAATTTAATATGATTATTAAATTTTGTGTTGCTGTTTTTTTAAATTTAGATCATATGCCAAAATGGGGAGCATTCTAAATGCTAAACATTAGAATGTGTGGGTATTAAAACTCTAGACTGTGTCAATCAATCAATCAATCAATAGTATTTTTATACTGCTTTTCAACACAAGTTCACAAAGCGGTTTACAGGCAAATAATAATAATGAAGTTAAATGGCTCCCTGTCCCAAAAGGGCTCACAATCTAAAAAAAAATAAAATGCAGACCACCACCAGCAACAGCCACTAGAAAGACACTGCGCAGGGGTGAACAGGGACAATTACTCTCCCGCTGCTAAATATAAGAGCAGTGTCCCATTGTCAAGTTTATTTTTATTGGATAATTTACTCCTTGTATTTGTGGGTGGTTTTATATTATTCATAAAAGCACTCTGCATCTTTTATTATAAGCCAGCCACACACTTCAACCTTTCATATTAGTACCTATTACAAGATGAAACTGCTGAGTACAGCAAAACATGGAGATTTCTACAATAAAACTTCATGAGTTGAGATTATCAGTTTCCATTAATGCTTCGTGTTGGGGAAATCTCAGCCACTAGAACCCACAATATAATTCCAGTCCATAGTTGGGGTGGGGTGGGGCATGTGGGCAGGGAAAACATTTGCATGAACTAAGAGCTTCTGCTTTTGCTTGAGTGAACTTTACAAGTCTGAAATCTGAGTTCATCCCAAACTTCAGATGCTTACTGAAAAACATGTGGCACTTTAATAAGCGAAGAGGACATTATTTTATATGCCAAACATGTTACTCTAACGCTTCTATTTCTCCAACACAGTTGTTATGTAAAATAAACTATCTTTGTGACCTCAGAAATCTAAACATTACTTCAAATGCTGTACTTAAGGATCTTAAGTGTGAGACTCCTGCTACAGGCAGCATTATGCAAGGCATGTTTCCTCCGAAGGAAGTAACGGCTGGTGGAAGGAACCGAGGAAGTTCGGCTGGTGCAGGGGCATTTCTGGGCAGGAGGGAGGGTGCTTCCTGGCAGGGGATGGGCAGACCGGGAGGCATGCCAGTCCTGGGAGGGGGTGGAGTTGGGATGTGGCAATTAGGCCACATCCAAGCTCCCGTTCCCAGGCTGTGCAGCCCCGATTCGGCCATATGGCATCCTTGGCTCTGCATCCTTGGCATCTAAACAGCAGGTGAAGATCCAAGGAGCCCTTTGGGGTGTCTGTCGCCTACCCCGGAGTAAGGGTGTGAACATGCCCTTGCCCTGTGGAGGCTCCAGCCTGCTCCCAAGCTGCACCGGATACAGTGCAGGTCCACCGCCCTACCTGTCCAAGCGCAGTTTAAGATTGCGCCCTAAGAAATATACACAGAACAACTGAGCAATCCTAATTCACGAGTAACACATTGCATTGTAATTTAGGAGTCCAAAATCTGGGGAGAAACGTGAATGAGGATGACTTTGGAAGCTGCTCCAACAGATCCTTGTGCTTTCTTTCCAATGATTTCTCATCTACTTTAAGGTAAGAGCTATTGACAGCAACCTGCAATAAACGAATGCAGTCTTTGGCGCCAGTTGCAATATTGGGACAGGACAGAATGGGGGTGCATGAACAGGGAGCCAAGCCATGGGATGCTGTGCAAGAGCATGCATGCTTAGGGCAAGCCAACGAGCCTTCTCATGTATTGCCCCAGTGCCTTGAGCAACCTTGCACCACCCTGGATCCCTGTTTCTGGAACCAGCAGCCTGATCTGCTGACCTCTTCCTTGGAAGCTCCCTCTCACACTGTCCCACTGCCGTCCTCCCCTGCAAAGGTAAAGCTGGGAATGTTTTAATTGCAAAGGTGAGGAGCTCCACCATCTGGGTTGGCAATCATTCCTTTTCTGTACTTACAAACCCCCTTCTTGGCTTTTTTCCCCGTCCAAGTACTTGCAAGGAATGATACCAAAACTAATTTCTGAGACCACAGGAATGTTTGCCACTCTCCTTTTGACAATATGAAAACCAGCGGTTACTCAGATCTGTTTCTAGCACACAGAGGTCCCTCATTACACCCCAGAAGGGTGGAAAGAGTGCAAATTCTGGATTCTGTTCACAACATGGAACATATGCTCATTATTATACATCAATAGATTAACCCCAGTACAGTCTGTCAGCATCAACAAGGGGAGCAGTGTAATATTTCTTCAGCTTGCCTACAATTACTGTATAATGTAGTGTCTGTACCCACGTATGTGCACACATGCGCACACCCATGTAGGCAGATCCATGCGCCAAATAGGCGACATGGGTGCAAGTCTATGAATCTATACAGGGAGAATTCGAAATGCATATCTCCCTCCCAATGATGACGGCAAGGAAAGTTTTAATTCCCACCACATAATGGTCCATTTGCCTCGAGTGTTTCAGAATGGTTCAATAATCACTAGCCATGTGTGCAGTTTGTTGAATTATTTAAGCTTATTTCCAGGGGGGAAAAAGACAGGGAGGAAGGCAACTGATTCAATGCAAATGAAAAGCTTTTGAAGCTCCCTATGGTGAAGATGTGATTACAGTCAGACAGTTAATAACCTAGACTTAGAAAAATCTGAAGGTTTTAAAACTGTCTGGCCAGTCAGTAAATGAGGTTTTTCCACACTATCGACCAACTGCCATGTGTCGTAATGGTTTCAGATTTGTTTGGAGTGTTGGTGGACCCACAAATGAAGAAAAGACCCCCTACTTCATGATTAAGAAAAGGGGTTGATAAAACCTCAAACATTTTATTTTTGGTTTGGAATCAGTACTTTGGCTTGTGTTATAGCGTACCTTAAATTAAAGTCCACATGGTGAGAGATCATCCTTTTGTGGAATACGGGGGGGGCCGGGAAGGAAGCTTATTCTGCATTTATTTTGCTCATGCTCTGAGAACTATCGCCCATTATCCCCAAAGACAGGCATCAACTCATTTGCTGTTCTTGCACATCCACTCTCTTGCTCTCTCTTTCTCACCTATGGTCGGGGGGACTAAAAAAGATGCTAGGGAAAATCTGAGTTAGCACTTCCCATGTCCCTGCAAACTGGGTAAGAGGCACTTTTTTCAAGAGGTGATCCTCTTGAATTTAGTTTGAAGAAACTGTCCCTATTCACCCCAGCACAGTGTCTTTAGTGCTATTGCTGGAGATGTCTTGCATTTTTTTAAAATACAGTTTTGGGACAGGGAGCCATTTCAGCTTTATTTTTGAGGATGATGATGATGATGATGATGCCTATAACCGCTTTGGGAACATTTTGTTAAAAAGCAGTATTTAAATACTGTTAGTGGTTGATTGATTAATTGGTTGGTTGATTGACAGCACAATCCTAACCTGGAGTTAGGCCGGCATAGTTAGGCCATCAAAGTTTGGCTGGCACAAGGGCCACCGTAAACTGCGTTTGGACCACTCCCGGAGTCAGGAAGGATGGCGCACACCTGTGCTTTACTTTATGGTGGCCCTTGTGCTGGCCAAACTTTGCTGGCCTAACAGTCCCAACCTAATTCCAGGTTAAGACTGCACTTTGATTGATTGATTGATTAATTAATTAATTAATTGATTGATTGATTGATTGATTAATGATAACAGGAGATCTGTGTCCTATGCCTGTTACACAGAGGGCTCTTAAATAGTAGATAACCAAATAAAACGGTGTTGTTTTTTGCAGATTTTGTTTGTTTTTGCAAAAATGAGAAGTGCAGAAAGTGCTATGTTTTTTATTTCATTATCCCCATTTTCACCCACCTCTGCCCAGTTCCAGTTATATGTAGGGGTTTCTTTTTAGTGATAGGCGGTCCAATCCTCCCAATCCACCACCATAAGTGCTGATGTGGTCCTGCTAAAGGACCACATCGTGTTATATACAGTGGTGTCATTCAAATGATTTAGGAACAGGAACTCACTTTTGATTGGCACTTGTCGGGAACCCGGAACCAGCCACGGAGTCCGTTAGGATCCGGAACGCCCGTTCTGGTCCGTTCCCCCTGAATGACATCACTGGTTATATACCATTGGATGTGGAATGTCACGAGGAATTCAATAAAAAAACAGAGTGTCATATCTTTATTCTATCAAAAGCTATGGACAAAAAACTAAAAACTGAAAATACAACTTCTTAATGTAAAAATCGTGATTTTTTTTTTTAAAAAAATCAGTATGAGTCAGTTCTCATTTCCATGTATCAGAGCTAATATTAGAACTCATTTAATTCTGAGCGTCATCAAATTGGCCACGGGTTTTTTGTTGGTTACTAATTTGTTACGTGACCTGTACTATAGTTAAATAAATAATGGGGTAACACCAACCCTAGTGATAACACTGCATTTAGGATGTGCATATGGTATTGTAATTTATTCTGTATGGTGTGGGAGGAGGAGATACATCATGGGGGGTGATGCGCTGACCTCCCGTACCAGGTGATGCAAACTCTAGTGACCTCACTCACTCACTCACTCACTCACTCACTCACTCACTCACTCACTCACTCACTCACTCACTCACTCCGTCCATCCATCCATCCATCCATCCATCCATGCTTTCTCCAAGTAGTGCAAGGTGATATACTTGGCTTTCCTCCCCATCCCTATGTTACATCTAACCCTATGAATTAGGCAAGACATCTAACAAGTGGTGTTATGCTGCCAGAACACTGGGCGGGACATCCGGGTGATCGACAGCCCGCCCGTCGCATTCCGGAGCGTTACACCGTTTGCGTAACCAATTACACCGCTTGCTCCGGAACGTGACGGGTGGGCTGTCAATCACCCGGATGTCCCACCCAGCGTTCTGGCAGCATAACACCGCTGCATCTAACCCTGTGAATTAAGGAAACCTTACTGCATGTCTTCTGCAGGGTTAGATGAGACTATTAGTCCATCTAGCCTGGAGCTCTGACTTTAACTGGTGCTACATTACACAGGAGCTCAGGCTAGTGGAAGACTTAGCATTTTGCCCTCACTGTAGGAATGCCACAGCCTCAGAGACCATGTTTTTAATTGGAGAAGCCATACTGAACCTATAGCCTTCTGGATCCAAAGCATGTGATCCACTGAGCCTCAGCCCCTACCAAGAAGAAAACCTGTTGAATAAAAATAAAACATTCATAGTATTACTGAACTCTGGGACAAAATGGTTGGCAGCAGTGGATACTGGATTCCTGGTCTGGCAAATGGGGGATACTTGTTGTTGTTGTTCAGTCGCTAAGTGGTGTCCGACTCTTCGCAACCCCATGGACCACAGCACGCCAGGCCTCCCTGTCCTCCACTAGCTCCCGGAGTTCGCCCAATTTCATGCTCATTGCTTCGGTGACACTATCTAACTATCTCATCCTCTGCTGCCCCCTTCTCCTTTTGCCTTCCATATTTCCCAGCATGAGGGTCTTTTCTAAAGAGTCCTCTCTTCTCATGAGGTGGCCAAAGTATTTGAGCTTCAGCTTCAGGATTTGTTCTTCCAGGGAGCAATCAGGCTTGACTTCCTGTAGGATTGACTGATTGGATCTCCTTGTGGTCCAGGGGACTCTCGGATACTTATTGGAAGAGAAATAGGTAAGGCAGAAAAAGTAGTACTAAAGCCAGTTGGGAACATGGAAGGAATACTAGGGGGATTTTCTTTTCATACATGTGGTTATCGTCTATATCTATAGTCTATTGAAATATTTATTATTTACACTTTCCTGTATAAGGTGGACATTTTACTATAGTGTTCGTGTTGGTGATAAAGTATTTTATAAAACTGAATTTGCCCATTTCTCATAATAGCGACGACAACCCCCAGCCAAATCCAATCACCAATATCTGGTAGCTGTGCACAATTTTCATAACAGCCACCACCATCATATATACACTGGTCCAAGGCAGCACAATCCTAAGTAAGGCCGACATAGTAAGGCCGACATAACAGGGCTAAAGCCCATTAGGAGGCAGTAGCAGCGAAGGACAAGCGGAGGTTTTCCAATTGTACCCGCGTAAGCCCCGGTCATCCCAATGGGCCTGCTCAGATCTGTGCCTGCTGTTTTGCAGGCACAGAGGAACGTGGACAGGAGCGGCCTGAATCGGGGCCGCCCTGGCTGGAGATGGGCTATAGGATACCGCACTATGGCTGTCTTGCATCACAACCCCCATCTCCGCCCACTGTGCCGCCCAGTTGTGTCCCTGGCATGCCTCTGGAATGCCCTTGTGGAGGCCCTGCGCCGACTGAGCAATGTCGACGCTTGACTGGCATAAGGCCGGCGCTGCCAACAGTCGTGGCAGTGCCTGAGTACCAGCACTGCTGCTTGCGCTGGTCCGGCGCCTTAGCGCTGATGCAGGTGCACTTGACGGTGCTTTTGCGACAGTGTTTGGCCGGCACAAAAGCTTAGCGCTGGCGCCACAGGGGTATAGGATTGCGCTGTGAGTCACAGACATGGATATCCTGAGTTATGGTCAGCCACATTGCTGCTTTTACACAGTCCTGGTGCTTTTGTGTATGTGCAATAGCACCCAGCCAACAAGTTCTGACAGTTCTGACGTACATCCATTGAACCAGGACAGAATTTGAGGACTTAGTGCATTGCTTTTGGACAAAACGTTCACAAAGTGGCTTACACAGCAAAAGAAATGGAAAAAATGCTTCCATGTCGAAAGTGGCTTATAATCTAAAAAGACAAAGACGATACCAGCAGACAGGTGGTACTCTACAGTATCCAATAGTGTCCCTACAGGGGAGCAGGGTGCTAGGTTTTACCTCACTTTCGTAGCCATTCCGGGCTGTGGAAGCAACAAGGCAGAGAAGACTCCACCTTGCTTCTGCCACCCATAATTGCTACAACAGTGAGGGAGAGGAGTGATTTACATGGCAAAAATTAGCACCCTGCCCCTCCTCTAGGAGTGCTAATAAATAAACACTTTTAATAAAAAAGGAGCGCTACTGCCAGTGATTCTTTTTCCAGCAGAGACAAGAAAAGTTGCAGAGAAACCTAACTTTGATTCACAAGTTTCACAACCTAACCTGGGCGAGGAAAGTTGCCCAAGTTAAGTTGTGCAAGCAACTCTCACCCTTTAGATTGTACCTGGGCAAATGAAAATGATTTCAATCATAGATTCATAGAGTTGGAAGGGACCTACAAGGTCATCTAGTCCAACCCCCTGCCTGTAGCAGGAAATTCTCCTAGAGCAACTCCAGCAGGTTCTTGACAGCAGGTTCCTGTCGAGCTTCTGCTTGAAGGTCTCCAGGGAGGGAGAATCCATTTATATGAGTATGTAGGGGTTCGCTACTATCCATGATTTTCAATATCCACTGTAGGTTTTAGAATGTGTCCTCTGGTGGTACTGGTGTGCTGGGCTGCTGACCTAATGATGTTATAACATTATCTATAGTTGCCTATTTCATCATTCTTACAGCCCAATCTGAACTAGGGAAGTGATGCCTACAACAATGGAAATGGCTTCTGGGAGTGTATTGCTGAGATGGTGCAGTATCCCCACTTGGCTTTATGCCGGCCCATGTATTCCAATAAACACATGAAACAAGTTGCTTGTAATAGGCATATTTGGCCACTTTTATCGAAAGCCAATCACAAACTTGACCAACCCTGCTGTAAGAACATAAGAAGAGACCTGCTGGATCAGGCCAAAGGCCCATCTAGTCCAGCTTCCTGTATCTCACAGCGGCCCACCAGGTGTCCCAGGGAGCGCACGAGACAACAAGATGCCTGGATCCTGTTCCCACTCCCTTGCACCCTGCACTCTGAAGTAGCCTATTACTAATGTAAGGAGGTTGCACAACCCATCATGGCTTATAGCCCACGATGGACTTTTCCTCCAGAAATCTGTCCAGTCCCCTTTTAAAGGCATCTAGGCCAGATGCCATCACAACCTCCAGTGGCAAAGAGTTCCACAGATTAATTACCTGCTGGGTTAAAAAGTAACCCTTAGGTTAAAAAGTAACCCTTTTATCTGTTTTAACTCTTCCAACACTCAATTTTAGCGGGTGTCCCCTGGTTCTGGTGTTTTGAGAGAGGGAAAAGAACATCCCTCTGTTGACTCTATCACTTCCATGCATAATTTTGTATGTCTCAATCATGTCCCCGCTCAGGTGCCTTTTTTCTAGTCTGAAGAGCCCCAAACGCTGCAGTCTTTCTTCATAAGGGAGGTGCCCCAGCCCCGTAATCATTTTTGTCGCTCTCTTCTGCACCTTTTCCAGCTCCACTATGTCCTTTGTGAGATGTGGTGACCAGAACTGTACGCAATACTCCAGATGTGGCCTTACCATCGATTTGTACAATGGCATAATAATGTTGGCTGTTTTATTCTCAACCCCTTTTTTAATTACCCCAAGCATGGAATTGGCCTTCTTCACTGCCGCCACACACTGGGTCGACACCTTCATCGAGTTGTCCACCAGCACCCCAAGATCTCTCCCCTGAGCTGTCACAGACAGCTCAGAGCCCATTAGCCTATAGGTGAAGTTTTGGTTTTTTGCCCCAATGTGCATCACTTTACACTTGCCTACGTTAAAACGCATCTGCCATTTTGCTGCCCATTCGCCCAACTTGGAGAAATCCTTCTGGAGTTCTTCACAATCTCTTCTGGTGTTCACCACCTGGAAATGTTTTGTGTCATTCGCATACTTGGCCACCTCACTGCTTATCCCTGTCTCCAGGCATTTATGAACAAGTTGAAAAGCACCTGCCCCAAGACAGATCTTTGGGGCACTCCGCTTTTCACCTCTCTCCATTGTGAAAACTGTCCATTGACCCGCACTCTCTGTTTTCTGGCCCTCAACCAATTCTGAATCCATAAGAGGACCTGCCCTCTTATACCCTGACTGTGAAGTTTCCTCAGTAGCCTTTGGTGGAGAACTGTGTCAAGTGCCTTCTGAAAATCCAGGTATATGATATCTACAGGTTCACCCACATCCATGTGCCTGTTGACCTTTTCAAACACTTACCCTTGCAAGACTTACCCTTATAAAAGCCATGCTGACTTTCCTTCAGCAACACTTGTTCCTCTACATGTTTTAGGATTTTATCTTTGATGAGGCTTTCTACCATCTTACCCGGAACAGACATTAGGCTGACTGGCCTGTAGTTTCCAGGGTCCCCCCTCCTCCCTTTTTTAAAGATTGGTGTGACATTGGCTATCCTCCAATCTTCTGGCACCGTGGCTGTTTGAAGGGACAAGTTGCATACTCTAGAGAACCAAACCGTACAACACCTCTCTTTAGTGCAGGCATCTAATATAGGGGAGACAGCAAACCACCCCTTTCAGGCTTTCCTACACTGACTCAAAACAGTGGTCTGTCAAATGAAGGCCTGACCTTTTCTACACCAATACCAATGAGTTAAGGAAGCTGGACCACACTGCTTTCCCTAATGCTGGAAGCCTTGAGGTTGCAATCCAAGCCCAAAGGCTTACCTGCAGTTCAGCTGTACTCCACTCTCACACATTCTCAGGCTGCTTCAGATGGGGGAATAAAAGGTATGTACAGTATAAGGCTGCACACATGATTCTATATGCACAATCATTATTTGTTAAGCATCCAATGAAAAGATAACTACCTGATTCTCAAATCGGATGGGGTAATTAAAGAGGGCATTAAGGAATAGCAAATCTAATGGGCAGCCCAATCCTATACTATGTCGGCCTAGTAAGGCCAGCACAGCAGGGCAATATCCTAAAGCGCATTAGGAGGCAGCAGCAGCAATGTGCAGGACAAGGGGTGGTTTTCCCCTTGCACCGCATAAGCACCGGTCACCCCATGGGCCTCTTTGGATCTGTGCTGGCAGAATAGCAGGTGCAGAGGAATGTGGACAGGAGCGGCCTGAATCGGGGCTGCCCTGGCCGGGTTTAGGATTTGGCACTACAGCCGTCCTGCATCACAACCCCTGTCTTCACCAACTGCGCCGTCCAGTTACGCCCCTGAAACACCTCTGGAACGCCCCTCGCGGAGGCCCTGCGCTGACCGAGCACCACCAATGCTCGGTGCATGGCCAACGCTGCTGATGGTCATGGCAGCGCCCGAGCATTGGTACTGCTGCATGTGCCAGTCCAGTGCCATAGCGCAGCCATGGATGCGCTTTACGGCATGTTTGCGACAGAGTTCCCATGCTAAGTGGGCAAGAGGCACTTTTTCAAGTGGTGTCCTCTTATATTTAGCAGGGGGAGAGCAATTGTCCCTCTTCACCCCAGCACAGTGTCTTTCTCGTGGCTGTTGCTGGTGGTGTTCTCCATTCCTTTAGATTGTGAGCCCTTTTGGGACAGGGAGCCATTTAACTTTAATGTTATTATTTGCCTGTAAACCGCTTTGTGAACTTTATGTTGAAAAGCTGTATATAAATACTAGTGATTGATTGATTGATTGAGTTCGGCCAGCGCAAGAGCGCAGCACCAGCGCCAAGGGGGTATAGGATTGCTCCCTAAGAGTACAATTCTAATCATAATTACTTTCAAGTCCTATTGAAATTGATGGGGTGTAGTCTGAATAAATATATGTGGGATAATATTTATGTAATCTTGATCATTTACCTTTCCATTGAATTGATATCTTATAATCTAATGATAAGTGGGCCTGAGTTAGCAAAAATCATTATCAGCATCTAAAGTCCCCACCTTTAGCAATATGTATGTTTGTGTGTGTGTGTGTGTGTGTGTGTGTGTGTGTGTGTGATGTGAAAATATTTGATTATTGGAGTCATTTTTTTGCATTGTATTTACTCAAGTGAATGACCAGCATGTGACTCTCATTCTAAATAAGCTTCATTAGTGAGGTCAGCATATAACTAACAGCCCAATCCAATGTGGAATGCATGTTCTGCCAGTGCTGGCTGCTGAAAAGGCACCTCCTTTACACCTCCTCCCTTGCCCTTCCACTACCCAAGCATGGGACTTACATGCTCTGGTGCATGTTGGGGCCTGTAGTGGTGCCGGCAAGACAGTGCAGGCCTATCCACCAAAGCCACTAACTCCTATGCTGTTGCAAAGTGCTTTACCCTTACAACTCTGAAGAAAGACTCTGGACACAGGCTTGGGATAATGGGTCACTTTATTAAAGATAACTTGGAAAAAAAACTGCAGCAGGGGATCTTTAACTGCCCCCAATGTGCGGGCTACTACTTTGGGGGAAACGGCACTAACCGTAACATCCCCCGGGCTACAAGGGCATGACAGCCTGGCTCCGAGCCCCCCTGGTCTTGAGCCTAGGAGAGTCCATCTCCACCAACCCCGGAGGGTCAAGGCAGCTGAGTCTGACAGATCCTACCAAGGAACTCTGCCAGAGTCAGCCAGGGGACAGGCCAGCCAGCTCACCGACTCGGCCATGCATGGTCTGAGTGGTCCTGACCCTCCCCCTAACCTTACTGCCTTGGAACTGTATGCCAGGATCCCTAAACCCTGCCAACGCAGCCTGCACGTAACCTGCCCAAGTGACCAAAGGCAACCTTATGCAAATTACAATACCTAACCCCAACCCCAACCCCAACCCACACACACCCGCCAGTCTGGGGTAGAAGATAAAATTACTGGCCTAGGCCAATCAAGCTGGTAACAAAAAATTTCTACCCGGCCCTCAACAAAGCGACCAGCTAATCTCAGACTGTAACAGGGGGTGGGCGGGGCTCAAAACCCAAAGCAGACTGACAGCTTAGGACACGCAGCCCTGGGATGACAGCCCGCCCAGCCCCCACCATGTGGCAGCCAATCGGCTGCCCCCAATTTCCCGTCTCTGCCTGTTGCTGCAGAGCTTCGGGTCCCAGAGCTCTAAGGGAGCTTCACCCTCATTATGGTGTTTTTTCAATAACCCGCGCCAGAGGAATGTTGCTCTGCTGGCACAGGAGGAGTTTAGGATTGTGCTATAGGACATAATTTTTACGACAAAAATGTTCCTATGGAAGAGTATTCCTCATATTGGGACAGTGATATTTCGTTGGGGAGAATGAACACAAACCTTCTGTGAGCTATAGCTGCTAGATACAGTTCCAATGGATAACTCAAAGCACCTCTTGCCTGTTTCATTTCTAGCCCAATGTGTTTATATTATTGTACTATACAGTTGGACTTAACGTTGTGATTTTAAGCTGTGGCTATTACCGCATATTTTCCCCACGCACATGCTAAGTGCATTATTGAGACGCTTTAGATGATGCCAGAGGTTAAGCTGTATCCTCTTCTGCAATGGCGACGACAACAACAGAAGTGCAACATGTCTCCAGCATAAAGTTCAAATCCTGCGAGAAGTAGGCCACACAAGATGGGGCACATCAAGTGCATGAGAAGGAGATATACAAAGATAGCAAAGAGCAAATGTTTGAAAGGGGAGAAAGTGCCAAGATAAACTCCTTGTTCCCATTCCCAGGCAAGCTTTCAAATCCTAAACCCATACCTTGGATGAAAAGAAAGTTGCCACCACATGTGGAATTATTGCTACACACCATGTACAGTATTAAGAGTCCTAATCCTTTAAGCAGGATTGAATGTAAAGATTTTATTTTTATTTATTTTTTTTAAACCAAAGAAGATTGGATAAGTCTCTATATGTTTTGAAAAGGAGAATAGCTGTGTTTTGTCTTATTTGGTCACGAACGTTACAGGAAGAGGGACTCTCGCTGAGACACATAAAAAAACCCACAACACACCCGCTCATTCTTTACGTAAGAATGGAGGCAAACCCAATGTGAGATTCCAAAGGGCATTATTATTAGCTAGTAATTAAATAATAGTTCGTGTTGCCTTCTTTCACTGGGAATTACATCCTTTTCACCTCTCCACTGCTGGAGAAGAGACATCCATTACGATGATTAGCTACAACACTTGTCAGCTCCAATCAGCTGCGAATGGCTGAAGGCCAACTGACATGTACTCTCTTAAAGCATGGCTTCTCTTCCCCCAAAGGCCCACTGTCCTTTCACGTGCATGTAACAGTCAGAAGAGATCACATCACACCATGAAGAAAAACAGAAGCATATGGTACTGAGGGGGCCTCTGCAGGAGATGGCTGAAATGCTAAGGCTCACACATCCTAAACTAAATGTATTTTCAAAACACTGGTTTGTGACAGGCCGTCGACAAAACCACAGAAAGAAGGTAGGATTGCCCAAAGGCTACAGTTACCAATGGTGCCTGGATTTTAGCTTAAATGTTTTATTGAGGCATGAAATGTTACACAAGAAAATGCCCGTTCCAAACTGTTAATTATACACAAGCAGTTGCAAAGTTTGGTTTTCCTGCTTAATACCAAGTATACGAAAATCATCATTCCACTTGTTCATTTGCCTGCCTCTGTACTACATGGTGACTGCTGCAAAATGTAAGGCACTGTCCCATTTATCTCAAAAGAATATGTGAGAACTGCTGTCCTTACATTTGTGATCTGATTTTAACCAATGTATAACAGAGTACAAACCTTACTGAAGTGAATTTGCTGAATGTATGGATGGAAATACAAACTATTCCACCTCTATTTCTTATTATTTCTGATGGGAACAAATGCCCAAGAAATTAAGAACCTAGTATGAGATTATACAGTATATCTTGCAGCGGTCAAATACACGGACTAAATGTTTATCAGGCCACAAGTGGAGTAGGATCTTAAAAATATGGAAAAGGCTGTGCTTGTTTGTAATTCATAAGTGTAACATGTTAAGGAACTAGGGGATTTGTGTAGACAGGCTTCTCTAACACAGATGCTCTTTGATCCATAAAATGTAACTGAAAGCTATTTCACCAGGAGTAGTTGATTCTATTGTTAAATTCCTTGATGTAACCATAAAAATGCCCAGCAGTGTTGAAAACTGTTTCTTCAGCCATTTAGAGCCCAATCCTCACTAAATTCTCATGCACGTGCGGCAATGCAGCTGTGTGATGTGGCTTCTCCTACATCTCATGGGGGATTTTCTGCTGCTGGAGATCTGATCAGGGTAAGGGGACATTTGTCCCTCTGACAGAATACTTTTAATTTGACATTTTCCCCCTTTACCCCGGGGTAAGCCCCACACCTGCAGTTGATCCACTCAAGCCCCAACCTTGTCAGTGGATCAGGCCTGAGAAAGGGGGGTGATCCTGCACCCCAATCCCACTCCTTCCCTCCTTTGGGCCGGATCCTAACCTCCGTCCCCAACCCACACAGCTCTGATTTTGCTGCTCGGAGTTACGCCGCTTTGAATAGCCCCATTCAGGCCACTGTGTGCTACCCAGGAAAAAAGAAATATTGTGTCCTTTTCCCGGATAGCGCGGCAGCATCTCCAAACCCCAGGCGGATATTGGGCGGGCGTGTTGCCCTGCCTATTCCAGCCCAGAGTTTGGATTGTGCTCTCAGCAAAGTAAATAACATTTGCTCACCCACTTTTTTTGTGATTGCGGTTTTTATTGAACAACCTTTGTATTGACTGAATTTTGAACTGATCCAGCAAAGGAAAGAAACAGTATAATGAACCAAATATTTCAAGTCTCATGCCTTCCTTATGATTGTTTACAGCTTGATTTGTGCTCGAATTGTCCCTTGAACAGCATAGGTTAATGCCTGTACTTGTGCCAACATTTGCCATGAACTTTACAGAATGCTTTTAATTTGACTAAACAGAAACAAGTCACATATTGGAGAACCAGGATTGTGGTGCATCAGTAATTTTCAAGATGTTCCTTTCTGCAAGACACAATGCAGGATTCCCAAACTGGGTTTTCAGAAAAAGCTGTCAGTGTGATCATTCTGATAGGAAAACAGCTGGTTAAAAGGCACAAAGTGATTCCAAGAAAAATTAGCCCAGGCAAAACAAATGGCCACACCAAGTCCCCTTCCCAATTTGTTTGCTTCGTGTTGCTAAAATCGAAATTTGGATGCAGGGGCACAAGAGTAATTTCATAAATAACATGTTGGTGCTTCTACATGGTAAGTGGTCCAGGGAAGATTGATAGCACAGGGAAAATTTTAAATCTCTTTCACAGTTAAAAATTGGGCAAAACTTCTCCAGAAATAATTTAATAGCCCACAGGGGCACCGACTTGCCGGGAACATTGGGGGGTGCCCATAGCCACGCCCCTGACGTTGGTGTGGCCACACCCTCTGATGTGACCACGTCTTGGAGGAAATATAACAGGAGGCGACATGACGTCATTTTCTTGAAGCCGAGGACTTACAAAAATGGCTGACTCAGATCTTTCCCGCCAAGGAGGAGGATTGCCGCGAATTCACGAATAAAAATCTCCCTGCACGCATGTAAAAGTTAATATCAACGTCTTTAAGCATGCCTGCGTGTTCTGCATACGGGTGTGCGAATCGCTGAACGAAAAATGGGACTTAATTTCCACGGAAAGATTCATGTATTCTCATTACATCGGTTCAATAAAACTACCGTTAACTGTAACAGTGAGTGCATTATTTTTTGAAGCTGTGTAATTTCTTGTTCCTAGCAATCTTATTCACCATTTTCTGACACCCACTGTTAATGGTCTAGAAGGAAAAAAAATATATTCCCCCTCCTTTCCCCCCTTCCCGTTTACAGGTTTTCCCGCCTTCCATTTTCTACGGTAATATTCTCAAAATTCTGAACATTAACAGAATTTGTTTTATGGGGGGGGGTGAGTGTAGAAGTTTAAAAAGTTTAAAAAATACTCTTAATAGCCTAGAAGTAAAAAAGAATTACTCTCATATTGACAACTACTTGTGTTATACATTGAGAGATTTTAATGTAATTTTCCTACATATTTATCTAATTTTTGCCCACACTCCCCCTTTTTTTCTTTCCTTCCCATTCACACTTTATTTTTGCTTGTGTAGATTTAAATAAAGTCTGTCAAAATAGTGCAATCTGAGTTTAAATAGACAGCATTTTGTCCGGTGTGTTCAGTAATATAATTATGTGGAATTAAACCTTGTAAGTGCATATTAACTCATAATAAGGTTACCAATAATGTTTCTACACGATCACACGTTTTTATTTTCGTAAGTTTTTATTTCAGGAGTAAACTATTCAGTCCTACACAGTATGAGCAAAACAATCTGAAATGCTTGGAATAAGGATTGTTTTGGACGTACCAACATGGCTGCTAAGCCCGCCCCCTGGCTTCATTTGGCTGCTATCTCTTCTTAAGGCATGTCGCCTCCTGTTATATTTCCTCCAAGGACCACGTCCCCTGACCGGCTCTCGATGACAGGGGTGTGGTCCGGCGATGACAGGCAGCTCTTGCCTCACCATGCCCCCTGTCATCGCTGCCCTCGGCTCGGCTGGGTCGGCCGTGTTACCGGCTCAGTGCCGAAATAGGGGTGCGGCTCAATTTGGGGGTGCCCAACATTGTGGGTGCTGAGCACCCATTGCAAAATTATTGGGGGTGCTGACAGCATACCAGCACCCACAGAGTTGGTGCCTATGGTTGCCCACTTCTACCTAACTCCCCTCACAGTGATGCAGGGGCACCAACACAGTGTCTGCTGCATCCTGTGGGAGAGTTTTGGCTTCCAGAAGCTTCCATTTATTTCCTTGGCTGGAACAGGCAGGCCAGCTGCCCTGCAATGCATCCAATGGAGGGTAGGAGGTGGCAGCAGCACAACACAGAGTAAGGGAACATGTCCCCTTAAACCCGAGTAATGTCCCAGCCACTGCAATGGGCTACTCGGCTCTATGCCAGCAAAATCACTGGTGCAGATCCGAGCAGGCCAATGTAACACTGGGCTGCTCGGGAGGAGATTCGGATCTGGCAACATGCAGGAGACGCTGTTTGGTTCAGCAAATACCTGTGCGTTGAAGTGGATGCCTGGAATGGCTCCAGCTGCGAATGAGAGGGGCTGCTTACACAGTGCATTGCAGTGCCTGCAGTACTTACCGTTTCATCCCCTCTCTAGCGACACTCTCTGCACCCTCCTACACCCTCCTGACTCTCTTCTTTGCCTTTTGGGCCTTGGTGCTTCAAGAGCAATGAAGAAGCCCCAGATAATGCCAAGCACTAATTAAGCTGCACTCTCACCACCCACTCACAACAGGACAGGCAAGACTGCCAATTGACTTCTCCCTAATACGATGCACTTGCTAAAATATTACAGTGCAATTACACTGGCAACTATTCACAGTCAAACCTACTTACAAATGTTAATATTTATCTTTAATACACTAAAATAAAAACAAGCCAACCAGCTCAAAATTGAATGCCAAGCAAAGGCAAACAGAGGGGAAAAATATCTCAGTAAAAAAGAGGGGGGCAACACACAGGCAACCCCCCCTCTTAAATAGTCTCCCCCCTTTTTAAATCAAGCTAAAACTAAACAGAGTAAGACTACAGGCAAAAACGCGGCAAAAACAAAAGAGAGAAAGTACAGGTGGGTCCAAGGATTCTGTATCTGCAGTTTCAATTATCCACAGACTGCCCACCCTTACCTTCCTTTATTCTTACTTTGGGTTGCTAAAAAATCTTCTTGCTCAGAGGTGGAGGCAGGGAGAACCCTATACTAACATAGATTCCCTCTTATCCATGGTTTCAGGTATCCATGGGGGGCCCAGGAACTTATCCTCAGCGGGTACATGCCTGTACCCCCAAAGTAATATATAGTAACACCACTACAAGCAGATGATCACGGGTGAAGAAAACACAAACACCTTACTAGCAGGGTCCCCTGCTAAGTAGGAAAAAAGCCCCTATGAAACACACAGCTTTGGTGGCAAAAATTATTCCTTATACTTAAAAAAATAAGTATATCAAAGGATAGTAGCAGTGGCTGCTTATGTAGGCCACTGAAGCCAGTCTCAAAAAATATGGTGACAAGGGATCCAGACAGGCCTATAAGCTGTTGGGCTGCCTCACATCTGCTCGACTCAGCAAGCCAAAGAACGCTGAGGCTGCAAGAAAAAATGCTGACTAATGGCCACCAAAGTTCCGCCCCCAAAATCCAGAGTACCAGCAAGGTGCCTGGATCTTCTTACCTTTGCCTTGCATGATGGCAGGGCTGCCAGACAATGAATGCCCCACCTATGTGCAAGAGCGGTGCCCAGCCAGCATTCTCCCTTAGTTTCATCATCTGCAGAATGGGATTGTGACGTCTTCAAACCTTGGCAAAGTGTTTTTAAGTTTCCTCCCGCTATGCTGAATTCAGGGATCACCCGGGACAGCGAGAGCCGGGCGTGCAGCTGATGCTCGCGAAGGCTTCTCGTTGACTTCAGAGCCTAGGCTTGGGCCCCCTAGCGAGATCAAGACCGGCAGATGAAAAGCATGATGTATAATTATAACATATCGTTGTATTTCCTAATAGTTATGAAATATTTAGAGCCTGCGTGCCTTTTATCAATAAAATAAATGAAATTAAGGGATCTGGTCTAATTAATTATGTACCTGACTTGCCATTTCCTCACCCCCTGCTGCTCTCACTTGACAGGTAAATTGTGGGAGACAGAAGACTTATTATAGATTTTATATCCAGCCTATGAGGATTTGGACTGATTCCATTGAGCAGGTTCAGGTCAACTGCAGTCCCTGCCTTCAAAGCATCATGGGTGTCTCTGAGCATCACTGAAAGCTTGTTCTGGCAGAGAGCCAGGCTTCAAAAGCCTTTTCACTGTGCAGTCAGTGACTCACTAATGGGCAACTGCAGGCTTTCTGATTTCTTTCTCGTTTCATGTGTTCATTTGACATAAATTTAATTAAACCAAATCTGGTGTTAAGGCAAGGAGAGATAAAAGTGATATGGCACAAATTAAAGAGCTGTGAAAGATACAGGAAACATGATTTTTTTTTCTGTTTCTGTAAAATATTGTCAATTTCAGTAAGCTTGCTATACTTTCCATCTGCAAAAAAGAAAAAAAAGAAAGAAAAGCGGGAAAAGGGGAAAAAAAAGTATAGCTATGCATTATTAAGAATAATGTGCATCCAGGGTTAGATGAAGGTCTCGGCCCCTTATTCTCTGTAGTAAAACCTTTCAGAAAATTCTGAGGTTTCCTTTCATAGCCACACTTCAGGTAGTCACCTCTTCACAGGATATGAGACAAGTTTGCCCTCTCTCTCATTTGCCCTATCCGCAGCCACCTCAAAAGCAGGCAACAGCAGACACATGAAAAGAGCACATATTAAATCTGAAAGAAAAAAAATCAGCATTTTTGAAAGGCTTCTTCTGGTTCCCCCCCCCCTAAACTTAAGGCTACAGAGGTGATGGAGAAAATGAAAAAGATAGCGCTGTTAAAGAGGTTTCATTTAATTGCTTTGAATGTTGCATTAGGGGAAACATTCAACTTCCCTTTTTTCTCTTTAAGCACCCCCCCTCTCTCCTGTTATTATTATTAAAAAGAAAGCTTAGTCTAGAAATATATGAATGTGAGCTGAAAGGGTATTTGCAACTGCTACACAAAGATATTCCAAATCGATAATGCTCAAAGGACTCCAATATGATCACTTCATAAGCACTATATTTAAGTTGCGAGTATTAAAGATTTAAGCGCCGCAGGGAAAGACACTGGGAAGAGCCTTTCGTGCTTAGTGTACACTGGAGCTGGGAAAAGGCAGGTCTCTTTTGGCTGCTGGCTCAGTCTGGATGGTCCCTTTATGGAACTGAGGAGTTGTTTCGCATCCAGCCAGGGATGAAAGTGGCTTGCATTTGGGAGGGGGTGGGAAACTCCCACGATGTTAGGTTGGATGTCTTACTTCAATTATGGATGCTGATTAAATGTTTTGCCAATATTCTATCATGGTTAGTTGTGTGCGCGTCTGTGTGCTGGCCTCTCTGACTCTGAGAGTGGACCAAACATACTTTACCATGTCCCTTGTGCCAGCCAAACTTTGCTGGCCTAAGTGTGCCGGCCTAACTCCAGGTTAGGATTGTGCCCTGTGCTAGATACTTTTTGGGAAAGAGTGCTACTAATCCAGTTAGTTTGCCTTCAGAAACTTTCTTCTGACACAGTTCTCTTCTTCTGTTTTGTCCTCATACACCAATAAGACATGAGACAAAGTATATGGGTGACAATTTTTACACATGCGCACACACA
>JAJKFI010000001.1:17665759-17682688 GCA_029204185.1 Lerista edwardsae
CCACTTACATGGCACATTGAGGCGCCTGCAAAACTTAGCATGCCACCCCTTCCGGAAATGCTACTGACTCTTCTAGCATCCAACCCCTCCTTAATATGGCTTGAGGAAGTTCTGCATCCCTCCTCCAAGCTAAGCAGCCTTTGAGATTGACTTTGTAATAATTGCTGGGCTTCCCAGCTAGGAACAGCATCTGCTGGAGATCACACGTATTCCCCCTTTGACCAATCCGCTTGGCACACCGGGCAAACCAATTTCTGGTCTTCATCTCTGTTTCACACCATACTTGCAAATTGGGACCGGTCAGCCTAAAAAAGCCCTAACCCATGAGCCAATGTGTTTCAAGAGTAAAAATGTCCTTCTTATCCATTCCCCCCAAAAGGAGCTAGCTAATCTCAGTCTGTTCTCTGGGGGTGGGGATGCTTTGGTAGTCACACTGAAATGCGAATGGGTGAACAGCTAAATACTATGCAGCAGGGAAGTGCGGTGCCGGCCCCACAGGAGAGGCGGAACTGCCCTGTTGTTGTTCATGGAAAAGCGCCACACTCTCTGCCCACTTACGCCTGAGGGGGCTCTCCTTGTACCCAAGAAAGCTTTCCTTACACCTGCTTTTTTGGGTGTAGGGAGACCCTCCTTAGGAGTAAGTGGGTGGGGCAGCTGCAGCGTTTTTTGGTGGATGACAGGGCAGTTCTGCCTCACCTGCATCCCCCACACCGCACATCCCGGCTTTGCCGACAGCCTTAACATTGCTGCCAGAGAGACCATTCTCCAGCCATTCCTTCTGCACAGGGATGCAGCAAAGTTACCTTGGGGGACTCTCTTGGTGGATAGGTTAATTTCTTCCGAAATTAACAGCCAAACTTCAGGGCAGGATACAATGACAGCTCTCATGACCAGTGGCGTCCCTATGGGGAGACAACGATGACGGAGCTCTAAATTTTGCAAGGGGCCCTACCTTGCTGTGGAAATTGTTCCTTTCCTGCACCGTTTTAGCCAATCCTCATTGGGAAAAGCAAAGTCTTGGCATTGCTTATTGGCTACAGCGGCAAGGAAGAGGAGGGATATACATGACAGGGTAAGGCTCCCTGCAAAACATAGAGCTCTGCCCCCCCCAATAGGGACAGCACTGCTCATGACCTGTCACCACATCCTGCAGACTGCTGACATAGCAGTAGCTCCAGAGATCTGCTGCCAGTGCAAATGCTTGGAGGATGTGCACGGATGTCAATGGACTCCAGATCATCTGTATCACCCATATGTTGTTAATTGTGTGTCGATTGTTAACAATAGTAGTCCCCTGTGCAGAGCACCAAGTCATTACTGATTCAGAGACCAATCCTGTACCCCTTACTGTGGGCGGTACACTCATGCCGCCAGAGCAAGTGTTGCGTATGGCACCATAAAGCGCCTCCAACCAGTGATGAAACCTTCTGGGGAGGGGCAGGAGGGTGTACCAGAGTGGGAGGAGGCATGGAGTAGGGGGTGGGACCAGCAGCGACTCTCACTGCTGGTGCCTGACCTCTGAGTAAGGTTGCGTGGCCTCACGCAGAGGCTCTCGCTTCTGGCCTCTGGTGCAGAAGCTAGTAGACCCATTAACTGTCCTGCACCCTTACCGCAGGGAAACAGGACAAATCTCCCCTTTCCATGTGGAGGCTCCTGCTGGTGCCTGGCTGCTGTGGGATGCAGTGGTACCAACCTGGCTACAGCTGTGCTCCCAGGTAGTCAGGCAGCATAGGATTGGTCTGCTCTGGGGATGACATCATATTGTGATGTTTACTAGGCAGACTTAGTTGTACAGGATGGTTTGCCTTCCAGTCATTTTTTGACTTCCCTCCCCGCCCCAGCAAGCTAATTTTACCAATTTTGGAAGGACGGAAGGCTGAGTCGACCTTGGCTGGGATCAAACTCAGGTTGTGGGGAGAGCTTCTTCTTCTGCAGTTTAACACTGCAGATTCTTAAGCACATACCAGGGGTCTCCAAACTCCAGCCTGAGGCCCAAATGGGTCCTTGACCGGTGGTGGGGCTGTCCCACAGCAACCTGCTAAGGGTGGGGAAATATTGTGCAACTTCAGTATCCACTGGAGTTCTGTTCCAGAGCTTTCTACAGATACTGGAGTTACCATTAAAATGCCCTTATAGAAGTTGTGGCCCTCGTGCTGAAAAGTTGGGAGACGTTTTGGAGACCTTGTATAATACTATCCTTCTCCAAATTGAAAGTATGAAAAGATATCACAGTTACTTGCTCTTGCACCCAATCAACTGGAAATAGGTGGCTTAATGGTAGTCGTGTTACCTGTTTGAATTCTCCATCAGGAATCGCTTTTGAAAGTACCCGTTATCTTAGTGCCAAAATGCGTCATTGCTGCTGATGGTTCTTGGATGTGCAGACGGGAAAGCCAAACTTTCTGGACGGATTATTTATTGCAAATCATTTGCTCAGCTTACTGAATCACCCCCCCCCCCCGGGCGACGGGCACAGGGGGGGGGGGTCTTTGGATCTGGGGTTGGGGATGCACCCATCTGACAGATAAAGCGGTTGAACTGCGCTGATGAGCTCCAAAGAGAGCCAAACATCTGTCCACATTTTGCTGCTGCCTGTTCCCTGCAGACATTTATGCATTAAGTCTGTTTATCAGACAACACTTTGTCTAAGCCAAGATACAGTCAGCCGTCATAATAGGATAGATCGCTAATATGGGAATATGAATGAATGCTACTTTGATAAAGACTTTCATAGCAGAATATGAGCACCAGCATTTGGCTTATCTTCTGGATTGTGAGATTTTTTTCATCATTTATAAAGATGTCCCCTTGCAAGAATAATATGCTACTCGATGGCATGCAGAAAGCAGATTTCCAGTTTAAACTGTATTTTCTTGAGTCCCAGTCCAAGATTACAGCGATCCTTTTGGACAAATAGCTAAGATATATTGGTGAGTTGAGAACATTTTGAAACTCTTGCTCTGTCAAGAGAGTCATAATGACAGCACTTTATTAATACTTCTTCCATATAATGAATTAAGGCATCTTTAAATCTCTTTAAAGCAGCACAATGGAATAACTTGGACTGTCCAATGTATAGAAATAATAATTTTTATTATTGTGATGTTGTAAAGCTGACATTTTGCATTCTGATCCATCAGAACAAGCTAAGTGCAGAAATCTATTTCCTTATACAGAATCACTACTTAAAATTGAGATCATGATCAATCAGACTGAGGACACAGTCCTAACCTGGAACCAGCAAAGTTTGGCTGGCACGAGGGACACTGTAATGTATGTTTGGACCACTCTCTGAGTCAGACACTAGTACACAGATATGTGCCATCCTCACTGATTCCAAGAGGGATACAAACGTGCTTTCCGGTGGTCCTTGTGCCAGTCAAACTTTGCTGGCCTAACTGTGCCAGCCCACCTCCAGGTTACGATTGCTCCCTGATAATGATAGAAGTGGGGCAAGCACAGGACTGACGCACACATGGATCACTTGTTGAGGGGAACAACGGAAGGCAAGTAGTGACTGGAACTCTCAGAGAGGACTATTCCCACTATCTATGAGCCAGTGAGGAGAGGTGGGAATAGTTCTTTTGCAGATTTATTACCTAGGGCGCAATCCAACCCAGCGCCGGAATGGCAAGGCTGGCCGGTCAGCACCATATCCGACACTGGGTTGGGGGAGGCTGGAGCCTCCCCTATGGTAACTGAGCACATTTGCTCCAGCCTCCCCATGTGCTCCTCGGATCTGCGCCCGCTGAAGAGCGGGCGCAGTTCTGAAGAGACCGCATGGCCTGAATTGGGGCCACACGGCCTCACTGACGGGCTTAGGAGGTCTGCCCGAGTCCCGCCTCCTGCCTCCCCTCTCCCCCCTCCCACCAATCCCTGTCCCAATACTTGGTAGAGAATCCCTTGCACCGACCGTCTTCGGTCGGCGCAAGGGATACGCTTGGATTGCGCTGCCCGGCTCACAAATGAGTGACTCTGCAAAGACTGGCAAATCAGAGGCATGTTCTGCTGGCACTCTTTTCATGCTCAGATCCACACATTCCTAGGTCACAATTATACATTTACATAATTTGCTGAGAGACCCTCTAATTTTTCTTTTTCTTTTCTTTTTGTAATATTAGAGAAAACAGGATTGTCAGGAATGAAATTTTTAACAGGAAATTTTGGGTGTTTTTTTTTCCATTTTACTTATTGTGGTTACATTGTACTTTGTTCTCTGGCCAAAATGCCTTGCGCATTTGCTTTGGCATGGGAAAGGCGGGGTATAAGTTCTTCAAATAAAATACAAATAAATGAATTGCTTTGTTGGAACTGGGGGGAGGGGTGGGAATTGCAAGAGGCATCTGACAGCACAATCCAAACTGCTGCCTGAATTGTCCCTACCTGTTCCTGCATTGGCTTAGTATTGCAAATGTGCCATAAAGCAGTGCTGGCTCAGACGCCTATGACAGCCCACTGGTGCTGCATGTAGGAGCAGACATGCATGGAGGTGCTGCATGTCTGTCTAGCATTACTACCTACTAGAGCAGGTAAACTCATGCCAGGCAGTGCAGAGGCATGGGGAGGGTGGCAAGGAAGCAAAATGTTTCTGGGTGGGTGGGCAGAATGGGAGTGGGTTGGCCCCGGGAGGCCTCCTCTGCTGTATCCTAACCCCTTTCCCGGCCCTCCCAGCATTACGCCGGGCTTTCTATTCCGGAACTGTGCCAGCTAAATATCTGGCACAGACATCCTACAGGGAAGGCTGCAGCTCTGCACAGAGTAAGGAGAGAAATATCCCCTTATCCCCAGGAGACCTCCCGCTGCCTCCCATACAGCCCAGGCCCTGCAGCGTGGCAGTGCCAGCACAGGTTAGGATTGGGCTGCCATGGAAAAAACAATGTTTCCTCTTTGAGAAGACTTTTTTTATCCCCAGTTTGCCATGTAAAACAATTTTTACAATTCAATGCTGGTTTCAAGAAAAATACTGGGAGTAACAATAAATGATATACCAGAAAAAGGGATTGTCAGCTCTATGCCAAACAAAATTAAAGCGTGCCAATTTGCAGAGTATTAAAAATAAATATTAAATGGCTGAATTTATTAAATCAAACATGTACATTCCTCCGAAATAATAGACCAATAGTTCATTGGGAAGTCATCACCTCTTCTTTTTTAATCTGTTTTACGTGGGAATATCTGTTTTTCTTCGCATCTATGAGGAATGTATTTCATGCAGACGTTACAAATGTAACAGTGCCTATCAGACGTGGTACACAGCACAATGAAATTGAACCTGAATTAAAAGTTAAAATTTATATTTAAAAATAATATACCATATTCAACCAGATTTTTACTTTAGCTAATATTTTTACACACACACATATGCAGAGGCATAATGTGCGGGGGAAGTGCGACCCTGTTAGTCCTGCTGGACCTCTCGGCGGCTTTCGACACCATTGACCATGGTGTCCTTCTGGGTCGGCTGGCCGGGTTGGGGCTTGGAGGCACTGTTTTGAAGTGGTTCCACTCCTTCCTGGCTGACAGATCCCAGAAGGTGGTGCTGGGGGAGGCTTGTTCGGCACCCCGACCTCTCAGGTTTGGGGTGCCGCAAGGTTCCATCTTATCCCCCATGCTGTTTAACATCTACATGAAACCGCTGGGAGAGGTCATCCGGGGGTTTGGAGTGGGGTGCCATCAATATGCTGATGACACCCATCTTTATCTCTCCTTTCCCCCTGATTCTGAGGAGGCGGTTGAGGTCCTGGATCGCTGTCTGGAGGCGGTTGGGGGCTGGATGCGGGCAAACAAGCTGAAATTAAATCCGGATAAGACAGAGGTGCTTTTGGTTCGGAAATCCACAGCTCGGGTATTGGACTATCGTCCTGCTCTGAATGGGGTCGCACTTCCTCTGAAGGAGCAGGTTCGCAGCTTGGGGGTTCTCCTGGATTCACAGCTACACCTGGAGTCCCAGGTGGCGGCGGTGGCCAGGGGAGCCTTTGCTCAGCTTTGGCTGATCCGCCAGCTGCGGCCGTACCTGAGCTGTGCGGACCTGGCCACTGTGACCCATGCCCTAGTGACATCTAGATTAGATTATTGCAATGCGCTCTACGTGGGGCTGCCTTTGAAGACGGTCCGGAAATTACAACTAGTACAGAACGCGGCGGCTCGGGTGGTTGCTGGAGCACGTCGGTTTGACTCTGTTGAGCCGCTGCTTCGGCGACTACACTGGCTGCCGGTTCTGTTCCGGGCCCAATTCAAAGTGCTAGTTTTGACTTTTAAAGCCCTTTATGGCTCGGGTCCAGGGTATTTGAGGGACCGCCTTCTTCCATATAATCCAACCCGTACTCTTAGATCATCTGGGGGGGCCCTCCTGACTGTGCCGCCACCAGGAGAAGTGAGAGGGGCGGCGGCCAGGAAGAGGGCCTTTTCGGTGGTGGCCCCCCAACTCTGGAACACCCTCCCCTTAGAATTGAGAACTGCTCCCTCTTTGTTTATATTTCGGCCGCGGCTGAAGACCTTTTTATTCCAAAAAGCTTTTAACTGTTGACAGGCTGGCTGGTTATTATAACCCACGGGGCTTGTTGTTTTTATATTGTTTTTTAAATTTGTTTTTAATTGTGTTCTTAATTTTTGATTGTATTGTTTAATTCTGTTTTAATTGTTTTTAATTGTGAATTGTTATATTGTTTTTATATATATATTGTAATGCCGCCTTGGGTGCCGTCGGGCACAATAAGGCGGGGTAAAAATCTAATAATAAATAAATAAATAAATAAATAAATAATGTTCAGATGAGGCTGTGACGTCACTTCCAAGTTCTCCACAGAGGAAGGAGCACTCAAGGGGAGCCTTGAAAGGGAGTCTCCTCAGCAGAAGGAACAGAGGGGTGAAGCCGCGATAGGAGAAGGAACGGGAAGTGAAGCCAGCACAGTGTGCTCCCTCCTCGGGGAGGGAGAACCCAGAAGTGACTGCCTTGCAGACAGTGCAAGGCAGTCACTTCCAGGTTGTCCCTGGATGAGGAGCGCTGGTGACTTTGTGCTTCCATTCCTCCTCCTATGGAAGCTCCCCTTTGAAGGAGAAGAAACTGAGGCACAAATCCACCAGGGCATCCCTTGTAACTAGGGGGGATCCTGAGGGGCAGTCATGCACTCCTCCTTGGTATAGTGCCCAGGGCACAGGCTCCTCGGACTCCACCCTAGTTACGTCTTAGCACTAATGTCATGCAACCCTTCCATATTGCAGTGTTATCAAGAAACGACATCTGGATCATTGTTTACATTGCCATTGCATTTTGAAATAACAAACAAACAAACAAACAAACAAACCCTAAACCCTAAAGGCGCAATCCTACCCTGGAGTTAGGCTGGCACAGTTAGGCCAGCAAAGTTTGGCCAGCACAAGGGCCACCCTAAAGCACATTTGGACCACTCTCAGAGTCAGGGAGGATGGTGCACATCTGTTTGCTGGCCTCTGACTCCGAGAGTGGTCCAAACATACTTTACGGTGTCTCTTGTGCCGGCCAAACTTTGCTAGCCTAATTGTGCCAGACTAACTCCAGGTTAGGATTGCACTCTAAGGTTCACAATGCTCATATCTTGTTCTTGAGTTGCATTTTTTAAATGAAGCATCTATTTTTAGACCAAAAATTGTTTCTTAATAGCTACTAGTTTTCTGTTTACATTTTTCATACACCATGATGTAATTTAAGGATTTTATTTCTCGTGATTTTGTAGAATCACTAAGTGTTGCACTCATTATAAAAACCAAGTTTGGTACTTATTTATAAAAATAGATAAGATGGCAAAATATGTTTGAAAAATGCTTGCAAAAATCTGGCTGAGATTGTGTATGCAAAACATTCCATTATTTTCAGTAGCAGATTGGATCTCCGTTGTGATCTCTGTTCTCTGTTGTGAATACTGTACCATTTTAAAATACATAGGTTAAACAATTCACACAAATGCCATGTTCTGGCAAAGGATTGCACAACATCAGCCATTGCACCTCCAGGGCAATCTCTGAATCTTTTTAACACAAACTCTCTCAGATGGGCTTGTCTGCAAACACTAAAAGCACTTGGGCTAAGAACGTCAGCATTAAAAATACAGCCGTGGCTGGAAATGCTGTTGTGTGTCAACCTTTATTTGTCCTTTAAACCAAGAAAAAAGAACAAATGTATGCCTGAAGGCCAAATGAAGAGAATTTTTACCCCTGCTCTCCAACTTCTATGAGACGCGTACAATGAATTATAATAGAAGGTTCCGATGACAAAAATTACAGTGGTGTGGCCAAGGAAAATACCCATGGGCCTTTTAGCCTCCCTCGTGCCAGCCTTGAACTATCAAATCAGCCTTCTGGACTCAAAAGCAGCACTGTCAATAGGAATACATCATCTTTTTTGTGGTGTAGAAGAGCTGTCGGTTGTAATTCCCATTATTCCAAAGCCAGGATTTTCCATTAGCGTAGCCACCTGCTGGGTTTCTCTACTCAGGTTTAATGGAGTCTGAATTTGAATTTATCACCATCTGTGGGAAGACAGGAAATGAGAGGAGCATCACTAATTCCTTTCTTCATTTACTAAGCATAAGCATAATCTTTATAAGGAGACAGGCCGAAGCAGCAGCAATTGGGGAGGGGGGGCTAAGAGTGAGGGAGAGAGAATATTTTAACTGGTATTGACATCCTTGTTCCAGACCAAGGAAAAAAAGATGCTGTCTGTTCCTCTGCCAATTCCAGCAATAAAAAGAATGTCTTAATTTCCTATGTATTGTTGTACCAAAACACACAGATATGGAATCTTATTTCTCTTTTGCTCTTAGGAAGATTTCATAATGTATGCTGAATGAGTTAGAGGCTTTGGATCTAGTGCAGCATAAGATCTAGTGCTGAACATAAGGAAGTTGTTAGCATCCATGTTGCACTGTAAACCAGAGCATTTTAACCATGTTTGATTGTCCTTCCAAGGCAGTCCACCCATCCCACCCCTGTGCAGTTGAGAGTATCGGTGGTAATATGCAGAGATCCGTCAAAATGTTGACACTGTGTTTTCTGTTACTTCAGAATTCCAGCTCTCTAAGTATATATTCCCTGGACAGGGGAAAAAGTCTTCTGCAAATGGCCACAAGGGGGCACTCTAAAGGGCCACTTCTTTCTCAGGCAGTCTTCCATTGCCTTTAGTGTACTGTTGAATGTTTAGCACCACGTCATGCTAGAAAGGTTGGTCCTTCAGTTAAGCCCAAAATAGCACTAAGTGCACCTTGTTTGTTTGTTTGTTTTGCTTTTGCACCATTGCAAGTTTGAGCCACAATGTAATGGAAGAGGGTGAAGAGGTCCTATGAGATCCCAGGTTCAGTTCCTGGCATCTCTAAGTAGGACTGTAAAAGCTCCGTGAAATAATGGAAATACTGACTTACATCTGTCGGCGTAGGCAATATTGATCTGGATGGACCAAAACTCTGACTAGGTGTAAGGCAACATGGAATGGAAAGCGTCCTGCTAATTGGGCAAGAGGCACTTTTTCAAAGGGTGTTCCTCTTATATTTAGCAGGGGGAGAGTAATTGTCCCTCTTCACCCCTGCACAGTGTCTTTTCTAGTGGCTGTTGCTGGTGGTGTTCTGCATTTTTTTAGATTGTGAGCCTTTGGGGATAGGGAGCCATTTAACTGTATTATTATTTGCCTGGAAACCGCTTTGTGAACTTTGTGTTGAAAAGCTGTATATAAATACTGTTTGACTGACTGACTGACTGACTGACTGACTGATTGATTGATTGATTGATTGATTGATCTCTTCTAGGAAAAGCAAGCTCAAATATTTGTTGGTATTTCACAATAAATAAATACGGTTGGATCACTTGACTGTGGATTGATTTAGAGCCAGTTTGGACATTACTTATGGTCCGATCCTATCCAAACCTAGCCCTGGCAGAATGTGAGTTGTGCTGGTGCAGACTGCCACAAATCAACCATAAGGGCTTTGCATCATTGCAAGCTGCTGGTGCACTGGCAGAAAAGCCAGAGCCTTCCAACATGCGCCAGTGGACACGGGGAAGCCTGCAGGTGCAGGGTAGAACAGGGTGGGAGAGGGCAGGGAGGATTGCCCTGGTCAGGGTGGACAGAACGGGGAGGAGGAGGGGTGGGAGATGGGCCCAGGAGGAGCGGCAGGATCACTGAATCCTGAGTCCCTTCCCAAGCCTGATCTGCCTGCATGGAATAATGTGGACTTGCCCCAGCTCAATTGCTGGCACAGGTCTGAGTTGCCCAATAATCATTGCTGGGGTTTCCCCAGGTAATGTCCTTGGAAACTGCATCAACACCCCTGGATTGCTGCACAGGGATTTAGGTAGGGTTGGGCTATTAGATTGTGTGCTCCACGTGTTTTGCCACAGCCACGGCTCCTGCCAGGGGCTGAAGGGTCTTTTGGTCAGAGGAAGGAATAAATGATGTTCAAAGCTAGTTTACACATAAATGACAAGACTTTATTACACAACAACCACAAACACAGAACACAGGAGCACCTCTGAACCCCAGAGGTGTCTCCAGGCACCCGTACTTACAATGAGGCATCCCACCCCAGGCAACACAGCCTCCAGCAGAATCTGGGGGAGTGTTGCGGAGACCCTCCGGACAACGCAGCCTGCTAGCGTTCACAAGGTCCGGGGGCCAAGTAAAGGCCCCGAAGTCAGGCTTTTATTGGCCAAAATACCAGCTGAATGGCCAGGAGTTGATTAGCTGGCCAATCCCACACAGACACTTGCTTGTTGAACTACGCCGCTGATGATAATTTATGCAGTAAAATTAGCAACCGCTGGGGCTCTTGGTCTGTGTCCAAATTCCCCTGGATGTTTCCCCTGGGAAAAACTCCACTAGGACTCCCAGATGAATTGGGGGGGGGGGCTGACAGCGGCCATTACATCACGAAGCAGAATCCTATGTTGTTTGTTACATTATGTGGTGAAGTGCCATATACACTGAGAGTGCTAATAAAAATAATAATTTTGGTTTGTGTACTGAAATGTTCGTAGCGGCCTGTAAAAATGCGTTGACCAGGAAAATACTGGTTAGTGGCAGACAGCAACTTTTATGGACTCTGGGGGACGTTTTTCATGGCTCTCCAGTGATTGAAGCTGTGCTGGCCAACAGCAATTCTCTGTTTCTGTATATCGTGTTTGCGCATATAAAGTGTATAGTATATGATGTGAGGCTGGCAAAGATTGGGAAGAAACAGAATGTTTAGTTGGTTCTCATTCTCAATTCAGAGACAGATACATAAAATAGAACATGCTGTGTGTGTGAAAGACCCCAGGCAGCCCTCATCTTGTGAAAATTGGAGACTGGCCCAATAACAGAGAGTAGACATAGGCACTTGAGTATCAGTGATCAGCCTGGGAATCAATATTGAGCAAGCTGTCTTCAGGGACAAGGAAGACCAATGATAATTGGACTGGGGGGATTCTGGCAGTCTGACAGCTCCTTCTCATACCTCCTTCTCATACCTCCTTTGGGAAACCCATCTCCTACTTGGAGACCCTCAGTCCCTATTTGTGCTAGAAGATCCATAGCACGTACCTCTACTTGGCTTCTTAACTGCCCTTTAAAGCCGCTCGGAGTGCAGGACTCTATGCATAATCTTTGATGGTGCAAGCAACTTGTGAATGCCTGGATTCATTGTGAAATTGTGGCAGTGTCCACTCTAAGTGCATAAAAGATGTAAGCATATACCATGGAAAATATAACTGTGCCAATAGGACATGCAGCTCCACCCTCCAAAACACATAACTGGGATGAAGCAACTCCTTGAGTAAT
Source organism: Lerista edwardsae (assembly GCA_029204185.1). Lineage (NCBI taxonomy): Eukaryota > Metazoa > Chordata > Lepidosauria > Squamata > Scincidae > Lerista > Lerista edwardsae. Next base: position 17,677,542 of record JAJKFI010000001.1, read on the forward strand.
AAAGCAGTCTGTGCCATATGTATATACAAATTAGACTATGGACTGTCCAATCCAATATAACTTTCCCAGGGCCAATGTTGCTGAGCCAACACGGCACATGATGCATCTTACAGGGGAGTTTCAAGTTCCGGAGGCTTCCTTGATGTGCTATTTGTTCCCTTGCCCCAGGGCCAGCCTCTGATGGCCTGATGGTCTATTAGGACCTGCACCAGAGATCTAGCAAAATCACCAAGTGGACTTGTGTAGATGGATCGAGGCTAGGAAGGGAGGTGGGATATTGGTGGAGCAGCTGCCACCAATAATTGCCCCTTCCACCCTTGACACCCTCTCTCCCTGTCCCTTCCCCTCCTGACCCAGTTCTGCCCACCTCGTACCCTCTGCACCAACTTACTGGTGCTGGGGCTCTAGCAGTGGGCGTATTACCCAGTGGCCATCGCTCACCATTTGTGGTGGTGGCCAGGCTGCACTCTGTAGCATGTTGTGTTCTGTGGTGGCTGTAAAGAGCATTGCTTTGCTGGAATGAAAATGCAGTGGCAGCATGAGGCTTTTTCACATACAGTGAATGGACCATGCCTCTTTTGTGCTATTACCAGTCATTTCAGAATAGCAGTTCAGCATTGGTTTCCCATTTACAATGACCCTTTTGTGTACTGTATAGAAGATGGATTATGTATTGATAGGTTATAGTCAGTGGTGGTATCTAAAGCAGGAAGAACCGGAATGCTGGGCGGGACGTACGCTTGATTAGCAGCCCGTCCGTTCCGTTCCGCCGCCTGCCTGCCCGCCGCGCGGGCTGCCCCGGTTGGCTCGCCCCACCGCTGCTCGCCCAGGCACCCGGCGCGCCCCCCACCCGTCTCCCCGGTGAACAGGAGCCCCCTCCGAGGCCAGGGCAGCCCACACGGCGGGCGGGCAGGTGGCGGAACCGGACGGGCAGCCAATCACAGGTAAGTCCCGCCCAGCGTACCGGTTCCTCCCGCTTTAGATACCACCACTGGTTATATTCAAAGTTAGTTCTGTCTACGTTCCATTGAAATTAATGGGACTTAAATGAATGACTAAGGGCCCAATCCTATCCAACTTTCCTGTGCTGATGCAGCCATGCCAACGGGGTGCGCGCTGCATCCTGCGGTGGGGGAGGGAAGCGTCCTCAAGGTAAAGGAATATTTGTTCCCTTAGCTTAGGGCTGCATTGTGGCTGCATTGTGTGATGGAAAGATGGATAGGATTGGGCCCTAACTAGTGTAATTGATTTCAGTGGTGTTTAGTCATGACTAGTTGCCTTGCCTTTCTGTGGCTACAACCCTATGATATTTTCATAGCTGCTTCATTGCACAAAATGAGGTCGGCGATTCAATTCATAAAACAGCAACTAGCTCTTATGTGCATCTACTAGCTGCTAGGTTTTTATGTTCTACTTTATTTTATATACAATTCCTACTTGCTGTAGGTGCTTTTAAAACAAACAAGCAATACTAATAATTGCTTTGGGACCCAGTAGTATTACCAATGAGTGTTTCTACTCTTATTTGCAATAATGGTTGGGAGAGAAGGAGGATGGGGAAGTATATTAAGAAAGGGGGAGAAAGCCCTTTTTCAAATCTCTACATCATCCTTCTCCTTCTGTAGAAAGTTGGAAAGGAGTTCAGTTCTTTCTTATGAGTTCTCCTCTGTCTTGGTCATATTTGGATTTACAGCTGTGAACCTTAAGTGTCCTTTGGTCATGTGGGTCAACTAAAGGCACTTGGATAATTAGCAGGAAAACTGTTGCTTACAGACAAGCTATGGTCCCAAGGAGGAAGAAAAGCAAAGAAGTCAGACCAGGGGATTTGACCTGGATCAGAGAAGCTTTGAATGCTTTATTTTGACAAAACAAAGAGCCTTTGGGGGATTTCATCTCATTTGATGTTTTCTCCAGCAGAGAAGTAAGCAGTTCTGATTTATTAACCATATCTTTAACTGCCTCAATCATATAAAATTGGGCTCCATAGACCAGTGGTTCCCAGACTGTGGGTTGGGACCCACAAGTGGATCATGCGAGCCAATTTCAGGAGGGTTGTGAAGCACCTAGAGCAGCCATATTGAAAATATGGGATGATGGGATGATGGACAGGGGAAGGTGTGGGCGCTTGTTTTGCTTTTGTCAAAGTTGAGTATAGGCTTTCCCCCCCTTTCTGATTCACTTTGCTATTGGAAAATGGCTGAGAAACAATCCAGTTTATTGCTGCAGTCTCAGGAAAGCATCAGGCGCTGGCATCACAATAACAGCACTTCCGGCTATGATATCACTTCTGGTGGGTCCCAGACAGATAGTCATTCTGAAAAGTGGGTCCTGGTGCTAACATGTTTGGGAACCACTGACATAGACCATTTTCTGAAAATAAGGATGGCATGTGGGGGCGGAGGTTATTGGACACCTCTATGCCTGCCACTTATTCTCCACAGCCTCTTCCCTGCCAAGCCAATATTTTCCAGCTGCACCCATTTCCAGAATAAGGACTCAATCCTATGAGGTCAGTAGTAAGCCCATACTGCTGGTGCCAGTGTCGCAATAGTGCCATAAAACTGTATCACCCCAGTTACCTGATAAGGAGGAATCTATCACTCCTGTGGGTTACCCCATTTATAAGATAGTCACATATTTTACCTCATGGTCAGAACCATGTGCTGCGCTTGCATGAGGAATGAAGAAGATTTGCAACTTCACCAGTTGTACCAAAAACATGGATGCTTGAGGGGGATGGAAGAGTCACTTATTCGTTTGCCAGTCATTACTTCTGAGAGGTGAGTGAAGTGGTTCTTTATGCTCTGGAGCACTAGTGAGTGTTCCATCGTGGACAAAGAATTTCTCTGTGCATGATCAACAACCCTAGCCCATAAGTATGGCATTGTGTACAAGAGAACTCTGTAGGAAAACGAAAGGGACAACCCAAACTGACAAGGCACAATACTTACTTGAGTAGCTATTTGTACTAGTGTGTGTACTAGTGATTAGTGGGTGCTTGTACATGTTTCCATACAACATATCAAAAAGAGCTGTCTAGAGCTCTGAATATCAGGGAATGATATTAGATCCCAATCTCTGAGTAAATGTTACGTTCCTCCAAGTGGATGTCCCTGAAAAATGCATGTACAAAACGGAACATCATGTAGTGGGTTGTGGTATTCCTTTTATGTATTACTAGCTTTTTGGTACCTGGCGTTGCCCGGGTAAGAAATGTCATCGGGACTGTCACCAAGCAGCTTAGCGATCCTGAAACGTGTGGATTTCAACCATTTTCACGTGGGGGCCCCTGCGTAACCCGACCCCTGGGGTCGACAGGGGGGTCGTGACCATGCAGTGTTTGTTGCCAGGCTGTAATGCGTACACGTGGTGAGTTTGGTGGCAATCGCTCCAGGTGTTCCAGCGGGTCAGTGTGGACGTTTTGTTTCGCACCCCTTCTGGTCCCTACATGCCGAGGGGGGCCAAACCGGGACTCAAACGGCATCGGGAGCGTCGCTGCTCGTCCCAGTGACCCTGGAAACTACGGATTCGACTCCGATTTTGGCCGTTTTCACATGGGGCCCCCTGTGCACCCCACCCCCGGGGGTGCTAGGGGGCCTGACCCCCACAGTGTGTGTTGCCAGGCTGCAAGGCATGTGTGTGCCGAGTTTCGTGTCGTTCGTTTGGTGCGCGTCGCTCTAGGCGTTCCAGCAGGGCATGGCGGACATTTTGTTTCACACCCCTTCTCACCCCCCACACCGAGGGGGGGGCCAAACCCAGACTCCAACGGCGTCAGGACCGTTGCTGCTTGTCCCAGCGACCCCGGAAACTACGGATTCGATGCCGATTACAGCCATTTTCAACCGTTTTCATGTGAGGCCCCCCATGTACCCCCCACCCCCGGGGTGGTAGGGGGGCTGACCCCCGCAGTGTTTGTCACCAGGCCGCAAGGCATGTGCGTGCCCAGTTTGGTGTGCGTCGGTCCAGGCGTTCCAGCAGGGCATGGCAGACATTTTGTTTTGCACCCCTTCTCGTCCCCACACCAAGGGGGGGCAAACCCGGACTCCAATGGCATTGGGACCATTGCTGCTTGTCCCGGCGACCCCGGAAACTACGGATTCGATGCCGATTACGGCCATTTTCGACCATTTTCATGCGGGGACCCCTGTGTACCCCCACCCCCGGGGGCGCTAGGGGGGTCTGAGCCCCACAGTGTTTGTTGCCAGGCCACCAGGTGTATGCGTGCCACGTTTTGTGTCAATCGCTCCAGGCGTTGTGGAGCCTATGCGGAACATACATACACACGTACACACAAATACACAAACACATGTTCTCTTTTATATATATAGATTTCTCACATTTCTATTCCATCCTTCATCCAAGGAGCTCATGACAGTATACATGGCTACTCCCCACCCCCATTTTATTCTTCCCAGTTCGGTAAGGTACTGTAGCTTAGACTGGCCCAAGGTCACTCAGTGAGCTTTATAGTTTAGAGCATATTCAAACCTGAATCTTCTTGGTCCTAGTCTTTCACTTTAACCATTTGGCTCTACTGGAGAATCTCCTTCCACATGCAATGCTTCGGTGCCAAAACCACACCTTCCTGAAAGTGGCCGGGAGTACTGTGCAAAATTGCACACAAATTGAGCCAGTTCTTAGAACTACTTTTTCCAAATATCCTACCACACATTTGCAGAGCATGAGGAACCAAAAGGGAACATTTGTTCCCTTATTTCAGGGCTCCATCAATGCTGGAAAGTTAGGTGGGATTTGGCCCAAGGTGTCTGGAGATCTTCTCCATGGATCTCCCATGTAGTTTCATTTTTGAACTTCAAAGACCCAGATTGACCTCCCTGTTCACATGGGATCTCAAAGTGGCTCAGGCAATTACCTGGGATCTCTACTTTAAGATGAAATAATGCAGTTCCAGCTCTTGTCCTGTCCCAGGTGAATAAATATGCTGATCATTTGTTTCAGTGTGAGACTGTACATGGGAAAACATGACTAGATTTTCTTTTTTAACGCCCAGTGGCATCATGAATTCTGCAGTATTTTAAGTGAACAATCATGTTTTGGGTGACACCTCGTTAAAAACCAGAACACCCTCTGCCACATATTTCTCTCTCTCTCTCTCTCTCTCTCTCTCTCTCTCTCTCTCTCTCTCT
>JAJKFI010000001.1:17683903-17765302 GCA_029204185.1 Lerista edwardsae
AGAGAGAGAGAGAGAGAGAGAGAGAGAGAGAGAGAGAGAGAGAGAGAGAGAGAGAGAGGACATGTGCCCTTTTGTCTCGGGAAAAGTCCAAGCCCACACAACAGATCTACTCTGACCTGTGTGAGCCATATGGTACAAGTCTGCGTGCACCCATGCCAGTTGGTCAGGCCCAGGATGGGGGATAGGATGTGGTACCACTGATCCCACCCCCTTCTAGGCCCAATCCACCCACTTCCCACTCTTATGCCACCATCCCCGCCCTCACTCCTAGGTGATCTGGCGGGGGACTCAACTGCTCTGGGGGGGCGGTTTCCAAAGTGCCAGCACAGGCATGAAGGTCTTCTCACTAACATGCCTAGCCTCAATGCCATTACAAAGCACTTTATGGTGCTTTTGTGATGCACAGTGGCCTGGTGTGCTGGTGGAACATGGACGATACTGGTGTGCCAGTTAGGTAGGATTGGACCCTAAGATACCCCTGCTGTGCTAAATGGAACAATAATCTGAGCCAGCGTAAACCTTTAAAATAGAGATGGCTTTGGTTTTTGAATATGGAACTAGTAGCCTAGACTATCCCAATAGATAAACAGGGCACAAGTAATGCTTTTTGTCTATGGGATGGCAACTCCACAGGATATAATGGAATCTTCTTCATCCATGGTAAGGGTAGCTGGTGCATGTGATACTCAGGAATGTGACTGATGAACAGAAACTATAAAAATCATGGATGGGCCTATCAAACAAGGTAATGGCTTGATGCGCTGCAATTCACCCAGCATAATGCACAGCCCACAGGGGATATCAAGGGTGCAAGAAAGGGCTTCCTCATGCATCTGAAGACTTACTCCTATTAAAAAAAAACTTACTTCCAATTACTGACTCCCAATTGTTGGGAGGGGACAGTGTGTGCCTATAGCAAACTGCATAGTGTATTATGTAGAGCAGTGGTTCCCAAACTGGGGTACACATACCCCAGTGGTACACACCAGGACATTTAGGGGTACACAAAAAAATTGAATGATACCAAGAAAAGGTATATATGTCAACAGTATACCTCTCACGAGATACAAGTCAAAAGTTGTGAAATAAATTCAACGTAGTGATGCGGGTTTTCTTTGTTATTTAACCTTGCGAAAAACCTGCATTCCCCTGCTTTGTTATTTTGCCAAATGGTAGAGAGTCCTTCCCTAAACACAGTGGCGTTTCTACAGGGATGGCAAGTTTTGCAAGAAGCCTTACCTTGCAGTGGAAATCACTCCTCTCCTGCACCGTTTTAGCCAATCTTGGCGTTGCTTACTGGCTACAGCAGCAAGGGAGAGGAGGGATTGACAGGACAGGGTAAGGCTTCTTGCAAAACTTAGAGCTTAGCCATCCCTATAGAAACACCTCTGCCTAAACAGTGTGTTGTGAACAAGCCACAGCAGCACATATGCTTGGAGGCGCAGTTCAGTGCTCTCTCTCCTCTGCTTCATGAGCTTTTGAATGTCGTTGCATCAGTGTATATAAAAGCAGGCACCTCAGGGTGCAATCCTAATTTTCCAACTTTCCAGCATTGGGGTAAGGGCAATGCAGTTCTGAGGTTACCTTGAGTAGGCTTCTGTGACTATTACTCCACCGCACGATGCAGCACATGCCCCATTGGCACAGCTATGTCAGTGTTGGAAAGTTGATTTAGGATTGTGCCCTCAGTCATCCCAGTGAGCAGTGTTCATTCTTCTGGGTCTTTTCTATATTAAAACATTTTACTAATACAAAGGGTACAATGTATGGAAATGGGCTGCCAAGTGATAACGCAAGTGAAAAAAGATTGAGAGCCACTGATGTAGGGAAAGAGAACATCATCAAACAGGAGAACACAAAATAAAATATTAGACAATTTGGACTGCCTGATATCTGTGATGTCCCACATATGGGTATTCGTACAAAGCGAGTCGAAAGAAATACAAGGAAGGCTGTCAGTTTGAGCTAAAGGAATACGGTTATTACCTGAGGTCAAGCAGATGGAAGGCAAACTTCTCTGCTGGATTCTGCTGCTCTTTAATTAATGTCTACATTTGTTATGTCAACATGATGTATTGCAATTTGGTTTCGAGTTGTGTCCCAGGCTCCAATACAAACGACTGGATAGCGGCATTTGCCACATTCAAACCGTACGATGCGGTAAACAAGTGGTTTTTAAGGTAGCTGTAGGCAGATCCCTGCAGCTAAATTTTAATTAGTGGTTTGGGGGAAATGGCTGAAAGCATCCTAGACTCTAGTGAATGGAATGTTGTCTACGGATAGCTTCAGTGTTACGGAACAATTTGCAAGGAAAAAAACGGGGAAATTCAGCGGATGTACTGTATGTATCAGATTAAAAAACAGGGGCGTGATAACATTAGTTTCAAGCCTTTGGCTGAAATAAGGGCAGGAGAAATAAAGATGTCCAGGAAGAAATGGTGTAAAATCACACGAACAAGAGGAAAATGCAGACAGTTGATCTCGCTGAAGAAAATAGGGGAAACTGCTGAGGAACAAATTTATTCTTTGCGTTTGACTGAAGAGGATGCCGGACAAGACTCGTCTTAGAATGAAGTGACCTGAGTCACTTTATTTCAAAACAGAGTGGCAGAGTGAGGAAAAGGAACAAGGCGAAGAGAAGGCAGCATAAATCATCAATGAATACACAGCATAATGCAGATGTTAAAAAAACAACAATAGAGCAGCACACAATAAAAGCAGACAAAGAAGCAGCCGTAAAACAAGCGCGGTAAAAGTAAAAACACCCAGCCAAATCCTCAACCCAGTCAACATGCTAAAAATACAATCTACATAAAAAAAGTATTCAATCCCTGCAGGAACATCTCTAGGGAGTGGGCAGCTCTTGTTTCAAAGGAGTGATTTCCACAACTACAGTGCCACTGTAGAACAGGCCCTGCTTTTGTTGTTGTTCAGTTGCTAAGTCGTGTCCGACTCTTTGTGACCCCATGGACCACAGCATGCCAGGCTTCCCTGTCCTCCACTGGCTTCCAGAGTTTGCCCAATTTCATATTCATTGCTTCGGTGACACTATCTAACCATCTCATCCTCTGCCGCCCCCTTCTCCTTTTGCCTTCCATCTTTCCCAGCATGAGGGTCTTTTCTAAAGAGTCCTCTCTTCTCATGAGGTGGCCAAAGTATTGGAGCTTCAGCTTCAGGATTTGTCCTTCCAGGGAGCAATCAGGCTTGACTTCCTGGAGGATTGACCGATTGGATCTCCTTGCAGTCCAGGGGACTCTCAAGAGTCTTCTCCAACACCATAATTCAAAAGCATCTATTCTTCGACGCTCTGCCTTTCTTATGGTCCAGCTCTCACAGCCATACATTGCTACTGGGAAAACCGCAGCTTTGACTAAGCGAAACTTTGTTGGCACGGTGATGTCCCGGCTTTTTATTAAGTTGTCTAGGTTCGCCATAGCTTTCTTCCCAAGAAGTGAACGTCTTTCAATTTCAGGGCTGCAGTCACCATTACTAGGCCCTGCTTAGGTCACCCCCTAATCTCTGTCAAGGGTGGCACTTGCAACAGGGCCCTCCAGATTATATTAGGGGATGGCCAAGAATGTATATTCAGTGGGGCTTACTCCCAAAAAGGTGTATGGGATGGTCCTGAAAGGACACTATTTTTAAAACCTACATGCAGGGGGAAAATCCCGACTTGCTGGTATATATAATTATTTTGAGATTACTGTCCCTTGGCTGACTGTGCTGATGATAGCAAGCTATGCTATTTTATGTAACACATTGCATTCAATTCCTGTGTCTGGACTTTGTTTTTCTTTCGTACTTTGCTCCCTTTGTGGCTAGAATGAGATCACACGTATGTACGTCCCCCGTGTTTCATACTGCCATCGTTATGGAAGACGATTGCCTTAGGGTCTGGGGAATGGGGTGGGGAATGTCAGCAAAATGTCCATGGGAGCAACCCCAGCATGGCCATGATAGGCTAGGGGTTGGCCAGCTCAATTGCCAATAGGCCCAGGAACTGATCCAGCAGTGCCAGGTGCCCACCTGAGTTGGTATGCAGGCCTGGAAGGCCAACTATGGGGCCAAGAAGCAAGGTGGAGCTAGATAGCCAGAGCAGAAGATGAACACCGAGATGGACTTTGCACTGGTGCCCTTGCAATAGTATCGTGGCATTTGAATAAGATTGGACCTTTACAGCACAATCTTATGCATGCCTATTCAGACATGAGTCCCATTGTGCTGGATGGACTTGGCTCCCAGGGAAGTGTTATACAATTTCAGTCTTAGGTCCCAATTCTAAAGCCCTCAGCACTGGAGGTACTTGCATACCGCAAGCACTAAGTGTTGCAAATGTGCCAAGCACATTTACAGCACCTGGTGAGGAAGGAGCGCTGGTGCTGGGCCAGGACCAGTCAGCACTGGGCCTCAGGGCTTTGAAGACGACTAGATGGTGCTGTTCCACCAGTAAGACTCTTGGGGGAGGGGTGGAATGGGGGGGATGATAGGGCCCTGGAGGGGGAGGACATGGTGGCAGCCTCTGCCACCAAATCCTATTCTCCTTCCCAGGCTAGGCAACCCAACATGGGCCTCCTCAACTCTGCACCTGCTCAATAACGGGTGAAGGCCCAAGGAGACCCATTGCCGCCACAGCAGTGTTACCCAAGGTAAGGGAGCAAATGCTTCCTTACGCCAAGGAAGGGTGCTGGCGGTATCTCGGCACGCTTAGGATCCAGCTGTCACCCTTTCAGCGCCACTGGTGGATACCAGCAAGCTTAGCGTTGGGCTCCCCATGTCTTAGCGCCCAATCCCATCTAGCTTTCCAGCACTGATGTGGCCACTGTGCAGCCCAAGGAAAAGGCCTTCATGATTGCCCCCCTTCAGGATGCAGCTCACGCCCTATTAGCACACTTGCATTCACAGTGGAAATGTGGATGGGATTGGGCCTTGAAATGCAGAGGTGAAATTCAGATTAAAAATACCATATTTGATTAAAAATATCATATATTAAGCATGACTGGAATGAATGGGAATTGCAGATGAGCATGACAACTGTGCAATTATTTTTCTCTAATTCTAGTTTACATTGCACACAAAATATTCTTTCAAAAATATTGACAGGAAATTATTTTAAAAGGTACATCCATGTGGTATTGCTAATTTGAGGTTCAGTTAAGTAAACTGTACTGTGCTGATTTTATCAGCCTATCTTCACAGTCTAGAATCGTTCACAATAAATGCCACTTTGCTTGTTTCCTATTGCTAGTATATCCTCCCAGGTCTAAACTTGGCTGAGATGAGTAATTTTACAGTCATGTGAAGTGAGAAGAAAAAAAAATATCTCAGAATGATTTCTTCAAGCTTTCTAAATTACTCTTGGGTTCAAAAATATGCTATTACTATTTTGAAAGTTGGTAAACCCATCCATAAACAGCCTCAGGTATGAAACTGGGATCTGAGATAAGTGCATTATTCAGACCTGGAGTTAGGAGTCCCTGGCTTAAAAGAGAAATCACAAAGCTTGTGGAACAAAAATTGTTAGGGAAAGAAATCACAGCCTGAAGATACAGGGGAATATAACAGGAAAATATCAGAGTATGCAAAAAGCAGGAAGAGTGTGTGTGTGTGTGTGTGTGTGTGTGTGTGTGTGTGTGTGTGTGTGTGTGGTGGGGGGAGGCATTAGGTGCATGCAGAGAAATGCTGGACTTGCACAAAGCAAGAGTACTTTGTAGAAGTATATTTCACATATTAAAATGTAAGGTTTTATAAATCTATATTAAACAATATACCTATTTTCTTGCAGAAGGAAACTTTTTGATCTGAAGAGAGAGGTATTGGCAAACCTTGGGGTGGCTAAGAACTTCTCTTATAGTCACTCTTTCCCTCCACTAGCACTGGCATCTATTGCTAAAACTGTCATTCATATTTGAGTTTCATCAAACTAATATAAGGAAATAGAGCTAAAATCAAAATTCCAGGGACACATCTATTCATTTGGTCCTAATCTTTATGGTGCCCTGCAGAAAACAGAACTGCAGTCTTACAGGTGAATCCTACAAATGTCCATGAAGTAGACAGTATGCTTCTCAGGACGCAATCCTATTGCACCGTTTCACCCATCCTATTGCACAAGTCGGCTGTGTCAGCCCAATGCGGTGGCAAATATCCCCATAAGGCACATCTGCACAGTGCAAACAGGCACTGGGCCAACACAGGCAGCATCATTGACCCATGGACACCGTCAAAAGCAGCAGGTAAGCTGCCCCCACACCAGCCAAGTTCGGCCAGCGTGGGGGCTTCTCTGGGTGGGGGGAATGCGGGAGGGAGGCGGGGAAGATGCAGAATGGGGCAGGGGGAGGGCAGTTCCTGGGAGGGTGGAGGAGTCCAGATCTGCAACACTGATTGTATAGTACTTTGAATGGTACAGACTCTGGGTCTCAGAGACCTCTTCCATTACTGGTTGATATGTGACCCCTTTATCTGGAGAGAACAGGGACTGGACCTAGAAAATTCTGCTTGTAATGCATGTGCTCCAATACTGACCTATGCTCATAAGAAGAGTCCTGCTGGATCAGGCCAGAGTCCCATCTAGTCCAGAGATGGACTAGAGAGACCCACCCAAAGAGACTCACCAGCTGCCTCTGGGAACCTTTCCCTTTTCTTTTCGTTTCCACATGGAGCCTTTTCCACGTTATCTACTCAGAAGCCTCTGTGTGTCCATGTCATGGAATTCCTAATCGTTCAGAAGATCCTGAGGCATATTCTAGGGCACACACTCAGTTCACATGGAACACTGTCCAGTCCTGTTGGGATTCATTGTTATCTGAACGCACACTGAACATATCTCCAGTGGTGTTCCTAAGGGGGGAGCAAAACACTAAGATTCAGTGTTCAGGCTCCTGAACACCTCTGTAAAGCGGTCCCTCCTTTTCACCATCAGAGCCATTCTTGGCTGTGAAAGTAAAGCGGAGGAAACACCTCCGTTTTGCTTTCACATCTGCAAATGGCTCTGCAGATGAGGGGGAGGGCCGCATTACAGCAGTGTTCAGGAGTTTAAGAATGGCCCTCTAAGAATGCCACTGCACACCTCTTACACTACTGTGGTTATGCATTGCAGGGAAAGCTCTGTGGTAGTGGTACTGCTGCTCTGTTTTCAGGATGAAAATACAACATTGCAGTCCATTACTGAACTTTTCACCAAATTTCCCCTGAGGAGTTTGCAAGACTTCTTAGGGTCTCCTCTAAAGCAAATTGCAAGCAACTGCCTTACTTGCCTTCTTCAAAGTGCAACTCACTGAAGAGAGACCTTTAAAAAAGTCTTGTGACAGGGACAATCGTAAGGTTCAAGCACTATAAAATGCCACCACCCTTGGATCTCACCCTTTCATTTCCCAGCTTCAGCTGTTGTTCTGCTTTAATTGCATCTCCTCTTCGAAATGTGGGGGATCCCTCTAGGTGCTCGTTTGAATCTAGGGCTGCCTCGGTCCTTGTGCTCTGTTTGTGTCCCTGCAAGGGTATCAGCAAAATTCCATGATGTAAATGCAATCAGAAGGAAAAAAAAACTCATGTAAGCAAGACAAAGTTTCTTGCTATGATTCAACAGAATTAACAAGATTGTCCACTTAACTGTACTTCGGCTGTTGCTGATTATGTTTGCTGCTTCAACTCGACCTCAACATCATTAAGATGGAATGCTCTGACTGGCAATCAAGCAGAATGAAGTTCTCCAGTTGAAATATTGCATTATTGCTACACAATAGCACAGGCCTCCCTCCCGCCTCCCACAGTTGCTGGTAAAGCACTGTTTTCAATAACTAAGCATGTATTATCTTCTCGTTCTGGCTCGCAGAGAAGAATGGATTTCTGGACCGTTAGCAAATGTGCACGAACAGAACACTAAAAATGCTGCTTCTCCTCCATCCAAACGTTTGCATTCCTCTTTTCTGAATTTATGCATCTTTCCCTTACATTGTGCATCAAAAAAGGGCAGCCAATTTAAGTAATTTTGCCTTTTTCTTTCCACATACAAGGTCATTAATTGCTATTGGGACCTTCATAAACCCTACTCTGCTGATGGGGTGAGAACTCTATTGTTAAATGTGTTATGGCAGGGCTGTCTTTGGAGATTGCCTGCTTGATTGCTTTGTAAAGGCCCAATGGCACACAGCAATTAAAATCCATAGACCTTTATAACCCTACTGATGTTTTATGGGCCTTTTTGTGTCCTTTGGTATAGTTTACCATTTGTGTGTTTCCCAATGGGTCATCTTTTCAGAACTCAGAGTGGGATTTTCTTTTTCCAGAGTGATAAAGCTAGTTATACATCATGTGAAAGGTTAATGACTATTTTCAAAAAGAGCATATGCTTAAAGTCATAGGGTGAAAGTTACAGGAAAGAACCATGAGCTAGAATCACATACCACTTTCCTATTTTCTGACTTGTAGGCGCCCGATGCTTGTCATGACTCCTATGAGGAACAGCTACATTAAAGAGTTATTTTTAAACATATCAATTTTGGTGTGTGCATGTGCGCGCGCGTGCATGTGTGAAATGCAGTTAACCATGTTTGACAAAATCACATGATAGGCCAATTTATATGATTGACACCCCAAAAAATTCATATTCCTCTTGGTCTTGAAATGGTGAAAACTTCAGTGGGTTTCCTAACAGTGGATTTGGAATAGAGATTTTCTATCAAGCAGTATTTTTCTGGTTCCATTTGTAAAATAGGGTGCTCCAGTGTAAATGAGTTCCGAAGATGGACTGCTAGGATGAAGCTTCTCTGAATTCGCCAAGAAAACCCTGAGGTTTTTTGCATTGTATCTTTTCTTTAGCTTCACATTTTGCAGGATGAACTGCTCTAAAATATCCACATGCATTTCCGAAGGAAGCATCTCAATATTTTATCCACCCCACCATCCCCATTCCTTGTCAGGCCAGGCTGCCAAGAATGATGTCGTGCATCTAACACTTTATATTTGATTTTTTAAAAGTCATTTAATAATTGTGTAATTGGAAATTAGAAGAATTAGCATGCAATATCGTATTTCAAAAAAAAATCCAGGATCAAAATCATAACATAGTCCACAAAAGAGAACACTACAGTAAAAGAACAAGTGCTTTTCTTGACATGAATTTGTGACCACAGAAGTCAGTATTACTTATTGTGTACTACTGAGAAGCAAATAGGTTATTCCCATCTAACAAACCAAAACAATCTTTTAAGGGGTAGGTCTTTTTTGAAAAGTGACTTGGTGAAAGTGGCGTCATATGGTTCCACTTTTATTGAGTTGCAATGATTTCCATATAGGATTTGTACAGATTGCAAGGAAATAATAGATGGAGTGCGCAAAATGTCAAACGCAGGCGTCACCTTGGCATTTAGGGATCCAGCTGAGCTCCACTTATTTGATGCCTCGTCACAGTAATAGATGTTCTTCAGGCCAGATTAGGCACGCAGATAGTTGCGCATCCCTGTTATGTTTAGTGACTCTTCATAGGTGCTAAAGGTAGCGTAATCCAAAGACAATGGTGTTGAAAACATACAGCCAAGCATGTAATGTGCTCTGCAGAATGTCTCTACCTCATGACAACACACGATTTTGTTGAGCTTACATTCCCTCAAAAACACATCTTGTTTTTGCAAACGGACAATTTGATGTAGGAACAGGAAATCTGTGAAGAAGAACCGCACTATGGGATTCCTTACAAACGCACCTTTATGACTCAGAGGTCATGATGCAAGCAAAAGGTTATGCAGGAGCAACTTTAGCTTGATGTGCCTTTGAAACGTTTTGCTTCTATGACCTTTGGCATGCAGTCCAGTGTCCAGCTCACCGTCTCTTTAGCTACTATTGTTCAGAGTGAAGCCACCTGGAGAAGAGGACACCTCCTCAAGCCAATGTATTTTAAGACTGGGAATTTAGCAAAGTGGAGCAGTGGCTTCCCCCCTTCTTGTAGAGGATCTTTCTTCATAGGAATTGGGTCAGTGTAAAAAATAAACTCTGTTAAACCTCAAATGTTATATGGCATTTGGCCATGGCAGGCTTTTGTACTACAGATTTAAGGCCCAAACCTAACCTGGAGTTAGGCTGGCACAAGGGCCACTGTAAAGCACATGTGGACCACTCTCGGAGTCAGGGAGGATGGCGCACATCTGTGTGCTGGCCTCTCTGACTCAGAGAGTGGTCCAAACGTATTTTACGGTGGCCCTTGCGCCATCATTCGCAGCATCATTCGCAGCAGCAGGAATCTCACTCACCTTCTGCCCAGCTTCCAGTTAGCTTTCCTAGGTGGCTGCCCAATGAAATGTCTTACCAGAAAGCAGTGGGATCAGGCAGCAGCAGCAGGTCAGCCTCTCCCCGCCAGTGTTGGAGAACAAGACACCTGGGAATTGTAAAAGAAGAAGATCCTGTGCTGCCTCCACGGCTTTCCCACAATTTCCTGGCAAGCATCTCCATGGACCTGGCTTAATATTTATTTTTAATTTTATTTGAAGCATTTATACCCCACCTTTTCTATGCCAAAGCAAATGCCCAAGACAGTTTACATAGGCAGATTAGTCTAAACCACTGTTTTTCAATGGGGTTTTTTTTTATAACTATAAAGATCTATACAGATCAGCATAGATGGTGACTGCAGCCATGAAATTAAAAGACGTTTACTTCTTGGGAGGAAAGCTATGGTGAGCCTAGACAACTTAATAATAAGACGAGATATCACCCTGCCAACAAAGGTTCACTTAGTCAAAGCTATGGTTTTCCCAGTAGCAATGCATGGATGTGAGAGCTGGACCATAAGAAAGGCAGAGTGACGAAGAATAGATGCTTTTGAATTATGGTGTTGGAGAAGACTCTTGAGAGTCCCCTGGACTGCAAGGAGAACCAATCGGTCAATCCTACAGGAAGTTAAGCCTGATTACTCCCTGGAAGGACAAATCCTGAAGCTGAAGCTGAAATACTTTGGCCACCTCATGAGATGAGCAGACTCTTTAGAAAAGACCCTCATGCTGGGAAAGATTGAAGGCAAAAGGAGAAGGGGGCGGCAGAGGATGAGATGGTTAGATAGTGTCACCGAAGCGATGAACATGAAATTGGGTGAACTCCGGAAGCTAGTGGAGGACAGGGAGGCCTGGCGTGCTGTGGTCCATGGGATCGCGAAGAGTCAGACACAACTTAGCAACTGAACAACAACAATACAGTATTCTGTGATTTGCTGAATCCTCAGTCCCAGTTGTCGCCTTCACACTGTGGTTCTCTTCTCTTGCTGCATGCAATTGAGCTTCAGCAAGCAATTGTAAGTCAAGCCTGAATAGGTCCTCAAGGATGTACTCCATTTTTTTTTTTGCCAGCTGGCCTTCTAACACATTCCCACCCTGGCTAATCAATGCTACAGTGACTCCATTCTACCACAACAGGTACTGCAACTTGTCACAGCCTGGCATTCTGACTCTCATCCAAAAATAGACCACGGCTTCTCCTGCTTAGCTTCAGGCAGTATAGGCACTGTGGGCTCTTGTCTGGACACAGGAACTGACCATGTGCCCCAGTACCCCTTGCACTCCATCTATGGAGCCACTCAAATTTACAGACCAACATCTAGCTAGGCTCCCGGGTGCTGAAAAACTATTTTCATATCCTTTCTCTTGGCTCAATGGATATCAATGTAAGCAGTGGTGGACCTGACGAGGGGCAAGGGGTGCCTAGGGGGGCAGCGACGCCAGCCGCCCCCCGCCACCACCTAGAATGAAGCCACTCTGGGAAGCAGCTGCGCGGCCACTTCCTAGCTTGACCTCGGCATAGCTAACAAGTGCCACCTGCCCTCGGAGGGGCCGCCCCTAAGGGCTGGCAGCGCTCATTAGCAGTGTCGCTCCGGGAAGTAGCCATGCAGGGCTAAAACATGCCAGCTTGCCAGCTGTCTCAGTGCTGATCTGGGAAGTGGCCATGTGGGGCTAAAACGTGCCCCGCGCAACTGCTTCTCAGACCAGGAGGGGTAGGGGCGGGACACACCTGCAAGGGGGGCACACCTCTGGGTGTGTGCCTCTGGGCCCTGACCCCTGCCCCAGGATTGCCCCTATATGAATGAATATCTGTGGAAAAACAAGACTGTTGGAAATTAAGGAGAAGGCTGTGCCTTACCTAGCCACAGATCTTTTGTCACAGTGATGCTCACTATACACTTTGAAAGTGCAATCCTAACCAGAAGTTAGGCTGGCATAAGTTAGGCCAGCAAACTTTGGCCAGCACAAAGGACAGTGTAAAGTATGTCTGGACTTTAGATTGTGAGCCCTTTTGGGACAGGGAGCCATTTAACTTTAATGTTATTATTTGCCGGTAAACCGCTTTGTGAACTTTGTGTTGAAAAGCGGTATATAAATACTAGTGATTGATTGATTGATTGATTGATTGATTGATTGATTGGACCAATCTTGGAGTCAGAGAGGCCAACACACAGATGTACACCATCTTCCCTGACTCCAAGAGTGGTCCAATTGCTCTTTACGGTGGCCCTTGTGCCAGCCAAACCTTGCTGCCAGCCTAACTCCAGGTTAGGATTGCGCCCTGAGAAACATTACTCAACATAATTGATCAATGGGGCAAGGAGCCCATTATATTACTATAGTAGGGAAGAGTTTCTATCAGTAGCACAACATATTCTGGACTGGACTGGGGAGGTAGCTAAGGAAGAACACATCTTCCCTAGAAATTGAACATGGCTTCATGTGAAGGCCAACATCCCACTTTGAAAGCAATGAGTTTAGGCTTCTCTTCTAAACTAGAAGTAAAACTAAAATCATCTTTGGTTTTGTATCAGCTCAGACATTCAGCAATATCTCAAGACAGGCAATATTTTGACATTGCAAAACCGAATTACTTATACTTTCCTGAGGTTAAACATTGCATCAACAAAAGCTTGCAGATGGCTAGAAAACATCAAAGTGTACTTCGATTCTGTTTTTTTTAAAAAAAGTTGAGTCATCAAGCATCAGTGTTTCACCACACCAGCTCTAGTTGACAATGTCAAATGTCAATTAGCTGATTGATTGATTGATTAATTCAATTAACTTGGTGAATGCTTTTGCCTCTTATAAGGGGCAATGAGAAGAACCTAAAGGATTCATTCCAAATTCAGTATTAAATGAAATCAATAGAGAATAGCATGTCTCTTTTTGATATTAGGTGACAGCTTATATTACATCAGTCACTGAGCTGTCCATTTTCATAAAGAAAAATTCAGTGCAAACTAAATATGTGATGGTCTCAAATGATCAGTTAGACCTGTGTGGGGCGGTGACTCTTTTGGAAATGAAGAGATGTCACAGGATTTGAAAGCAGGATCTCCCAAGAGATTTTGATAGTAATGGACATTTCCATGAAATGAGGAATCTTCTCTATAGATTAGGGTTAAGTCAAGAAAATGCTGCCCCTGTGTGTGTAACCCTCCTCGGACGAAGTCAATGGCATTAGTTCTACAAGTGTTGTAAAATGATAATCTCTAATCCATAACAACTATTCTTAAACACAAAATGTTAACCAAGAACATTAATCGATAAAAGGTTGTCTCTGGACAATATTATTCACCCAATTATATCTAGTGTTGAGGACTTACTCATAGAGATTCAGAGATTCTGTAAACAATCTCTTATTTACAGGAGCAGGTTGCTATTCTTACCTTCGTCCAAATGTCCATACATCTCTTTCTTCCACTGAAGTGAATGGGAAAGTTCACTCATGCAATATTTCTGTTTGGGCATTAGAGTGCACTCTGAATCCGATTAATGTATGCAGTTTAAAATTTTTTTAAAGTAGTTATAGTTAGACACTTGAAAACTACTTCAAGTAGACGTTTTTCTGTGTATCACTCGCAAGTCATTTCTGGGCAATCTGTGGGCTTTTCACCTTCATAAACCGTATGGATGCGTCTGACCACAATGCCCCACCACACTGTGGAAAAGTGCCACTGGGGATCAGAGCTCCAGCAGATGACATCACGAGCTGCTGCCTGGTCCTGGCTGTTGGCCAGCTCAAACTGTGGTGCTGGTACAAGCCCAAAAAGGATGCTGTGAAAGGGCCCATAGTGCTGAAGTGAGGAGGAAAGGTGGAGGAGAAAGTGGTGTGATGGAACTGAGAAAAGAAAGAGTAAAGACCAAGAATGGGGGGGGGGGGAGAAGTAAGCGAAGAAGAAGAAGAAGAAGAAGAAGAAGAAGAAGAAGAAGAAGAAGAAGAAGAAGAAGAAATATGAAAGGCATATTTTTTAAGCCTTGATTAACAAACTGATCAATTGATTGCACAGATTAATCAATCAAGGCGTTCAGTCTTTAAGAACCCTCCGTTCTGACACTTGGAAGTTAGTATTCCATTATGTGGGAATACACCCAGTGAAGAGAGTCCCTCTTCACCCCAGCAGTGTCTTTTCTAGTGGCTGTTGCTGGTGGTGTTCTGCGTTTTTTTTTAGATTGTGAGCCCTTTTGGGACAGGGAGCCATTTAACTTTTATTTTTTGTCTGTAAACCGGTTTGTGACTTTTTTTGTTAAAACGCGGTATATAAATACAATTGATTGATTGATTGCTGTGATCCCAGAACATGCCACTGAATCCATTTGTACATTTGTGCACACCTTGCCCATGATACTGTTTCGAAATACAGGAGCAGCACCGGCCGGATCCTACCGAACAGCAGAGGTTCCTAAAACATGGTGATGCTTGTCTCTGAGCGCAAGCCCCCTGAGAACATCTTGGCAGCCCAGGCAGAACATCAGCTCCACAATTCAACTTCCTATCAATAAACTCATTTTAAAGAAGCTAATAATTTTCAAAGCAAGTCACCAGGAACAAAAGTAAAATGAGGGCACAATCCTAACCTGGAGTTAGGCCGGCACATTTAGGCCAGCAAAGTTTGGCTGGCACAAGGGACACTTCGGACCACTGTTGAAGTCAGAGGGACCAGCACACAGACTTGCCCCATCCACCCTAATTCCAGGTTAGGATTGTGCCCTTAAACTCTTTGAATCCTGAATTGGCCGATATAAATAATCCTACAGAACCTTCACCTACAGAACAGACAAGCAACCACAATAAGCTCTTTCAGGTGAAATGAAATTGTGAAACTGCCCCACGGAGTCACTGTGGTTTCAGTTTTTATGAATCATTGATGGAAAGCTTTTCATTCTTTGTGGGTGTGTTCTAGCAGGTAAGAATCTCCAATGGGAATTCAATTAATGCATCTGAAAAACAATTTCGGATCATTCCCTCCCTTCCAGAAAAGTCATCTATCAAATTGTAACAAAAGTGGGCAAGAAGAACACACACACACACACACACACACACACACACACACACACACAAATGCACATACACACATTTATTCTGTACCTAAAAGTGGATACTTAGAACACGAAACACTTTCAAGTATTTTGTAAGGCATTTGAGGTTGAGATCAAAAACTCAGTGCCAGGATAACTCATCAAAAATATCATCCTGATTAGGGCAAATGTCAACTGTCTAACCACAAGGGACAGCATGATCTTAGTAACAAAGATGTATCACAATTTTTTTTAAAAAAAGGTAAAGTTAGACAAGAATTTTGACAGGTACTCTAGCAATGAAGCAAAATACCTGACATAGTTTATTTGGGAGTTACACAATTCACCGTCAATAGTCAAACAGAAAGCACCTAGTTTTAAAAATGCAATGGTGCCTTGGGGACATTTTTGTTTTATATAATACCTTGCAAGCAATTCTGGCTTGTGGTTTAATGGACTGACAGTTGAAGGAGCAGCAGAGTCATGAACGCTAAAACGCAAGACAACATCTTGGTCAAACTACTCAAGATCCCTCTATATGCCCAGTATATGATAAGGCAATTGGATAAGGCAATTGTATGATACTGCACTGTGCAGATTAATACATTTTCTGTTTGTACCATCACTCGCAAAGTCTCCCCCCCCCGTAAAGAAATAAAATGGGTTCTCTCTTAAGCACAATTCTGGCATTTTGCAGGTTGCATGCAGATAAATGTCTATGTGAAATTTTTTTTCTACAGGGAACTAGACATCCTCTTCATCTGTAGGGTCCAATGTGATAATTCCTGTGCTCTGATCATGGGGGGAGAGGAGGTCCCTGTATAGTGCTCTTATCTTTTGTTTCATCTTCCTTTGATTCTGGATTTGGAAGACTATTGTGAGATAGCTGAATTGGGAGAGTTAGGGATGGGGGTTGTAGATGCAATGAAGCTTGCCCTGCCTATAGTTCCATCGTTTAGAGGCACTGAGGCTTCTATGGCTGGAATTATTACCTAGCCAGAAATTCATTTCGAATATTTAGGCCACATTCACACAGTCTAGATGATGTACTGACATTTCGCCCTAACTATGCAAGGCTTTCTCAAAGGAATAAACTAAAAATAGCTAACACCTAAAACACACTAAGGGTGCAATCCTAGCCTGGAGTTAGCCCACACAATTAGGCCAGCTAAGTTTGGCTGGCACCAGGGCAACTGTAAAACACATTAAGACTACTCTTGGAGGCAGGGAGGATGGGGCACGTCTATGTGCTGGCCTCTCTGACTCCAAGAGTGGTCCAAACATACTTTATGGTGCCCCTTGTGCCAGGCAAACTTTGCTGGCCTAACTACGATGGCCTATCTCCAGGTTAGGATTGGGCCCTAAAGCTCCCTAAGAGTAAGTAAGAGTAAGAGTAAGCTCTGCTGTATAAAACCAAAGTAAAGCAAATATTCCCGCACAATGCTCAGAAGAACCCTTAACCAGGACAAATGCACTTGTACCTGCCACCAGCAGGACCTATTCCCAGCTGAATGCTAGGACAGCAACAGGAGACTATAAATCTATACAGCAGGAGACTATAAAAATTTGTGCATACTATCTCCTTCTCCACCTCTACATATTCATTTGATGGTTGGAACCACACAAGTTGGAACTCTGCTTTTGGATGCTGGATTGCATGGAAGGAGCACTCTTTGGCTTCGGAGAGGGATGCCAGGTATCCACAAGGTCTGTGGGGCATTTTGACCAAATGGCATCAGGGCTTCTCAGGCTCCTCTTCCCACTGCACATTTCACAGCATTGGAAAAGTATGTCTCAGAAAGCAGAGAGTCTTCCAGAACAGCCTCTGATGGGGTGCATGGAACTGCAGATGCAAGAGGAGTCCTGGTGCACACCTAGAAGGGCTTGGGAGTTGTCAGAATACTTGCCTTCAAGGCTTCAAATCTCTCTAGTTTAAATTCAAGAAAGATCGAAAACCATATTGTGAATGAGAGCATATTCATTCAAGATTTTGCAAAATCAACTTGCCAGCCAGATAATAAATTTTGGAATGCTTGTGCAATTAATGGGCTTGGTTAAACAGCCACATGCATGCACACACTCCCTGAGGAGTCCAAAAGGTAAACTGTTTGGAGCTCCATGCCTGGAAAGATTAATCATGATTCTATAGCAAGAAATGGAGCCATTTTCACCCCCTTAAGAGACCACAAGCTGCCTCATTAAGCATTCTTCCTCTCTCTCTCTCTCTCTCTCTCTCTCTCTCTCTCTCTACTTCTTTGCTGGCTCCTGTTTCCAGCCTTAACATCTAAGCAGGGCCACTGACTATGTTGTTGCTGCAAGAATGGCAGTGATGAATGCCACGTTTGGCATCTTCAAACCTGTGTTGTCCCTTAAGCAATGCCAGGTTGGTCAAGTCAACTGCCTGGCTGGTGTAACTGATAGCCATCAGTGAATCAGAAATCGACTTCAAAATCAGGAGGCAGTTCAAGCTAGTCCTAAGGATGAATCTGGTCTGGCAGCTTTCCCTATTCTTTGCTACAGAAAATTCTGCAAAGCACAATCCACGCTGTGATCTGAGACATGATAGACAATCCTCCCTACCCACTTTCTCAGAGCAAAAACTCTTGGACCTCATTAGAGGCACAAGGTTCTGGGTGATTGATTGACATGAAAATTTTACCACTGTCCCACTTCCGAATTGTCCAGATGTCTTATTAATGCCAGCTAATTTCTTTTAGCAGAAGCTAAACCTTACAGTTCCACAGTCCTGGAACACACTCCTTTTTGGTCTCGGTTTTATTTTCTAAAATCTGTGAATTCAATATTTGCAATTGGAAATATTGGCAAAACTGAAGACAGAATCATGAGCCTGAAAATTTGCCAAGAAATGTGTGTTTGGAGAAATTACAGAACCTGATGATCCCACGCTGCATCCTCCGCATTTATTTTGGCTCAGATTCACTGGCTGTCTGCAGTGCCTTTTGCAGACCAATTCTTTGCCTGTTTATTCAGAAGTTCAGAGGGTATTAGTCCCGAGAACATGTGCATAGGTTTGCAGCTGATTGCCAAAACATATGCCGATTTGGGTTGCTGCAAGAATTCTGCTGCCACAAAATGGCTGCTGATGGAGCAGGGAGCTGGATCTCATTGGACCAAAATGGTGCTGGATGTTGCTAGACCTTGTTACACCTGCTGGAGCAGGTAAGGTAGCAGTGGGGGCAGGGAAGAGACAAAATGGGGCAGAAAGGGGGCAAAATGGGCAGGGAAGGGGAGGAATGGGGCAGGGAAGTGTGATGGTGCACACCAGATCCTATCCCCTCACTTTGCAGCTTCCTAGCCCTTTTAGCTTCCTCAGACCTGCACCAGCTACAGAGCTAGCACAGACCTGATGAGACCCATTGCAGAGTGGTAGGCTTAGGTAAGGGGATTTAAATCTTCATTCCCCTCTGGAGACTCCTGAGCTGCTCCCCTCCCCCCCATGCTGGATACAGCATGCTCCTTTTTGGCGCCAGTAGGGGGGGCACAGATTGGTTTGGGCCTTTCAATTCCTGCCTTGGTCACCTATTATGAATGAGGTGGGCTTGATATGAGTCCTCTTTTAAAATGCACCTGCAAGGTGGGCAGAGAGGCTTGATGATAAAAAATAAAAAGGGAAGGACAGCGAGAGTTGCTCTCATTGCTGTGGCTTTCCCAGAACATAAAAATTAAAAATAAAAGAAATAAATTTTTCATGAAGCGCTTTTCAGAATTCCAGCTTCGTAAATCTTACCGCTTGTTATTACACTCTGGACTGCACTTGCCTTCTGTGGAGGAATCAAGGACTGAGTGATGTTGCAAATCTACTGCTAATTAATAGATTTTCCTTGAGGACAGGCTGGTTACTCTTAAGGCAGGGGTTTGGGGTGATTAAAAAAACCATCCTTGCCATCTGCGCATAAGGAAAGTGTCTTTGTTGTTGTGAACAATGTGGTTATTGGGTTATTGGGAAAACAATTCATGTTCTGTGGTTTTTCACAGCTAGAATAAGTGCTGGAAGCTTCCTTGTGCTGAGTCAGATCCAGTGACTTGCTGAGCTTCATACGATGGATACCAGTGAGGGGCAAAATGCTACACCAGTGAGAGGCAAAATATAACACAGCCCGCCCTAGCCTCCAGAGCCATTCGCAGCTCAGAGAACTAAGACTCCAAGCCGGCTCCAAGCTGTGAATGGCTCTGGAGGGGATGGGTCATGTTACACAGGCGCACAGGCTCCTGCAAAACTTAATGCCCCCCTTAGGAACACTACTGGTGAACACTGACTGGCAGGGCCCTCCAGGCTGACAGACAAACAGTCTTTCTCCAACTTTCCTGGAGATACCAAGGGCTGATCATGGGGCCAGTAGAAAGCATTGCCATTATTGCATAGAATGGCTCTCATGGCAAGTGGGAGGGGCTGCTTACACAATGTGTTGCACTGCTGGCAATACTTCCTGCATCCCCTTCCCCGCCCAGAGATACGTCACTGTCTGGAACTTCTTTGTGAAAAAACAATGCTGTATATGACAACCCAACCTATAATTTGAGAAGGTGTGTGGAATGGGAACTCATGGACAAAGGCAATACATATATGATATAAATTGATATAATGAATGTTGTCAACCTGGTAGAGCAGTGATTCTCAAACGTTTTAGACCAGGACCCACTTTTTAGAATGGCACTCCTGTTGGGAGAAATGATGTCATTAACCGGGAAGTGATGTCATACCCAGAAGTGACAGGTTTAAGCAGGAATGGCCATCATCGTGCCATAATAAAATGACATTCCTGGAATGCAAACTGGCATTCTTGGACTACAGCAATTGCACAACCATGAAACATCTCTGACAAAAAGCAAGATTAGGACAAATTATGGTGTAAAAGCACTGAACTAAAAACAAAATTTTAAAAAAACCCACACTGGAAAATTCAACAGTTAACATTAATAAAAGGAATATAGCAAGGGTAAGGTCTGCAGCTTCCAAGATGGTGGGTGGCTCCCAGCTTTCCGCAACCCACCTGACATCAGGTCGCAACCCATCAAGTGGGTCCTGACCCACAGTTTGGGAAACACTGTGGTAGAAGATCCTGACATTTAATTTGATGCTTGTACAGAGTTTTCCTGAGAAATTAATGAACAATAACAAAAATGGTTCATATCTCTGTGGGTTGCTTCCAGTTGCCATCACAGACTGATCTGCTCTTCCACAGATGCATACGGAACGCTTCTAATTCCAGGCAAGCAGCAGCAATACACCCAACAATGGCTGCAAATTTTGAGAGGCTAAGGTGAGTATCCAATAGGAAAATAACATCACATCTATGACTTTTAAGGAACAGGCAGGTTTTTTTAAAAAATCAGTGTAAATTATTTAGAGCATTGAGTTAAAATATAAATAATTAACATGGCAAAGTCTTGTTCACAAAAGCAATTTATGCAGACGCAAGTCCACCCAATCGCAGAGCGGTTGCAGCTCGTGCAAAACAGAGCCCGTGCATGCCCGTCAATCTGTTCCATGAGGGTGCATTTCAAAATGCTATGAGATCATGCAATTATATTAACCTCCTTTCCGCAGCTCAAAAGCAGAACATTTTATACACATGTTCAGAGACAGGGAAAGACAGCAATACAATCAAGGGCTGCATTTTCAGTAACAAAATGCCATGCAGTTATGTAGTACCTGCATTGTTATTGATTTTCTGTGGAAGTTCATGGGAGCATGAGTGTAGACAATCTGGCCCTACCATGTTAATGGAGCATAGCTAGGTGTGGCAATTTATGTTGCCATGAGGGTTTCTGTGTCTGTAGGGCCTGAATGGCAAGGAACAGTGTCAGCCGTGCACATTCTGCTGGCCTATAAGGAGCATTATAAGACATCGTTAATGCTGAATTCCTCATCACTGTGCGCTAGCTGATTTGACTGTATCTGAAACCTAGTTCATGTGAGAGAAAGTTCTCACATGGGAATTTCCTCCCCACCAGCCTGCAAGCTGTAGCATTCCCAGAGGGGGGCAAAGCACTAGGTTTTGAAGGCACCTCCCCACATTGCGTATGCGGTCCCTCACCATCAGAGCCATTCTGTGTGGCAAGAGTAATAGGGAGACGTTGCCTCCGCATTGCTCTCCGCACCTGGAATGGCTCTGAAGGGGAGGGTGTCCTTACATGGCACGGTGAAGCACCTGAAAAACTTAGCACCTTGCCCACCTCTGGGAGAACTATTGCCCGCAAGAAAGGGAACAGGAAATGGAAGGCGTAGCTGTTTAACTCATAAGAAGATTCCAGCGATACCAGATGTTGAGGCATAGAACTAATCACCAGGGACCAACCAGGAAGATGTTTATTCCACTTTCTCCATCCAAGTTATTGTCTTCTTTTAGCAATTAAGGGTGCAATCCTAACCAACTTTCCAGCACTGACATAGTTGGGCCAATGGGCCATATTCTGCATTATGCAGTGGAGTAGTAGTCACAGAGGCCTCCTCAAGGTAAGGGAATGTTTGTTCCCTTACCTTGGAGTTGCATTGCCCTTACCCCGGTGCTGGAAAGTTGGTTAGGATTGTGCCCTAAACTGGTCTCTTGTCATTTGATTAGATCAATTAGAGCAGCCACCACTGGATGAACAGCAATCTTCATTTTTACTGCATCTTCATCATATTTGCTCTCAGTAGCTTTTCAGAGTAATACACAGGCACATATGGAATGAGTGTAAATCTTTGGCCCTATAAATACAGTTCTTTGTCTGCAATCTTAGACTTTACAGAATTAAGGATTTGATTTGAGGATATGATCCCCCCCCCAAAAAAGCAGCTTGCTTTTTCAAAGGTCAGGAGTGATGGTGTGAACAAGATGTCTAATGCACCACTTGCAATAACACAGGCCAATGCACATTTTCCTGTCTTAGGGCCCAATCCTATCCAATTTTCAAGCACCGGGGCTGCTGCAGTGCAGCCCCAAGGTAAATGTTAACGTATCTTGAGGACACCTCTCTGGCCACACCCCCATCACAGGATGCAGCACACTCCCCCCTGGCATGGGGGGTGCACCGGCACTGGAAACGTGGATAGGATCGGGCCCTTATAGTAAGACCTATTCCTGGGTATATCTGAGGTGCTGATTCCAAAAACGGCATTAGTTTTGCCCAACACGTCCGGTTTCAGAGATATGGCATAGCCTCATTAGTGAACGGTCCTCAAGCAGCTTCTTCGTGAGGAAGCCTACTCCATTTTTGAAATCAGCACACCAAATTCATATCAAACCACCGTAGATTTTGGGAAAAAAATTCTAACCTTCAGTTTTGCAGACCTGTGTAATTGCTACGTTGTCCACTTTTCACTTCCCCAGAGCTCTTTTACCCTGGTGTGAGGCAGGAATCAATGCAGCAAGATCAGTTTGCATGACGAGTACCGTTTGCAGGTTCTTTGTACCTTATCTTTAACTATGGAGTGGATGCAGACTGCCATTTTTCAGAGTTAGAGACGTATATCACACAGACTCTCTAATGCAAATTGGGTTTTGGCACTCTCTGCTTTTCTGGAGAATTCCGCTCCTCAACTTCATCCCTGCAATGATGTGACGTTCCCTGGACCGTCCAACAATGCCAAGAATGGCATCACTTCAGGCTTGTTAAAAGTTATTTCCATGCCCAGTGGCCACTAGCCACAAATTAGCCACAGGTAGAAAAAGCTGTATTATCACAGCCGCTTTATAGAGAATCGTTCCATCCAGCTCATTATTGTCTACACAGTGACAGGCTGCAGCTCTTCAAGTTTTCAGAGAAGGCTGTTTTCCAATCATGGCTGGAAAGACCCAGGATTAAATCTGGGACCTTCCATTAGCAAAGCATGTGCTCTTTTACTGAGCTACAGCCCCTCTCTTAATCCTAAACCAGTGGTTCCTAAACTATGAGCTGTGGCTCCCTGGAGAGCTGCAGTAACCAATCAAGGGAGCTGTGGAATCCTTGCAAAAAACCCGTTGCCCGATACTGACAGGAAGTTGGAAAGTTTCCCATGGAACTATGCCCTATTAGGAAGACTCCCCAGTTGACGTTGGTTCTCTGTGACCAGAGGAAGCGAGACAGGGCTGTGGTAGATTTGGCTTTCCAGCGTTGAGGTGAATAAGTCACGGGCACACAGCTTTACCTTGTAGAGAGTTTGTATTAAGGTTCCTCAGGAGTCAGGCAGTACGGTTAGTCACAATACACAGTCCAAGGTCAAATTCCAGAATACATAGTCAGATAGCAGCTTGCAGCAACAGTTCTTACAGGTCTTACTTCACTCCGGCAGCATGCCCCCCACCTTCTACTTCAACCCACACTGAGGGGCAGCTGCCCAGCTCTTACATACTGCTGTGTGCCCAATTAGCTTCCTACAGCATGCAGCCTTGGTATGTGGGGATCTGCACATACGCGCTTTCCACAGCTGCCCTTTGATTACTGCTCTGTGGATGGCATACGCCTGGTAACACAGGTGCTACTGATTACAGGCCTCCTGCTAAGGCTATTGTTCCCAGAGCAAAAGTACACGGGGCCTGGACTGGCCCAACAGATACAATGCATAGGATTGTAGCCCTAATGGGGAACTGTGACCAATGGCCCAGTAAGTCAAGGGAGCCGCCAGTGGAAAAAGATGGGGAACCACTGCCCTAAATTCTTCTATGTGGAATAGCAGTATGAAATAGTAGTGAATGAAATTTCACTCATCCCTTCACACATTTGCACTCGTGTTTTATGGAAATCACTCAGCCGTTCTCTATTTAGCACAGAGTTATGTTCAAAGCCTTGCATGTGTCAGCTGTTTTCCAGAGCACTGCATAAATGCACCGAGAGTATGAATCTGTCACCACATAAATGCAGTCCTTTGTCCAAACTCCTCAGTCCCTACAGTATTCACAATTTGATGTGAGGCTCAGAGCCCAACACCATTTTCTTCTAAGAAGGTCAGCAGGGTGGAATGGGTAAGAAGTATATTGTGCGATCAGGCCTGGAGTGAAGAAGTGCATGGAAGGGGTTTCTCCAGTAGCATGCCTGATGCGCACAAGACCCTGTGTGGGCCCTTTGAGAACATACAGTACTACAAGAAGCATGGAAAGGAGATTGCAGAGAGGTTCCAAAGACTGTTATCCTAGGCATGCTTTTTTGGCAGTGAGTCCCACAGAACACAGTGGAGCTGTACATTTATTTATTATTAGATTTATATACAGCTTATCTAAAATTCAAAGTGGTTTACAAAAATTAAAACCCTTTAAAATAACAAATTTAAATTTAAATTAATTAAATGAAAAACCCTTAAAATGATAGACAAGAACAAATGTAAAAAAACAGAACAGCCCAAATATAAAAACAGCATAAAAGTTGATAGGTTAAAAGGTTTAAAAGGGTCCCTAGTACCTCCCTCCCCAAAAGCCAGTTGAAACAAATAGATCTTCAAACCCTGCCGAAAACTATATCAAGGAAGCTGCCCTCAGATCTTCTGGAAGCTGGTTCCAGAGATGTGATGCCACAACTGAGAAGGCCCTGCTTCTTGCCACCATCTCCCTGGGTTCAGGTGGCGGCAGAATCCTAAAAAGGCCCTCTCTGATTACCTCAGGGGATGTGTAGGAATGTATGGGGGAAGACGGTCCTTGAGATATCCTGGTCCTATGCCATACTCATTTCAGAGGAAATATGCATCAGTGTGTGCTGCATGAGACTTTACCATGCTCTGACTCCTTGTTCACAGTGGCCTTTCCAAAACCAAGAGTTTGCACTTTGCAAGAATAGCTATGCGTCTGTGCTCCAATCCAAGGAGTAAATGGAACCCACTTTTGTCCCAATCCTATCCAATTTTCCAGTACTGATGAAGCTGCAGGGCAGCCCTGGAGCAAGGGAACAAGCATTCCCTGACCTTGAGAAAGTCTCCATGACTCCACCAGTACAGGATGCAGTGCATGGCATGCCCCATTGGGATGGCTGCATCAACACTAGAAAGTTGGATAGGGTTGGGTCCTCCACTACTCATCTCAGAGCAGGGGACATCCATGGAAATATTCATTCATTTATAGACTACCTTACTGAGTCATGGGCCAGAGGAGTGCAATGGAGCAAGACTGCAGGCCAGCAAGATTCCCTTTCAAAATCTCATGCAAGTCTAGTTCTTCTACAGCAATTAAGCATCAGGACAGTCTTGACATGCTATGATCAATGGACTATCGACTGAACTCCAGGAAATAAGGTGGAATCTTCAGGAGCTTTGTTTGGGAAGTTCTTAACTGGTGCCTATTTTCTAAAAGTGACCGCTTATCACTGCTTTTGTGTCTCTGGTTTCTCCCTCCTCCAGAGGTCAGGCTGTACTTTCTATTTTTCTCTCAATCTGCCTTTTGAACGGAGACTAATCCTTTATGGATTGCATCCATTTTGTCACAGAGTTCTGCAAGATGGTAATGCTCAGCGAAAATTCTCCTGCTTTTTTATATCAATGCAGCTCCATAGGAATGGCTGGATTTGTATTGGCGTAACAGAGAGAAGAGCATTTGGCCAAATACTTTCTCATGCTGTGCTTGGCGGGAACAAGTGTGTTAAAACTTGAAAACAAAGAAAGAATAGGACTCTCTGCCTACAATTGGGGATAGTTTAGGAACATTTTCTTTGCTCTTTTCTTCAAACTGCAGAGACAGAGTACAGGGTGGAAGGTAAGATCAAAAGCAACAACTTTCACAATATTTCCTCTGTTCAAAGCTTTCAAAGATTTTTGTGCCACCATGAAGCTCACTAAAAGGAGAATCAGAAGGTGTGACTTCTCTGCCTACATGTCCACCACTCATTTTTGTACCTCCAACACTGGGGGAAAAAATAACCCCTCTGCCACTTTATACGTATTGAATCCATTCTTCCACAGAATCACAAAGTTATGCATAACTTACCTAGGTCATGCATAACTTGTAGCAAGTTGTGTTTAGCACCTCATGAAGCAATGCGCAATCAGATTGCAAAATGCGACACTAGAAGCGGATGGTAAAGTTTGCAAGCAAAACCTTAGATCTGAGAAATCTTGCTGCTTGCTTCATTTCAGTAAGCTGTTTTGAAGTGCGCAGAGCTAGCGCAAATCTAGCATTTTAAAACACACACACACACACCAAGAATTCTGCAACACTTCTTAGCACCTCTGCAAGTTCATTGGATCCTAAAGCACCTTGTGTTGACCTTAGCTCTTGGATTGATTACCTTACTGGTAGGTAACTTTGGATAGGAATCACTGTGGTGGTGAAACTGACATGACTACAGGCAAAATGGAGCCTTCCAAGGTGGATCAATGGGAGATTCGTCCTAAAATCTTGTGACTTCCAATTAAACTGGGAATATTAACAGGGTTGCATGTTATACACAGCGGGTGGAACAGAGCCATTCAGTTCTTCACTGCTTGCTGCTGAAATGATGCAAACACTCCAAACCGCCCTAAGGCAAGGGCTGAGAACTATACCTATGCAGGGAATATTGTAGCTTCTCTATCACTCCTTGGGGATCTTGCAGGAAACTCTTTTTCAGCCTTTGTGGTGCAGAACCTTGAGGGGAGGGGAATGCTGCAGACTGCCTCATTGCCTGTGCCGAGGTTTGGAATCAGCAGCAATATAAAAGAGGCAACTTGTATTCATGAACACATTTCTGGTTGGCCACCAGATCAGATAAGCCTGCAATCCTAAACACGTTGAGTAGAGTAAGCCCACTGGAAACAGTTGGCCGTTGCTTCTGAGCAAGCAGATATAGAATTGTGCTGTCTCTATGGGGTCAATCCTGAAACCTCCTGCATGGGCGGTACAAGCGTACCGCCCACACTGTTGTCAGAAAAGTGCCATAAGGCACGTTCAGTGCAGACAGTAAACTCTTACCGCCCGTGCTGTTCTGGGGCCTGCCCAGCACTGGGGTGAACTGGCTGGACGCAGCAACACTATGCTCACAGCTGATGAGTAAAGGGATGCCAGCATTGCGCACTTTCTGGGCAGGGCAGGAGGGCATTCCTGGGTGGGAGAGGGGCGGAGCGGGGGTGGGACCAGTGACAACATTCACTGTTGGATCCAGACCTCCGTGTTGGGCCACAAGGTCCAACACTGAAGCCCTTGCATCTGCACTGGCTAAATAGCCGGTGTAGATGCAAGGAGACGTATTGACGGGTCTCTGGCTTACTGAGTGTCCTCTTCTTCCAAGGTGCCTTCAGTGACTACCTGGCTGCCACTGGATGCAGCGGTAGCCAGTGATGTCATGCACCCACTACGCACCACTAAGCGAGTACCGGTTCCTAGAAGTTGAGCTGGCCCCGCCCACTCGAAGCTGGCCCCGTCAGCTGGTTGGCTCAGCAGCTGTGCATGCGTACTGCACACCTGCAGCCGTTGCCTGCACTTTCTGTGAGGAGGCAGGCAGGCAGGCAGCATGGTGGTGGCGGCAGCAGCGGTGCGAGAGGACTGGAGGCGATGGCAGCAGCAGCAGCAGCAGCAGCAGCGAGGGAGACCCGGGAATTAGGCAGCAAGCGTAAGAAGGTAGGCTGCCTGGGGCTCCCACTCCCTCCAGCCGCGCAGATCCAGCGTCCCGGTTCCTCCTGCAGCCTCCCCCCAGCCCCAGCCCCCACGCAGTCTTTTTTGGGTCGCCCGTTCCCCCTCCTGCTCCTTGCCGGCTCCTTGCATTTAACATTAAAGTTAAATGGCTCCCTGTCCGAAAAGGGTTCACAATCTAGTACAGTCTAGCCTGCTATTTAACCAGGGAACAGTTGAAGCAAAATATGTATATACACATCTCTAGAAAGCAAAGCAATAGAAGTTAAATCAACACTAACAACAAGCTGAAGTAACTACAAACATGATCACATCCATGGCAATAATCATGACCTCACTTCCTGCCACGACATCACTTCTGGCTTATGATGTCACTTCCGGTGGGCAGACCCCAACAAGTGCCAATCAAAAGTGAGTACCTATTCCTAAATCATTTGGATGATATCACTAGCCATTTGGCCAGGCAGCTCAGGATTGGGCTACCCATCAGCACAATAGCTTAGCTAAAGCCATGCCTTTTGAAAGAAAGTGTTCAGGAATGACAGTCACTCTTGAATTGTAAAAAATTCAGTAAGCAAAACTGGGAGCACTTTTTTAAATACTCGAGAAGAAACAGAGACACTGATGATGGGTGTTGTGGCCATTTTCCTTCCTGAAACAGTGGATTCTGTGTTTGGGCACAGCTCTGGCTCAAAACTGAGCATTTCAGCATTTCTAGTGCCAATTACATTCACTTGCTCTCAGTTTCAGGACAAGAAAAAAAAATCCCTGGCAGCTGTGTTTCCTCTAGCCTACAATGTTCTTTTAAAGATCTAAATACGGTTGTGCTCAGATCTCCATCTTCCTTTATCAAGGCATTGCTCCTGCTGTTGGGAATTCTAGTACTGAAACGGTTATTACCACTTTGCTAAAGGCAGCTATTACTCTGCTTATCTGAAGACAAAGACAGACAAGACCCCGCAAAAATGAGATTTCAATCACTGCCTTGTTTTATTTGATACTGTGATTTTAATCAGCTTGCCCCCTCAGAGCCTTGGTTTTATTAAATTACAAAATATTAAAAGGGGCACAAATCCTGGTAGAGGTTCTGAGGTTGGAAAACTTTTTGGAGCTTGACACGTCAGAAATTGATACATGCACAAACTCAATCCAGCTCCCTGATCTGGGCTGCTCCCCTTGTCTTCCCAGCAGTAGCGTAGCTACGGGGGGGGCAGTGCAGTAAGTATTGCAGGCACTGCAACATGCCATGTAAGCAGCCCCTCCTGCATTCCATCGGAGCCATTCTGGGCAGCAACGGCAACTGCATTACTGTTGGTGCCCAGAATGGCTCTGACAGTGAGTGGGAGGAGCCACTTAATGGAGCATTGTGGCACCTACAATACTTACCGCACTGCTCCCTCTAGCTCAGTGGTATCATCTAAATGATTTAAGAACAGGTACTCACTTTTGATTGGCACGTGTCGGGACCCGCCCACCGGAAGTGATGTCATAAGCCAGAAGTGATGTCGTGGCAGGAAGTGACATGAAAAAAAGCCCTTTTTGAGGCCTCAGATGATTTTAAACTGACCCAACAGTTGCAACAGTATTCCACAGCACCCCCAGAACATGTTAAGGAGGCCTGGCATCATGTTAAAACCCCAGAGCAGCTCATTTTTCAGTGGCAAGGAAAGGAAAGGCTCCGCTCGCTGCCTGCCTGCCTGCCTGGCTCTGAGAACATGCAGGCAACTCAAACATGCAGGAAATTCAAATGTTGCAGAGGGCGGAGTCGACGAGTGGGCGGGCGAATGGGTGGGGCCAGCTGTAATCCTAGAAACCGGTACTCGTGTACCCCCGCGTACCCCCTGCATGACATCACTGCTCTAGCTACACTACTCCCCCCCACTCCTTTCATGTGCTATGACTCCTGCAGCTCATGTCCTAAAGAGAGACAGGAGAGTCCCGATTATCCAACCTTTGGTTATCTGACATTCCATTTGATTCAACACGCTATTGACACAAACTGCAGAAGTGCTTTCATTTAGCCCTCAAGTGGTTAAAGCTGCAGAGCTCTTCTTCCTACAGAGGCAGGAAAGGACGGGGTGGGGGGTGTCAATAGGGAAGGCACATTCCCATCCTGCCTCCTTCTGCAAAACAGAGCTTTAGAATGTCATTTGAGAGAAGCTGGAGCCGGATGGCATTTGGGAGTGGTGAGTTGACAATGCCTGTGGATGGAAATATGTGGATTGAGGCAGAAGGTGTGCAGGGCCCAGAAACTGTCTGCCCTCCCCGCAACCCAGAGTCCTTGTTGGTTCTGTTGCTATCGGAGGCAGCAGAGACTTGGGCACAAATCAAGGGCCCTGTCTGGAGCAGATTGGATAAGACCATCCTGGCTCTAAATTACTATCACCTGTGGCAAAGGCCAACTCTCCCTTGCCATGGGAACATCCTTGTTTCCAACTGTTTGTCACCTCCCGCCCAACAGCCCTACTCCTCCATCATTGGTTGAATTCCACCCAACTGGGCACCAATTAACCAAGCACTTCCCCATATTAGCCTTGCACTAACTTATCAGTAGCTCCCTGATCCTCGACACCCTCACACCACCCTGCCAGCACTGTGTAAGTATTCTCTTGTTTGCCTTTCTTTGTGTTAACAGCCTTACCCCCTCAGCCTTGGACTAGACTTGCTCCTTCCTCTGATCCAAAAGAACCTCCTGCCCATGGCTATCGCCACAAGTCGGAACAGGGCACATTCCCGGACTCAGAAGCTGGGAAAAGTACAGGAGCAAATTCAATCTACAGGTTGAGTATCTGGACTGCTTATCTGGTCTGCTGGGAAGGCGTCCAGATTTTGGATTTTTCTGGATTTTGGAATAATTGCAAAGATATAATAAGAAATGCTTCATCTTGCTCCTTTCACTATTACTCATAAGGTAACAGTGTACCTGACCTCAACAGCTACACCTCTGTAATCATTGCATTGAAGAGGGAATGTTGGCAGGTGTAGCTCAACATGGAAGGGTTTCAAAAACTGCACCTGCCCTAATTCCTTCTTCTGTACAATGGTTAAAGGTATGGCACTGTCCCCATTTCTACCTGGTAACTCTATATATCAGTGGTTCTCAAACTGGTGGATCACAACCCACCAGGGGAACTGGAAAAGGGTCATTCCACTTTCAGGGGAATGGCCCAGAAATCGGCAGCAACATAATCATGATGAAAACAGGAAGTGTTTTTTTTCTTTTTCAGGGATATTTGGAGGCTTGTGGAGACCTCCCTGGACCCTACAGAGAGCCATAGCGACCCTCTCTTCCCCTCTCCCCCCTGCAAATACTTTACAGGGTTCCCAAACTCTGAACAGGACTTTGGGAACCACTGCTACTCATCCTTAGAGGCCTATGGGACTCTCAGCCAGTCCCTAACCTGAGCACATCATTACTTTAAGGTGAGACAGAAGCTGGGTTTTTTTAATGGGAAAAGAAAAGGGTGTTCCTTTTGTTTTTCCTTCTTCCCCAAACCGCTCTGTATTGCAGAGGAAGGGGAACTTTTTAAACACATGGTGTGCGCACACCTTGAGCCTAATCCTTCCTCCATTATATTCTAAACTGTGGCGGTTTGAGCATTAGCTCCCTCCTCCTAGTTGTCCTTCCCACCTCCTCCAGATGACATCTTCAAAAGTCCAGTTATCATGGAAGCTACTGAGGATCTGCACTCATGGGTCAATTTTGAGGGTCATTTTGTATTACGATTTCATTGGTAAATGAGTACACTTCTGCATAAGCAGGGATTGCACTGTAAGCAGAAACCACATTCTGTGGTACTTCCATTTCCCTTCCAAACTGATAGGCACAATCTTACCCACCCATCCCCCCCCCAAAAAAAACACCTGGGTGCTCATGAGAATGATGTACGTGTTGTGAAGGAATGCATGAGAAGAGTTAGCACAGGAAGTAGCAACCAAGACAAGCAAATTAAAAAACCAAGGAATTTAGGGTCCCCCTTCCCAAAGGACTTTTTCACCACTTCGAGACTGATTTATTTTCCATACTTTTAGACCACACTCCCTCCAAGGAGCACAGTGGGGTGTGCATGGTTCCATCCCACTTTTTGTCCTCACAACAACCCTGTGAGGTAGGTGAGCCTGAGAGATGGTGATTGGTCACTTGGGGAGCTTCATGGCTGAGTCCAGATTTGAACCAGGATCTTCTAGGTCTACATCCAACAAAAGGACCACTACATCGTCGTGGCTCTTCAAGAGATACCTCTAGGATTCATTTCCCAGGAAACCCAATACCTTTTCTAGTAATGGCCTCCTACTGAGTTGGTTTGATGGTGTTACATTTGATTATTTGCAGAGCTGTTGTGGGCTCCGACAGCACCTGGGGCAAGGAAATGACAAGGTGTCACTGCAGCCCCTGCGCCTCTGCCATGCTCCCTGCATCTGGAATCGCTCCATTTTGGAGCGCAGTGGAGCAAGGGCAGGTGGGCGGTTCAAATGGCACTCCGGCGTTCTCCTTCATTGGAGTGCCCACCCCTCCTACAGCACCCAGGGCAGGTGCAACTTAGCACTGCAGGGATGCTCCACTTCTGATGGCTTGATGATCATGATGATGATGATTCAAGTATTTGTGATTGTTTCTATCCTTACCTTTTCAATTTTATAATTGCATTAATTTTTTTTGCAGCATTTATTTTTTATTTAGTTAAGAACAAAGTGTTTCGTGACACCTTAAAGCCTACCCAATGTATTGTGACATAAGCTCAGACAGGGTCCGCTGAGTTGACTTCCCTTACTCCTGGAAAAGTCAAGCCACGGCAAGAGGTCTTTCACCCCCCACTCGAACAACTGCAGCTTTGGCAGAGAGCTCCCTTGATTATTCACTTGAGTGCCCTTTGCTTGTTGTCTCAGGCCTGATTAATACATGACATGGGCAGGGCACAGGTCCCTGTGTAAGCCTCCCATGTATGGCCTGCTCCATGTCATGTATTAATCAGGCCTCAGACAACAAGCAAAGGGCACTCAAGTGTATAATCAAGAAAGCTCTCTGCCAAAGCTGCAGTTGTTCGAGTGGGGATTAAAGGCCTCTTGTCTGCTGCCAGGTCCACTATTTCCTGGGTAAATCAGGGCTCAGACTGAGCAGCTGAGGTGGGTGAAGGAAAGAAAAATGTGAGGAGCAGCATGCTAAAGAACCCTTTGTGTTGTCACTGTGATCTGAAGGCATACGCTGCAGCAGCCTTTCCGGCGATAAGCAGGGCTGGGTTTGGGCTGGGTTTGGACGGGTGTTCTCTTGGGCACGTCATGCACTCTTCATTGATAGTGGGAGAAAAACAGGATATAAATGTAATTACAGGCATGCCTCAGTATCCATGGTTTCAGTTATCCATGGATACTGGGACACCTATTAAAAAGATAGGGGAACATTAAACAAATCGCTTTTTTCACCTTGTTGCAGCAAAACCGCTGATGTTCCCCTATCTTTAAAAAGGCGGCCCCAGTATCTGTGGTTTCAGATATCCACAGTGGGTCCCAGAATGGAACCCCAGCGGATACCAGGGCAGGCCAGCACTAAAGAAATTGTGCATGATAAAAGAAGGAAGCTTGGGGTCAGAGGCCATGGTAGGGGACAGTCAGGTCACCCTAGGAACCAGTGGTGCATCTTCACCCATCATTTACTTCCCTCTACACTAGAGGTTTCCAAACCTTTCAGCATGAGGGCCAAGTTGTATATTTTACACATTTTTGCAGGCTGAAATAAAAAAATCAGTCTTATATTGGATAGAGACGAGCGACACATGGCACACTGTCTGCCTGATCCATTACAGAAACCTAGTTTCAGAGGCGTTTCTACAGGGAGGGCGAAGCTCTAGGTTTTGCAAGAAGCCTTACCCTGCCATGTAAATCCCTCCTCTCCCTTGCTGCTGTAGCCAGTAAGCAACGCCAAGATGTTGCTGTTCCCTGTGAGGATTGGCTAAAACGGTGCAGGAGAGGAGTGATTTCCACTGCAAGGTAAGGCTTCTTGCAAAACTCAGAGCTTTGCCCTCCCTGTAGAAACGCCTCTGCCTAGTTTGCTATGATTTTACACATGTGCAAAAAAAAAGGGAGGCGTGCTAGCCTGGGGAGTGGGGTGGAGGTGGAATGTGGCTGCTGGGCTGCATCCAAATCCCCATCCCAGGCCTCACAGCCCCGATTTGGACCGTGGGTCTTGCCCAGAGCTAAACAGCAGACGCAGGTCTGAGCAAGCCCATTGGGGTGGCTGGCGCCTACCCTGGGGTAAGGGTGCAAAGGTGCCCTTGCCAGCTCCAGCCAGCTCATAACTTGCACTGGATACAGCGCAGGGACTGGCCTGCCTGACTTGCCCCAGCGCAAGTTAGGATTGCATTGTAAAAGTAAGTCCAGGTTAAGAATAAAGATTATATAGGTATACATGTTCAAAACCATTTTAAAACATACATTAGTTCAATCATGGAACGTACCTTCATCAGAGATGGCATCAGGGTTAGCCACATGATACACTGGCACTGTGAGGCAAGTGTTCCCTACCTTGGCCCCGGAACATGCAACATGGAAGTGATTGAGGGTGCAATCCTAAACTGAGTTAGGCCGGCATAAACTAAGCCAGCAAGGTTTGGCCAGCACAAGGGGCACCATAAAGTATGTTTGGACCACTCTCGGAGTCAGAGGCCAGCACACAGACATGAACCATCCTCCCTGACTCCGAGAGTGGTCCAAACATACTTTCAGGTGCCCATTGTGCTGGCCAAACTTTGCAGGCTTAGTTTATCCCGGCCTAACTCCAGTTTAGGATTGTGCTCTAAATCAGTGGTATTCAAACTGTGGGTTGAGACCCACTTGGTGGGTTGCAACCTGATGTCAGCTGGGTCACGGAAGGCTGGGAGCAGCTATCTTGGAAACTGCAGATCTTACTCTTGTGAGTGTTAACAGTTTGAATTTTCCAGTGAGGGTTTTTTAAAATTTTGTTTTTAGTTCAGTGCTTTTACATCATATTTTGTCCTAATCTTGCTTTCAGTCAGGGATGTTTCATGGTTGTACAATTGCTGCAGTCCAAGAAAGCCTGTTGGCATTTCAGGAGCATCATTTTATTATGTTACAATGACAGCACTTCCTGCTTGATGATGTCACTTCCTGCCATAACATCACTTCCAGGTTAATGACATCTCTTCCAGTGGCACTCCCGATATGAGTGCCATTCTAAAAAGTGGGTCCTGGTCTAAAAAGTTTGAATACCACTGGATTAAATGCTTCCTTATTGCATTCTGGGTTGACCAAGGGCAAAGCGAGAGGTCATGACCTTGGCGCAACCTGGAAGTAGCCATTCTAATAGCTGAAGATTGCCTGCCTGCTGCTCTGGAAAAAGCGGTTTTAAAACAGTTATTGTAAAGGGACGCTTTTTCCCCAGAGATCAACAGGGTCCTTCTTATCCATAGTGGCCTTCTGTGTTGAGTCAGATCTGCGGATGGTCAAACCGTGGATGATAAGAGTAGACCAGTATGCAACCTGTATATGCAAAGGAAGCTCCCAGTTCTTATTGGTCAGGCCGTCCTGTACACTGACTCTTGTTTCTATATAACTCCTAGAATGCAGCCTAGTGACCTATCTAGAAAATACGCATGATCCACACAAACACCGTGTGGTCCTTGCTGCTGATTGCTTCTGACATTCCCTCATAAGATTCATAACCTGAAACTGTTTTCTGCCAAGGAGTTCCCAGTGGAACAGAAACTTCAAATGACACATTTCCCTCTTGTAACAAGACTGTGGTGTGTGTGTGTGTAGGGGGGGGGTATTGCTCTCTGTGTGGGCCAGAATTTCAACAAGTCCAGGGATTTTAATTCAGAGCACAACAGTGATAATAACAGACTGCTATTTACATCTCCATTTCTGCTAGATTGTGTTTCGCACTGTCAAGATCAAAGCAGAGCAAAACTATCCCTTTTTCATGACTTTGTCAGGATCCTTTCCCCTCATAGGCATGAAAATGGAAATTCTTCTCTGTTGTGGAGAGATAATGTTGCTATGGTTATAATTCTATAAAGGTAAAATAGATTTATCAAAATAATTGGAGGCATGTACTGCCACTAAGGTCAGTGATTGCAGAGACAGGCTGACACGAAATGACTTAACTTTTAATTTGCTTCCTTTCCTGCCCCCCCCCTTCATCTCTGGGAAAGGATTGCTGCAGCATATGCCAACAGGAATTGAATGGCGGGAGTCTGACTCCAGACCAACATGGGAAACATTAATGCAACTATTAATTGGGCTGTCTGATGTGTTTGAAAGGTTCTCCTTGCAGGAAACGTTCACTGTTTGGTTCTGGGTGCAGATTCCCCCAAACAGGATGAAATGCTAGAAGAGCTTTTTTTCTTCTTCCCCTTTTTAGCCATTGGAGGGTTTAAGGATTATTGGCAGGGTTCAGACATCTGAACAGCATCACTGAATTAATGCATCTCAGTCGCTGATCGCCCATCATTTTAATGATTGGGCTGAAAGTCTTGGAAGCTGGCATTAAATGAAGCTGTGATGAGAGGAGCCACTTGGGATGCCCATTCTGTTTGGTTTGCTTTTGTTGTTATTTCTGAATACATAAGCAGTTCCATAGGGTTAAGAATGAAAGCATAAAAGAATTCCAAGGCTCTAATTATTTTTTTTAAATTTACAAATTCTATCTTGAATTGCAAAATGTCATTTTTTCCCCTTCAGGATTCCAAAATGTAATAATTGACAGTGTCCAAAAATGCAAAAAAAGGGAGAAAACAAAAAAGTGACAAAAAGTGAGGGCAAAACAGCATTTTTAGCAGTGGTCATTCAGAGTGGATATTTCACCTTCTGGGTGAAAGTGGCTTTGCTATTTGCCTTGCACAAAAACATATTGCATACTTAAAAATTTTAAATTTTTAACTGTTTAAATATTGTTTTTAACATTGTTTTAATCGTTATACTTGTGGTTTGTAAAATGATGATTTTAATGTTGTAAGCCGCCTTGGGTGCCCATGGGGCAGAAAGGCGGGATAAAAATTAAATAAATAAATAATGTTTAGTGCTCCTGCACTGATCCCTCATATTTCATGCAGACTGACTGCTTTTTAAAAAGTGGAATAGACGTATTGATACGTATGTCCATCCTTCACCCACACAAGATCCAACAAATTGTAGACTTTAGGATTGATTGCAAAGCTAGTCTCAGGTGTGGGGGACATTGGTTGGCAATATTCTAAGCCAGCAGTTCCCTTCCTGTGGTCACAACACCCATTTTTCACAGCAGCCTTCCTGACTTTCAAGGGCGCTGCTATCTTGGATTGGGCAAGATCTTTCAAAAATCATGTGAGATCTCAAGTGATCCACAATGGCAGTGCCCAGAAGAGCTGGGAAGAAGGGCCATCACATGGCTTCACTGTGAGTTTGCAGTGGAGCCCTTAGGCAATGTGGCGCACAGTTCGGGAACCCTTGTCCTAAGCCTTAGTTAACTAGTGCCCACCTCATGCGCTTTTCTTCCAATGTAGAACTTGCTGAACTTTGTTTTTAACTCCAGAGCTTGTTCCAAAACAGAGAAGGGGGCAAGTTTTTTAAGGCAATGAAGAGGTTTTCAAACCACACTACAAGCCCAATCCTAACTCCCACCATTCTGTAGCATGCAGGTATGCCATGTAAGCTAATGCTGCATGCTGTGGGTGGGGGGGGGGGGGGGGGGGTGCAGGGCCAACTCTAGCATTCCTGTGGGTGCCTCCACCCTCCCTGCGGGCCCCTCCCTCACCAAGAAGAGTGTTGTTGGTGCTGTGCGCAAAGCATGGCACATGGAAATAGTTGGTGGTGATATGAGAACGCTACCACCACTGCTTCCAGGTGGCCCATTTTGGGCTGTTCAGAGGCAGGGGCAGGTGAGAGGGCCCAAGGTAAAGCGGCTCTGCACCCCCCACTGACTTACAGCCTGCAGAGATCCCAGTTGCAGCATCAGGCAATATGCTCACCCTGCTGGTGTGGGGCTCCCTGAAGAGTGGGGCCCAATGTGATGACATTGGTCACATTGGCTTAAGGCCGGCCCTGGCTGGGTGGGTGGGTGGGATCAAGAGGGCTGCAAGAGGTAAAGGAGAATACAAGCCCTGTTTTTGTTTGTTTCCTTAGTATATTTGTCTTCATTATTAAACACATCGTTCATGATATTACCAATTTATTCTTATTACATTTGTTTAGTTATTCACGCATTCTTTCATTTGTATCACCCCTGCTAACTGGACAAGAGGCACTTTTTCCAGTGGTGTTCCTCTTATATTTAGCAGGGGGAGAGTAACTGTCCCTCTTCACCCCTGTGCAGTCTTTCTAGTGGCTGTTGCTGGCGGTCTGCCTTTTTTTAGATTGTGAGCCCTTTTGGGACAGGGAGCCATTTAACTTTATTATTACTATTTGCCTGTAAACCGCTTTGTGAACTTCATGTTGAAAAGCGGTATATTGATTGACCTGTTGATTGATTGATTGATTGATTGATCATTGCTTGCATTTGTTTTCCATTTTTGCCATTTGTAGCATGGCAGTAGTGGTGAGCTCTTCCCATTAATCCCTCTCCGCTTACAGTTTAACCAGGTGCTTGCTTCCTTGGCATCTTCCACTATTTTTTTTCTGCACTGTCCTGAAAGGAGCATCGATCCTGGGCATTATGGGTAAAAATAGCTTTACCACCACAACGTGGTGACCCACGCTAGTTAGCAGTGCCTGTTTTTGTACCATTGTTGTGTTTGAGCAATGTTTGGAAGTGGTGTGCAAATACGTCTGCAGTACTAAACAAACATTTCTCCTTTCTGGTTTGTAATTTCCTGGATATTTTTTTATTAGGATGTCTATTTGTGACTGTCAGCATGCACTTTGGAATGAAGAAAAAACAAAGAGAACGTATGCTTTGTTGTTTTCATTTACTCTGCAATGACATGAAGGCACTCTCTTGGTGTGAAGAATTACACAACAACTGAAGGTCATGCTGATTATTCAGGTCTGAAATATTGCCGTCAGCATAGCTACTTACAGATTGGTCCTCTTTATCTGTGGATTCGTGATCTGTGGATTTGACTCACCACAAACCTGTGGTGGAGGACCTGAGCTGATATCCTGGATGTGCTCTAATCACATCTGTTTACTTTCTAAGGCCTGCAGAGGTCACACGTGGCCTTTACGTGCGTCACAAAGGCCCCTGGAAGTGTCGCAAATCCACTTCTGGTTTGTGTAAAAACTGGATGTGAGTTTGCAACACCTCCAGGGGCCTTTCTGAGGCGCATAAAGGCAGTGTGAGGCTTTGCAGGCCTCAGAATACCTCCAGGAAAAGATCCCCCATGGAACTGAATTCCAACAGTGTACGTATTGCCAGAGCCCAGAAATTGAGCAAGGACCCAGAGGCAGGGGATTCTTGCTGGATCAGTCCCAAGAGCTTCCTAATCTAGAACTGTTTCACCAAGTGACCAGCCAGATGTTTTTGTGAGGCCCTGTTGCCAACAGTCTCCCTTTCCACACATGCAGCCTCTCCTGACTCTATCTTGATTCATTGACAGCTATTGTAGAAGGTCAACCAGGGCCAAGGTGCTGCATGGCTGCTCCTAATTCAGTTCATGCTAATGAGGGCCATTGATTGGAACAAAGGCTGAAGCCATCTGTGTGCCCCCTCCTCTTAAGGACTTGGAAATTGGCATAATCTCATTTGCAGGAACAGGTCTCCCTGACTAATAAAGTAAACTGAACTGCCCAGATGTCAAACCACCTTTTCAGCTTCCTCCTCTTCTAGGCACCAACAACCTAGGGATGGGTGTGGCCACACCCTGCCTTTTCTTTTGCCCCTTTACGTACCCTTCACGCCCAGGGAATGCCTGGGTTGAAGGCTGACCCTTGAAGCCCGGAGGTCCTCCTGGACAATTCAGACTTGTATTCAGGGGGCTAGTCCCACAGTGGGCCAAACGGCGGTGCTCTGGAGGCCTCAAACATGGCAAGGAGCGGGTTGCATCACCCTTACTCTGTGAG
This sequence comes from Lerista edwardsae, assembly GCA_029204185.1. Taxonomy (NCBI): domain Eukaryota; kingdom Metazoa; phylum Chordata; class Lepidosauria; order Squamata; family Scincidae; genus Lerista; species Lerista edwardsae. The sequence goes on from JAJKFI010000001.1 coordinate 17,723,685, forward strand.
GGTCAGTGGCAGTGGCCTGCCTTGGAGCGTCACTGTGAGCCTTCCTCATTGGCAGCTCCAATGGTTTATATACAGCTCCTGGGTTTGGCCTGCCCCTTCCACTTGCCTCCCCAGTTCAAAGGTTCCTGTGCAGCCAGCTTCATTTCTCATTCCATGTTCCCATTGCTCCCTCTCCCGCCCCCCGCAGCCCCAAGGAGAGGTCCCCCTCCATGTGGTATTGTAGCCTGCCAAGTGGTTTGATGGCAAGCCTGGAATGGCTCTGATGGCAAGTGGGAGGGGCCGCTTACAAGGCAAGTTGCAGGCCCTGTAGTATGTATTATGCACGCTACCCTTGTAGTTACACTACTGCATCTGAACACTAGTCTTTCATATTGTCTACACACGCCATGCAGGATTTATAAACTTCTGCCACATCCCCAGACGTTGCTGAATATACCAAGCCTTAACAAGGAAGAGTATTCTCCTCCACCCAGGGCTATGGAATGCTCTCCAAAGTAGGGAACCCACCCATTCACACAGAACTGAGAATTTAGCATATGATCAGATCAGGTGTCGATTGAAGGGATGTCCTGTCCTCCTTTCTAGTTGGTTATTAAATACAAAGGATAAGGAGGCAAGAGGTCTTTCTATTACACGAGCCACTTGAAACTGACTGCCGCTGCTGTGCTACCAGAATAAATGTTAAAGCATGGTCGCTTTGCCATTCTCTCTGTGCAGGTCAGCACAGTGGCACGGATTAAACAGTCTCACAGGAAAGCCAGAAATAATTCTAATTGAGTCCAAGCCTCGCAGCACAATATACCTTTCCTAAAATAGACACTTTCTTAATGCATAAAGGTCTGTAATAGTGCAAAAAGTGGCTGCTGATTCTAACCCTAGTTTTTTAAAAATTGCCTTCTCGCCTGAGTTGTCTTTGATCTCCATCTCTCTAGGTTGTTCCATACGTTTCTTTGTCCCCTTAGCCGCTTATCATTCTGCTTGCAAAGTTGTTACCTTGTCCTTTCAATCTTCTTCTTTTTTTAAATGTGGAGATGAGTAATAGAGTTGAGAGGGGAGAAGTTAGAAAAAGTTTCCCCCACCCCGTGCATAAAATGGAGAGAAAAAATGCTTTCCATTTGTATTTTCAAAAACAGTGTGCACACAACCATAAATACACCCTCTGGTACTGATGGCCGGTTGTGACCCCTATTTAGTTGACATCTATGGGGCATCCTTAATCACAACTGGCTAAATTTGGAATACAACCTAGCCTGCCATCATGTTTAAATGAGATAGAACATGTTATATCCTTATGTTTTAATGACAGGCAGAGTTGGATGCAGCAACTCCAACATGGGGCTGTAGTTTTAGTTTCAAAGAAAAAGCTAAAGTTGTCCCATAGTATTAGACCATCCATCCACACTGTCTACCTTCTCAATTGAAGGTACATATTCTGTACCAGTGCATAGTCTGACACTGGCAGCCCCATCCTACCCAGAGCTTACAGTGTGGGACTTCATGAACTACAACCATAAGCCCTGAACCACTGATCTCCACTCTGCTGTGCACTTTGGGGCTATCAACACAAATAGCCAGGTTGGCAGGGAGGGACAGTTCAAGGGAGGATAATTGGCATTTTGGAGCAGGGAAAAGGCAAGGCTGGGTGCAGTTTGGGGCCTGAAGGGGAGGATCTCAGCAAGAGTGGCACATAACAAGATCCTTATGCCAGCTGCTGAATAGCTGACATTACCTTAGAACGCCAGATGTAGAGGAGTGGTAACAAGAAGCAAGCATCTTCTTGTCTTGTGTGATCCCTGAGGCATCTGGTGGGCCACTGTGAGATACAGGTAGTGTGATCCAGGGAGGCTCTTTTTAGGTTCTTATGGCATGAGTCTATGGAGACCTATTGGAGGCCAAGCAGCCTACAGTAAGGTAAGAAAAAGTTCTTTTTCCCTCCTGGGCTGTCTAGCTTCCAATCTCAGTTGCTAAATTATCATTTTGGGAAGATGGCCAACACTTTTAGTCGTTAGGCAAACTATGAATTATTAAATAACTCTAAACTCTCCTTGTATAAAAATTCTGGGTGCAGGGCTATACCATCATAGGAGATCCAGAACTACAAAGCTATGCTGAAACAGTGCTGGGGGGGGGGGGCTACCATTGCTCTAAGCAAGTGGGAAGAGGGTCTGAGCACTGAACCAGTGTTCATCACACAGTAGGCCAGGGAAAGCAGCAAACAGATGTGAGTGCCAGTGGCGCCGACTTCCTTCTAACATCGGGGGTGCCCATGGCCACGCCCCCGACCTTGATGTGGCCATGCTCCCGACATTGACATGGCCACGCCCCCTGACGTGACTACATCCCGTCAGCTTCAGAGGCTGGTGTGTGTGATCACAGCAGTGAACACACGCCTGGGCTTCGGGAAGGGGCTTGCTATCCCGACAGCTGCCTCTCCCAAAGCCGGGGCATGTGATTGCTGCGGTGATTGCACACCCTGGTCTCAGGCATGGGTGCTTGGCCCACTGATTGGCATGGGTGTTGGGTGCGGGGGTTGGGCTGGCTGGAATGTGGAAAAAAACTGAAAAACCCACAGCTGAAAAACCCACAACCCAAAACTAGGGGGCTGAAAAGCCCACAGCTCCCCTCTAGTTGGCGCCCATGGTGAGTGCTCATCAGTATGCTTCCCCTCCTTGCCACTTGATGTGGGCCTTTCAGTTGACTTCATGGAAAGCCCCAACCCACGATTGAGAATAGCGTCCCTGGTGTGGTGGGTCATCAGGATCAGGAAGCCAGACAGATTCCCCCTCAAGATTCAGTGAAGCAGCTATCAGAGGAACAATAGCACAGAGGTCCCCATAGCACAGCCAGGAAAAGGAAGGAGTGTGTGTGGCAATGAGAAACGTGACAATTAATACTTGCCCCAGTTCAGGGCGCCAGCAGTAGCACTCACATTGTGATGGTGGACCGGCCTGTGGCCTTGTCTCGCTATTAACGCAAGAGAACAAATGTGCCCTTGAGCACAGCACCCTAGAGACACAGACAGGTGAATACAAAACTCCAGTGTTGTACCACATGTGACCCAGCAGCTTGGAAAGAGACCCTGTTTGGTTTTGTGCTCATGTCTACCTGAATGCCAACTATGAGCTCAGGGATGACTGTTCCCTCAAGTCAAATTGACTGGCAACCCTGAGGCACTGGGCTGTTCCCCCAACCCCTTTGCCTGCAGTGCGTGGCTCCATTAATATTTTCTTCCTGCGAAAGGCAGAACTCTCCACGGGAACTGAGAAGCTTGATATGTGTCACCAAACATGCCTGAAAGATGGGGATGTTAATTGGGCTAACCTTGTGTCAACGCATACAGCTGTTATCAAAGGCTTTGTTAGTGAAAAGGGGGGTTAGGATACCATAACACAGAGTCACAGTAACATTTCACATGTGCTGTTTGGAGGGAATAATTAAAAATCGTCAAGATTCGGCATTCTGAGGGTTGCCAGCTTATTAACTTTTCCCCCCTGAAAGACCATTTCTTAGGGCGTCTCTTTTATAAATAATCTGCCCAGAAAGATTAAATTAAAGCATCCAGGGAGGAACCATAACTGTGGGAGAGGTGGAGCTGAGAGCACTTCCTTTGCCTGCAAAGGCTCCAGTCCATGAGTGGCAGGGCTAGGAAAGGCCACTTTCTGCAGCTCTGAAAAGCTGATGCCAGTCAGAGCAGACATGACCAACCAATGACCTGACCCAGCAGAAAGGCCGCTTCATATGTTCATAGTGATCGCGATGATGGCTTTATTTATCAAATCTAAAAAGGATTCTTTTAACAGGTGGGACCTCCTTATTATAAAGACTTTGCCCAGCATATAAGAAACTTCATTAAAGGAAGTAAGACCAGTGGCCATCTAACTCACAGAGCCATCCTACTCTGCTCTTCACGTCGATGCTACATCATAGCGTCGATGCGACGGCATCAGCGACAGCATTAGGTGCCAATCAGTACCCCCACATCAGCACTAAAGCTCTCAAGCCGGTGCTACAAGTAGCGTTGACTTGAGAGCATCAACGGGGAGCCTCCTTTGAGCCGACTGAAGCCAGTTGGTGCAAGGGAGGCTCAGTCCCGTTCCGGGCCTGGAATTGGCGGGGGAGAGGGAGATTGTGAGCGGGGAGAGGGTGGGCTCCAAATTTGGCCATAAGCAGGCCATATTTGACTATTTAGGAGAAGCAGATCTGAGGAGTGCATTGGGGAAACTAGAGCCTCCCCAACGGTAAGGGCGCGAATGTGTCCTTGGTGTTGGGAGGCCCCAGCCTCCCCAAAGCAGCACTGTTTGGCCGGCCTTGCTGATCCAACACTGCTTAGGATTGCATCCATAGGATTGTCTCTATCACTTGGGTTTCAAACAGTAGCATAGCTATAGGGGGGCAAACCAGTAAGTACTACAGGCTCTGTGATGTGCCATGCAATCACCTCCTCCCACTTGCCATCAGAGCCATTCCAGACAGTGACAGCAACATGCAGGACACGCCGACACTCCTTTGGTTTGCTTTTTGGTTTGGTGAGCACTGGCTCATTGCCATCGCTGCCCAGATTGGTTCCAACAGTGAGTGGAAGGAGCTGCTTACCTGGCATGTTGTGAGGCCTGCAGTACTTACCATCTGTCGCCCCCCCCCATTCTAGTTAAACAGAGGTCTCTTCCAGCCCTACCTGGAATTCCTGGCAGATTGAGGTCACAATCCCAACCTTGAGTTAGGCCGGCCCAAGATAAGCCAGCAAAGTTTGGCCAGTACAAGGGCCACCATAAAGTGCCTTTGGACCACTCTCGAAGTCAGGGAGGATTGTGCACATCTGTGTGCTGGCCAATCGAGAGTGGTCCAAACATACTTTACAGTGTCCCTTGTGCCGGTCAAACTTTGCTGGCTTAACTATGCCGGCCTAACTCAAGGTTAGGATTGTGCCCTGAACTTGGATTTTCTGTATACAAAGCACCCAATGAGCTACAACTCCATCCCAAACCACTGTCCCCACCCCCTCTTGTTAGGGCTAGTCTTGACATCTGGCAAGCCATGGTTCATTTTAAAGAAGCATAAAAGTCCACAACAATTTTAACTTCTCATTGTTTTAGTTTGACACAACCACCAATGTAGTCCAGCTATGACTTTTTTTCTCCTTTCAAGACATGCTAAAAGGAACAGGGTTGGGTTGTTTTCTTCTCGAATTTGAGAAGACACAGACCCAAGGGAAGGGAGGGAGGGGAAAGAACGAAGCAGTCAGAGCCCAAAGCACTTGATTAAACTTTTTAATATTTTCTTTTAGTTCTTTTTTTTTCCTTTTAAAGCTTTCAAGTTTTAATCACCACCTTATGGGATTTGGTAAGAAATTGTTAAAAATAATTGCATACAATAATCACAGATGGAACCACACGAAAGCCGATTCAAGGAAGTCGGGAGTGCAAACTTTCTTTAAGCAAAGCTTAAGGGAGCTGCATTTTTTTTCCTGACAATATCAAAATTATTATTTATTAGTTGCATCGAAAAGTAAAAAATCCTGGAGTTAGGATTTTTGCTAAAAACAGTCTGGGGAAAATTCTTTGTGCTTTGATGGGGTAAGGAACGTTAACGTTTTTTTCTGAAATATTCAAATTTTAAGGCTTGATAGTTCAAACACTATAAGGATATTCCCATTTTGTGTAATATTTTGGAGTTAGACAATTTTGAAATCTTTCAATTGTGATCTTGAACCTTAATCCTTCTTTGGTCAGCAAATGAGAGCTTTTGGTGTGCACATACCTTGTGTCTAATTAATTCTTCACAGGCTGTTTCTTTTGTTAATTGCCCTTTCCCACAACAGTAAAACAGTGCTACCAGTCGGATGCAGACCAGGTTAAATGTTAAAGTGAAATATTTTCAGTGTTCTTTAGTCTGCAGTGGAGAAATACTGCCAATGCATGCAAATTCATGCAGATCAAGATGTACAAGTGAAGTTATGTCGTATTTGTATTGGTGATGAAAATCCCAAGAGCCTGAAATGGTACAAAAGGCTATTTGCTTAGCTCCTCTGCCGGAGTAAGGACAGAAGCAGAAATTGGGATCCCTTTTACTTTTGACTTTATAGCCCAATCAAATCTCAAACCTATGGTGGCGGAACTCATCATCTGATACAGCACAGCCCACAAAGGCCTGATTTCCCACCCCCATATTTAACCATAGAAAAAAATTTCCAGAACAAAGGAGCAGGGTAGGTCACTGGGGCATGCTTTGGAGGCCAGGAGAACTTATAAGGAAGCCCCTCACCTATGCCCCCCCACTCTGGGGAGGAACGGGAACCATTTTTCACTTCTCTTCCTTTCCCTCCATGCTTTGCCTGCTCCGCCTCTCACCATAGTGGAGAAACCGCTTCTCCTGCCACCCCGTCTGGCCATAGTCACCATTCATAGTCCCATTCTGAGCAGCCGCCTCGGGAGAGCATACGCCAGCCAGTGGCAGCTGGGAAGGGCAGAGCTGGCTGGCTCTGTTCTCTTGCCCTGCCCTGTCTCTGGCTGCTCAGCGGCAGCGGCTGCTACTGCTCTGAGCCAAAAAGGGCTGAAAGCAGTGGTGTCATTCAAATGATTTAGGAACAGGAACTCACTTTTGATTGGCACTTGTCGGGAACTCGGAACCAGCCACGGAGGATCCGGAACGCCCGTTCTGGTCCCTTCCCCCTGAATGACATCACTGCCTTCACCCTCCTAGGAATCCGGAGTCGCTCCCTTTAACCCTCTGAGTGCCGGCCAACCAAGAAGAAAAGCTCTTTGCAGAGGAATTGGGAGGGGGGAGGAGGGAGAGTGAAGTGGGCGGAGTCAGCCCTAATTTTAACTAGTGGAACTGAGTTCCCCCGCGTTCCTCCTGAATGACATCACTGGCTGAAAGCTACCGGTAACCACCCAGCAAGCTACCACTAGCTCATAAGCCCCACGTTGCCTACCCCTGGAGTAGAGTCACTTGAATGATGTGGGAAATATACAGCAATCTCAAACTGATAATGGTAGATGGAGGTCCAAAGCATGCAAAAAAATACACCTGTTTCATAGGTCCACATTATTTCTCAAAAAGGCACATGTGAATTCAAAAACAAATGCAAATTCATTTGTCCACTCTCCTGCATGTTTCTCCATGGACTTAAAAATTGGATCCCAGATCAAAGTGATACGCCAGTCATTCATACATATGCTCAAGTGGCACAAGAGAGTCTTAAAAGGTGCGTTTAACGTGACTTTGGAAAATATCTTTATTGTCATTTCCCTGCCTTTGCAATAACAGGAGCTGAAAGCAGAGAAGTATGTTAATTAAGCATTTAAAGCCTCAAACTTGAGCTTCCAGACTACAAGTGCTGTTGATAAACTCCCACAGTATTGTGACATAATTGATTAAAATAATGCTTAAGGTCCTCTCATTATGGGTATATTTGGTGTTCATTAGAGTATCACTGATCATAATGACTTCATTTGGGATTCAAGAATGTTGTCTGGTTCTCCATAGGTGCTCGTGGACACTTTAAAATGAATTGCTTCTTTCCTGTCTTGGACTCTTTGATGGCATCTTAATGCAAAATGCATTTGTGCTAACACACTTTCCCAACCACCTGGTGCCACAGGAGCAGAACATCTTCTCTGGCACCTGAATTATTAAAATAAAGAGGCTCACTCCAGCCTTTAAAGAACATGAGAAATGTAGTATTTTAAATACAAACTAGTGTGCCACACAAACATTTTTCTCTCCTGTAGAAAGGGGCTAGTAGCTTGGGGATCTAACAACTGATATGACACACATTTGCTTTCTCTTCGAAAATATTGATGGATATGTAGATCCTAATGGCAGACTTGGAAAATGAAACTTTATAAACCAGGCAAAATATTTCCTTTGGAAACAATGCTTGATCCTAATCACAATATGTGAAAAATCAATTGTATGGAAAGGAAAGTGATTTCAGTCCAAGTTGCAGACATGACACAACAAACTGGAACATCACCAATACAAATGCTGAAGTGTAGATTGCTTGGCTCTCATAAAGACACTGGCAGTGCAATTCACACACACACCCCTTGGGCTGATGCAAGTGGCTTACGTCGGCCTCGCGCTGTTGCGCACGTGCTGTAAAGCACTTACGTGCCAGTGATGCATCGGCAGCAGCGTCGACACAGGCAGCTTGCGTTGACGCTGCAGCGCCGACAAAAGCTGCCAGTGTGCTGCTCCTGCGCTGGCCGAGTTCAGCTGGTGCAGGGCAGTTTCTGAGTTTCTGGGCGGGGGGCGCCCATGTGGGAAGGACGAAGGGGGCGGGGATGGGCAGGCTGGGAAGTTTGCCAGCCCAGGGAAAGGGGTGGAGCTGAGATCCAAGCTCCTGTCCCGAGGCCACATGGCCCCGATTCAGGCTGCATGGCTAGCTTGGATCTGCGCCTGCTAAATATCTGGGTCAGAGCACTCAGGGACTAGTAGTCCTGCCAGGAACCTCTCATGGTACCCTGGTGTTGTGTTGCTCCATCTCCCTTCAAAACCATTCCTTTGCCCATCAGCCTCTTCCCCTGGCTGTCTCCTGTACCTTCTCCTGCTGCCTCTCCCCTACCCCACACCTACCCTTTACCCTCCCTCGACGGCAACCTCATCTCCCTTTCTCCCACGGCCAGCAGCACTTCAGCATTTGAAGGCGCCTCATTCGCATCTTAATAGTGCTTTGTTTGGTGTGGTTGTTCCTGCAGTCCCTCCAATGATCAACAGTGCCAAGATGACCTGAAACCTGTCTATTTAACCTTGCCAGGATGTCATTATCACCACTCAAAGGGGAGTGGGGAATCAGTAAGCCCAGCGCTGCTGCAGGGTCAGGGATGAAATCAGCAGAAGCAGCTTGTTTGACACATTCTCTAAAGGAAGCAAGTCACAGCCACATTATTTGTGCATCAGCGGATTACACTCGCGTGCTTTGTGTCTTTTTTTCTATTTGACAACAGCCCAAGCAGCTAACTCAGCAATGTTGATATTGTGAACACAGAAGAAGATGAAGGAGAAGAAGGCAAGGGAGAAAACAAATAGTGCAACCGAGGTTAAAAACACCTTGGGCAAATATTTATTCCCAGGGCATAATTTTTTGCTGGCAAAACAATGATTTCTCACTGAGAGCTCATCTCAAATATACAAAATCAGAAAACCAAAGTGATAAATTTTGGTCTGTTCATATTCTAACACTGTTAGCAAATTGAGAACGAGGCATTTCACCATTGATATTTGACTTTATACAAAGTGTTGTTTTAATCATGCTTCTGTAACGTCAGCTCCTGGAACGTTAAGTATTCCTAATTGTTGGTGACAGCTGAGCTTCTAAAGAACCAGAGAGTATAAAATTGAACATGTCTTCAGGAGTAGTCTACTTCACCTTTTGCTTAATTTTTATCCACTAAATATTCTAAATCTTCAAACAAAGCACATTATCTACCTTATTATTTTGCATATGAAGTGTGCATTACACAATCTAGTACAGTGGTTCTCAAACTTTTTAGCACCAGAACCCACTTTTCAGAATGGCAATCTGTTTGGGACCCACCGGAAGTGATATCATGGCCAGAAGTGCCGTCATTGAGATGCCAGAACCTGCTGCATTTCTGGGAATGCTACAATAGGTTGGGTTATTTCACAGCCATTTTCCAAAAGCAAAGTGAATCAGAAAGGGAAAAAAAAGTCTATTTACAACCTTGACACAAGCAAAATAACCACACAGCCCTCGCCCTTTTCAACAGCACATCTTTTCATTTTTTCATGATGGTTGCATTAGGTGCTACGTGACTCACCTGAAATTGACGACCCACAGTTTGAGAAACACTTATAGTACATTTATCTTTGCTAGATTTCCTTTTGAAGGTTTTAACATTCTCACAACAGCGGACCCAGGTAACAGTTGGATATACCCTCCCCACTTTCTAGGCACTTTCCTGACCTTTCTTCCTTCATTAGTAGAAACCTTTTCCTTTTCAAAATAGACTAGAATTAGCACTGGATTATTGTTGCCCTGATGGGTGCTACTTGGACCTGCGCTGGTTATTTTGCTCGTCCAAGTCCGAGTAGACTCGGGTAGGTGGATCAAGATCAGGAAGGGGGGGGTGTAGGATATTGGCGGAGCCACTGCTGCTGATAACCACCCCTTCCTCTCCCTCAACCCCATTCCCGGTCTGGTCCCTACCCACTCCCTGTGCAATTCCACCTCCCACACCCTACATGCCAACTTTCCAGTGCGGGGGCTCCTGCGGGGGCTCCTGCGATCTAAGGGAGGGCAAAGCTCTAATTTTTGCAAGAAGCCTTACCTTGCAGTGGAAATCCTTCCTCTCCCTTGCTGCTATAGCCAGTAATATAAGCAACACCAATATGTTGCTGTTCCCTGTGAGGATTGGCTAAAACGGTGCAGGAGAGGAGTGATTTCCACTGCAAGGTAAGGCTTCTTGCAACACTTAGAGCTTTGCCCTCCCTGTAGATCCGCCTCTGCCTGCAGTGACTGCTGTCACCCAGCCGCTGCTGTTTTTGCAGCGGCAAGCAGGGGGGGAAAAATGTATGATGCAACCCCTGAAATGTGGCATCATCCAGACAAATGAAATAACCACCTATTCTTCTCCTATTTAACCCTGCCACTACTTTGAATTCCCACAACCCAGCCTAGATGGAGAGCATGCATTTGGCACAACAGGGAACAATGTCAATGACTGCCAGAATTGCCTCACTGCTGAACATGTCCGCTGTCTCTGCATAGTCACAATGAACTAAGCCTGGTGACCCGGAGTCTACGAATTGATGCCAGATGGTATCTCCTCCGGGCTGCTTGATGATGCTGAGACAGCAGGGTCAGACAAAGTGATAATAGTTATTATTATCACAAACTGATAATAGTTTGTGTGGTAGTTTGAGTGGATTGCTCTGATTTCATTTCAATTCAAGTAGTTATGTTAACATGTATCTTTGATACATTTTTGAGTTATTTGATATTTGATTTGAGATAGTCAATCCTGATTATCTGCTAGGGTTAGGTACCTGGGAATCCTTGTAGATAGTGAATTCGCAGATAATGAATCATTGGGATCAATGGGGTTAGGTGTAAGGAGTGCCTTATCTGCCATCAGAAGAATCCAGCAGAGATCCCCAGGAAGCCAGCAGAGTGCAGCAGGAAGTGCCCAAAGATCTCTGAATCCTGAAGACACCTTCCAGAGGCTGCAGGGATCTTCAAAATGGTATATACGACCAGCATGGACCCCATAAACATGGCCGCTGGATGCTTCTGCCAGCCATTTTGAAGGGGTCAGAGAGCTGGTTGCAGGTGGCATTCTGAAGGTCCCTGCAACCTTTGGAAAGTCTCTGCAGAGTGGATAAGGAGGACAGAGGCACAGATAATGAGAAAAGTCTGCCCCTTGCAGATAAGTGAGGTTGCAGATAAAGAGGATTGACTGTTCTAGCAACTCTTTTTTTTTTTACCTTGTATTTTTTGTAGCTGAGCAGGAAGACCTGCAGGAACTGATGCCATGATCATCCTAGCACAGTGGTTCCCAAAGAGGGAACCAGAAGAGGGCCATTCCCTCTTAGTGACCCAGAAATGGATACCCCTAAGGCGCTGCAGTGATCCTGGTGCTGCAGGGACATAGAGGGTTTAAACCTTACCTGGGGGTCACGCTGGCCTCAGGGAGGGTCTGGGAGGTTTGCAGCCCCCTTTGTGGGCCTTGGCACTGTTGGAAATAGCTCTGATTTTACTTGCCGATTTCAAGCAGCGGGGAGGTCCACAAAGCGGGCTGCATGTCAGGTAAGGTTAGAAACCCCTGGGTCCCCAGGGTGCTGTGACTGCTGCAGCACCATAGGGGCACACCTCACCCCAGTCCCTGCCCCTGCGAAGACTTACTGCAGTTATAGTAGGACTTAGGGAACCACTGCCTTAGCAGCAGAAGTGGAGGCTGGAAGCAGCCAAGTGAGGCGTGGGGTCATTTCAGCTTAATCCTGACTGTTTTGTAAAAGTTAAATCATTTTAAGAGTATTGCCCCGTGGCTCCAATGTGATGTCACACACATGTGGAATTATCTTCTTCTCCTGCACTACAATTCCCAACATGCTCTGTAAATGCAGACATATGGAGAAATCAGAGCTTGCCTTGTTTCTTGAGTCTTGTTGCTTGTTTCTTGTTTCTTGTTGCTTGAGTTGGAAGATTGAAACAAAATTTGCCAGTTTTTCCCAGTGCCGCATGGATGGAAAGAGAATCACTTTGAGGTGAATTTCCGATAAGTCATCTGACTGAACCATCATGCCTCTCTTCAGGATTACACTGAAGTGCTCATAGAATACCTTTACACGGATTCACTGAAGTATCCCTTTTCCCATGAAATATGACCTTGCAAGCTATTTAGTTTCCTCCCAATATTAAGTTTTTGAAGTTTAGCTACAGTTTGATAAATGCAAGTCTTTCATGTAAGCTATTAAAATGCAGCAAATGTTTCTCAGATTTTCTCTGTTTTGGGATTTTCATTCAGTACTACCTCTATTGAACCTGAAGCACTTTTATGTCTCTCTCAGCTAATTTTATTCACACACACACAGAGGGCCCAATCCTAACCAACTTTCCAGCACATACATAGCTGTGCTAATGGGACATATTCTGCAATGGAGTAGTAGTCACGGAGGCCTCCTCAAGGTAAGGGAATGTTTGGTCCCTTAACTCAGAACTGCATTGTCCTTACCCAGTGCTGGAAAATTCGTAAGGATTACGGCCCCACACGCACACACATATGTTAGCAAATATTTTTAAAATACATTTGTTTTCACTAAAACAAAGCATATTCTTCACACAGCCTGCAATTTTTTAAAAGCCTCCTTCAAAGATTGCTCACAAAGAGAATGGTCTTTATAGAAACACAAAGTCATACTAGAAAATTCTGGACTTCACTGAACTTCACATATTTCAATTTTCCCGGTGGAAAAGAAGAATCCAATCGGCTTTCATGTACTATAGTATCCTAAAGAAAAGAATGTGATGGAACATTGTCTGGGCAAAAGCAATCGAATGAAAGAAAGTAGCTACAGTTTTATTGATTGCCAAATGAAAAAGGTTTAAGGGGTAGATGGAAGAAATCATTTATAGGAATAAAGAGGAGAAGCAAAGAGTCGTTTTAGAATGGTATTCCAAAATAGAGCATGACAGAATCAAAGGCCTTCAGGCCCCAGTGGGTGCAACTGAAAGCCAAGTTGAGAACTGAAGTGCATTTAATGTGAACATGTCAGAATATTAATTCTGCAACAGAACATCAATATATTCTAGTCAGATGGTATAGTTTCTTTATGTCTGTGGCCAGGTTTCACATTTACAATACCAATATAAAATGAATAGTACAATCTCATGTTGGAGTCTGGTGAATCAGAATTCTTCACACAGCCTATCTGAGAGTTCTGTGGTGATCTAGAAGTCAAGAGTGAAATCCGAACAGCTGCTTGAGGCAGCGCAGCCACATGTGACTCACAGCGCAATCCTAACCTGGAGTTAGGTCGGCACACTTAGGCCAGCAAAGTTAGGCCAGCACAAGAGCCACCGTAAAGTGTGTTTGGACCACTCTCGGAGTCAGAGAGGCCAGGATACAGATGTGTGGCATTCTCCCTGACTCCGAAAGTGGTCCAAGCATGCTTTACAGGGGCCCTGGTGCAGTGGTGGATCTAGGGGGGCAGGGGGGGCAAGAGCCCTGGGTGCCATCTTGGGGCTGTCTACGGGGGCGCCAGTGGCCCCCGCAACATAGTGTGGGTAGACCTGGGCTCTGGAACCCAGGTCTACCCATTGGGACCAGCTGCGAGTAGACCTGGGCTCCCTCGAAGGGAGCCCAGGTCTACCCACAGTCGTTTCTAATGGGTAGACCTGGGCTCCCTCCAGGGGAGCCCAGGTCTACCTGGGGCGGCTTCTGGTGGGTAGACCTGGGCTCCCATGGGGGCGCACTTCTATTGGGTGCCCTGGGCACCATTTTGACTAGGTCCACCCCGCCTTGGTGCCAACCAAATTTTGCTGGCCTAATTTTGTCGGCCTAACTCCAGGTTAGGATTGTGCCCTCAGAGTGTTGCAAACCTGCCATAAAGTATGCCTGCAGTGACTTGTGAGCCAACAGTGCTGGCGGAAAGGCCTGTGCTGGCCCACTGGCGTTGCCTCTGGAGGCCCGGCCACTAGCATAAGGAGGTAAGGCATGGAGCAGAGCAAGGGTATGGTGAGGGAGACAATGTTGCAGTTTCACACCACACACTCCAGAACTAGTGGAAACTGGCATTCCGTCTCTCCGTCTTCAGATCAGATAGAGCACCTGCGTGTCCTTGAGGTAGTCAGCTTCCCAGCTTGTTAGTGCAATCTGCTACACAGTAGCTGGACTCCCTTTAGTTAGTGTAACATAAGCAGGCAAAGTTTCTCACGGGAAGCGCTGGCTAGCAAACATCCACTTTCTCATGAGATCATGATGTTCAAAGGGTTACCCCATTGGTTAACTTGGGGCACAAGGGTCTTCAGGTATCCACCTACCAGATATACTCTAGCTGCACCCTTTGTTCTTCTGTCTGTACCATGTGTGCGCACTCTTGCTGTTACTGAGACTGAGACTGTAATTCAGAATGTAACAACATGCGTTGAAAAGCCGCTTGTAAGCGGCAAGCCTTCGCCGGCTTTCGCTGACCGGCAAATAGAACTTCTCGCTTTCTTGCTATCGCTACTGTAACCAATAAAAGACTTTGTTATTGAAATGTAGCGATCTCTTCGTTCCTTCGCTCCGATCGCGCTCGGCAAGCGCTGAATGGGTCCACAAGCCCCCAACTCTGCTATAAACACTCCAAACAAACAACAGGTTATGGGTTCCATAACTTCAACAGGTTATGGAAGATTCAGCCGTAACCCTGCAGGGGTTTGCCGCGGACCCAATCCACGGAGCAGAGACTGAATTGTGAATGTGGCTGCACTCCTATACTCGCAGACGTCCTGACAGATGTCTGATGAGGAAGGAGCTACCGGTGGAGTCAAAGAGGAGACAGAGGAAGACCTTGGTGACGGAGCGGGGGAAGAGGACGTTGGCGACCCAGGAGAACCCGAGCAATCCGGGGAAAGTGAGGAGAGCGACTCAGACGATCTCGGACCTCTCATTCCCCTTCCGGGGGCTCCCGACGGCCAAGCACCCGTCCCGCCACCGCCGCCGCTCGTCCCAGGACAAGGTCCTTTCATCCCTCTGATACCACCTCAAGTTCCACCGTTGCAGCCCGCTGCGCCCGGAGCCGGGATGGCGCAGCAGCCTCTCGCCGCCCCGACGGCGCCTTTCAACATTGCCATTCCACTTCTCAACGACAGCAACTATGTGCAATGGGCACACAAGATGCGGTTGCTGCTGGAAAAAGATGACCTTTGGCAGCGCACTCAAGCGCTCCCCACGAGCCCTGCAGAAGAAGCAGCTGACAGGAAGGCAAAAGCGACCATCGGTCTTGCAATCTCTGAGGATCTCTTAGTTTATGTTCGCGACCTTGGACATGCTATGGACTATTGGACCACATTAAGAGAGTTGTTTGCACGTGCATCCCTGACTTCCAGCATGGTTCTGACGCGCAAATTGTGGCGATCGCGTCTTGAACCGGGAGGGGACTTGCGGGTCCACCTAAGAGCAATGCAGCAAAACCTCAAAGATCTTGAGGCAATCGGGGAACGTGTCGAGGAGAGGCTCAAAGTTTTTGCAATCCTCAATTCCCTGGATGAGACTTGGGACATGTTTACCCTGACTTTGGAATCCATCCCTGCAGCACAAATGACGGTCACCCTTGTCGTCGCACGGCTTCTCGAGGAAGCGGACAAAAGGAAAGACAACCAGAGGGAGCGAGAATTCCGAAAGGGGAAAAACAACATTCCTGGGAAAAAGCAGCAGCAGCCCAAGAATGAGTCCCAGGCGCAAGTGTGCGCCAGTGCGAGACAGTGCTATGTGTGCGGATCAACTCAACATCTCGCATACCAGTGTGCCAAGAAGAAAGGAGGCTTTAAAAAGGAGAAAAAGCCCCAAGGTAAGCAGGGCACGGGACAAGGGCAGTTTCCAAAGCCCCATGCACAACATCCCAAAGCGAGTATCGCTTTCGTGGGCTCAACGGAAGGTAGGCGCACGCGAGGGTCCTGGTTGTTGGACTCGGGAGCAAGCCACCATATCGTAACTTCCGCTGACTTACTCACGAGTAGGTGTGAGACGGATCGTGAAACTGTCGCACTCGCAAATGGAACAACAGCGCCAGTAATTTGCGCTGGAGAGGTTTTCCTGCCACAACTGCAGACTACCTTGAGAAATGTGCTGTGTGTGCCAACAATGTCTAGGAATCTGCTTAGCCTTGGCACCCTTCAAGAAGATGGATTTAAAGTGACTTTCCAAGATGACGTCTGCACACTTGAGAGGGGGAATCTTTGTGTGGCTGTCCCCCGAGTGTATCGGCTGTTCGTGCTTGGAGCGGAGACTACAGGGAATCAACAGGCAACTGTATGCTTCAATCAACCAAGGCACCGATCCTGTGGACATTTGTGGCACCTGCGACTAGGACATTTAAATCATGACTATGTGAAAAAGACAGCTGAACTTGTGCACGGAATGGACTTAAAAGATTGCGATGCTTTTGTGGACTGTGATGTGTGCAAACTTGCCAAATCGCATCGCGCATCCATCCCGAAGTTCAGCAACCGCCAGACCCAGACCCCCTTGCAGCTGGTGCATATGGACTTAATCGGCCCTATGAAGAAAACAGCAGGGGGGGCGCAGTATGTTCTTACGCTCGTGGACGATGCTACGAGGTATAGTTTTGCATATTTATTGCGCCAAAAGTCTGAAGCTGCTAATAAAATCCGCAATTGGGTCAGGTGGGCGGAAAGGCGGTTTGGGCATCAGCTAGTGGCGATCCAAACCGACCGGGGAGGTGAATTTCTGAGTAGGGAGATGTCTCAATGGTTGGAAAGGCAGGGCATCACCCACAGGCTCACCGCCCCCCGCACCCCAGAACATAACGGGGTTGCAGAGAGGAAAAACGGTGAGCTTCAGAGCATGGTCAGAGCGCTGATGGAGCAGTCAAAACTACCCAAAGGGTTGTGGGGAGAGGCGATGAAATATTCTGTATTTATTTCAAATCGAGTTTACCACCGTTCGATTGACGGGGTCCCCTACACCAAGCTATTCGGCAAACCTCCCAATCTTGCATTTCTAAAGACGTTTGGATCATACGCCTTTGTACATGCAGATCGGGAAACACGCAGAAAAGATGACCCGCGTGCCAGGCGGCTGCAGTTCATTGGGTTTGAACCGAATTGCAAAGCGCTAAAATTCCTCAATCCTGACCACAAAACTGTCACAATATCCAACTCTTACGATTTCTCTGAGCAAAGTTTGCTGCCAGATCATGCTGACAGAACAGTCAGCATCCCCACACAAGCTGCAGAAAATGGGGGGGAAGCAAGATTAGAAAGCACTCCCGATCAGCCTGCATCAACTCCTCAGAGAACTCTACAAAGACAGGAGCGACCTCCCGCCACACCAGCACGCCCTGACAGGCTGCTGGAAGAGGGGGGGGGGCAGCCCAGGATTAGATACAAGCACGTCTTCAGAGGAAGCTACACCGGAACAAGCTGTTCCGACCAGACGCATCCTTCCTCCAAGGGCTTTGCGTGGGGTCCCACCCCAAAGATTAACCTACCAGGTAGAGGTAGGAAAGGTACCTCAGACATACCAAGATGTAATGGAGCTACCGCAAGCCCAGAAGGAAGAATGGCTACAAGCTATTCGGACTGAATTAAAGGCAATGCACGACTTAAGGGTCTTTGAGCCAGCAACATTACCAGCTGGAAAACACGCGATTGATTCCAGATGGGTGTTTGTTCTCAAGGATCGGGAAGGTGCTGAGCCGTTAAAGAAAGCCCGTTTAGTGATCCGTGGCTGTAAACAAATCCCAGGTGTAGATTTCGAGGAAATCTATTCACCAACACTCTCAGCCACAACGCTACGCGCAGCGCTTGCCGTAGCCGCCAGCAAAGGTTTCCAGGTTCACCATTTTGATGTTGGGACAGCCTACTTGCACGCAGACCTGCAGGAAGAGGTATATATTACAATACCTCCAGGTGTGCAAAGCGATTACTCACATTTTCGCCTCAAGAAAGCTGCCTTAAACTTATGCCTTAAAGAGCAGCTGCAAAAATTGGGGTTCACCCCATCCACAGCTGATCCATGTCTTTTCAGAAAGGGAAAAGGAGAGAAATTATGTGTTCTGTTATGTTTTGTTGATGATTTGCTGGTCCTCGCAAAGACAACACAACAGATCAATCAGATCACACTACAACTTCAAAAGACATTCACACTTAAATGTCTTGGTCCTGTCAGTCAGTACCTAGGGGTAGAAATCGAACGCACAGCTGACAGTTCCGGTTTTCTCCTCAGTCAGGAGAAAAAGATCCACGATCTACTCCAGATATGGGGCATGCAAGACTGCAAAGTTGTTTCAACTCCAATAGTGATGGGGAGAGGGGAAAAAGCAGAAGAGTCTGCACCATTTCCAAACCAGAACATGTTCCTTTCACTGTTGGGTTCACTCACACATCTAGCGTGCTGGACGCGCCCAGACATTAGCGTTGCAGTCAATCACCTGAGCAGAAAGGCTGCAAATCCCACCCAGGCAGATTGGATAGCCTTGAAACGTATCCTCAGGTACTTGAAAGGCACAAGTAGCCACAAGTACCACATTACCCCAAAAGGAGCACTGCAATTGGAAGTTTTTGCAGACAGTGACTTTGGGGGGGACGACACAAGGAGATCTACCACAGGCTATGCCATACGCCTTGGGGATTGCGTGATAGATTGGGGGTCACACAAGCAAAAGACTGTCGCGTGTTCTACTCTAGAGAGTGAGTACACAGCCCTAAGTCATGTGACCAACTACCTACACATGCTCAGGCAATTGATGTCGGATTTGGATGCTCCACAAACAAATCCAATCCAGATCTGGATGGACAACCAATCCGCAATCCAGATTGCTAAGTCAGAACGAATCCGGATGCACTCTAAGCATGTTGACATAAAGCATAAACATGTCAGAGAAGCAGTCCAAAACGGGGACATTGACGTGCTTTACTGTCCATCGCAGGAGAACATCGCAGATGTCCTGACCAAAGCACTTCCTGCGCCACAATTCAAACAGGCAGTTCAAATGTTAGATTTGGCGCCAAAGGATGACTTCCGAGACGTAATGGGGGGGTGTTGCAGTTTCACACCACACACTCCAGAACTAGTGGAAACTGGCATTCCGTCTCTCCGTCTTCAGATCAGATAGAGCACCTGCGTGTCCTTGAGGTAGTCAGCTTCCCAGCTTGTTAGTGCAATCTGCTACACAGTAGCTGGACTCCCTTTAGTTAGTGTAACATAAGCAGGCAAAGTTTCTCACGGGAAGCGCTGGCTAGCAAACATCCACTTTCTCATGAGATCATGATGTTCAAAGGGTTACCCCATTGGTTAACTTGGGGCACAAGGGTCTTCAGGTATCCACCTACCAGATATGCTCTGGCTGCACCCTTTGTTCTTCTGTCTGTACCATGTGTGCGCACTCTTGCTGTTACTGAGACTGAGACTGTAATTCAGAATGTAACAACATGCGTTGAAAAGCCGCTTGTAAGCGGCAAGCCTTCGCCGGCTTTCGCTGACCGGCAAATAGAACTTCTCGCTTTCTTGCTATCGCTACTGTAACCAATAAAAGACTTTGTTATTGAAATGTAGCGATCTCTTCGTTCCTTCGCTCCGATCGCGCTCGGCAAGCGCTGAATGGGTCCACAAGCCCCCAACTCTGCTATAAACACTCCAAACAAACAACAGACAAGGAGGGGGATTTTTGGTGGGGAGATGGGAACAGGGGATGGATTAGGCCTGGGATGAGAGCAAGATTGGTGGAGGCTTTCTCTGCCATATTCTAACCTCTTTCTCAGGCCACCTGGTGTTACACTGGGCTTCCCAGATCTGAGAAGCCTCATAGGGTAGCCTCACAGTGCGTGTTGCTCTAAGTAAGAGGAAAAATACCTCCTACCCTGAGGAGATTGCCAGTTGCCTCCGAACAACAACATGCAAGCATCTTGTTGTCTCATGCCTCCCTGGGGCACCCGGTGGGCCACTGTGAGATACAGGAAGCTGGACTAGACGGCCCTTTGGCCTGATCCAGCAGGGCTCTTCTTATGTTCTTATGTTCCTATGCTGAATTCAACACAGGCCATGCAGCCCAGTTGTGCTGGCGCAGGTCAGGATTGGGCTGCCCATGAAGGAATCAAAGGTTATTAGCAACCCCATCTTTTGAGTCAACTTTATGGATACTCCAGCAATATGGCTTTGTGCAAATGTTTCTAGGAGGCATTCTTTTCTAGACATCTTAACACCACCATTACTAAGGAAAATTACGAAGAAAAATCACCCGCTATCGTTTGTTTGTCATGATCTTTTTTTGTTGTTCTGGTGAAGATATGGTTTTTTTTTTTCCCCCTCCCCTGACATGGAGTTAAAATATTTTCATTTGAAGCCTTATTTAAAAGGTAATTGAATAATAAGAGGCTGTTTTATCATATGTTATCTTTTAAGAATGAAAAGAGCGTCTCAACCCACTAAGCCAGTGGTTCCCAAATGGGTGGGTCGCAAACCACTAGGAGAACAGGAAAATGGCGATTCCCCTTTAAGGGAAATGGCCCAGAAATCGGCAGCATCAGGATCATAGATCGTGCTGCTGCTGGGCATGGAAGGGGTTTTCAACTCACCTGGGGGTCGCTATAGCTCTCTGGCCTGGGGAGCCTGAGACCCCTTCTGAAGCCATCCCAGCAACTTCAAATTGGTGTCTAAAGGGGGGGGGACCTCAAAATTATTGCATATGCAAAAGATGTAGATTGGGATAGGATGTTTTTTAGTTGGGGAATATTGCTTTGTATTTATACAAAGCGATCACCTCTCATATTATCTACTATTTATTTCCTGCTTTTGTGTGCGCTCTCTGTATCGCCACTCTCTCTTATCCCAAATAACCAGGTTTTTTAAAAATACTTAAGTGTGCTTTTTCTTCAAAAACTGACAGTGGAATCCTAACTCCGCTGGCCTCAAGTGTCACAAACATTCTATTGTATTGTAGTCTAGGTGGGAAGCCTGGGCCAGCCTGCCAGTACCGAACCCAAGACCCCATCCACTGGTGGATGTTAATGAAATGCCAAGCAGCACAGGGGCTGGAAGAGGGTGGTGGGAGGGCTTTCTGGAGGCGGGTAGGGGATTTAATAGGATCAATCAAACCAAGGAGGGGGAAAGGATTGGCAGAGCAGATGGATCTGGGGTAAAGTGCAGTCATGATAGATTTTGTGTTGTTTTAGGGCAGTGGCAGTGGAGTAGACAGGCCAGTGTACCTACGCCATATCCAACACAAGTTTGGAGCTGCCACAGGGACCAGATCTGAGCAAGCTGTGCTGCCCTACTGGCCGCATCCCAACTCCACTCCACTCCCACAGGCCAGCACACCTCCTGGCCATCCCACCCCCGCCCAGCAACATCCCCCTGCCCAGAAACGCCCCTGTGTCAGCTGAACTTGCTGGCGGCTTGTGCCAGCACTGCAGAGTGAGTGCTCCCCAACTGCAGAAGGCAGCTCATGCCCCATTGGCACAGCTATGTCAGTGCTGAAAGTTGGTTATGATTTGGGCCTTAAGTGTTTTTAAGGCTTCAAGCTCACAACCCATAACCCTAGAAGTGCCATCATGCACTCTGCATGTGACATGGGGCTTGGTTTCATTTCACTGAAACATGCTTTCTTGAAATATACATTAGAGCAGTGATATTCAAACTTTTTAGACCGGGACCCACTTTTTAGAATGGCACTTGTGTCGGGACCCACCGGAAGTGATGTCATTAACCTGGAAGTGATGTTGTGGCAGGAAGTGACATAATCAAGCAGGAAGTGATGTCATTGTAACCAGTAGTGTCATTCAGTAATAGAGTGCCGGAACGCTAGGTGGGACTTACCCCGTGATTGACAGGGAGCCCGTGACGCGTCGCTGCCTGCCGTTCTGCCGCGGGGGCTTCTTCCGGGTTGCGCGCCCCTCCGCGGCTCTCCGCAGCACCTAGCACGCCCCCCAGGCAAGCGGGCACCCCCCTCCGAGGCCAGGGGTGCCTGCGCGGGGCTCGGAAAGACAGCGACGCGTCAGAATCCCGCAGCCAATCAGGCGGTAAGTCCCGCCCAGCGTTCCGTTTCTTCATTACAGAATGACACTACTGATTGTAACTAATAAAATGACACTCCGGAAGTGCAAACTGGCATTCTTGGACTGCAGCAATTGCAGAACCATGAAACATCCCTGATAAAAAGCAAGATGAGGACAAAATATTATGTAAAAGTGGTGAACTTAAAAAAAAAATTCCCTCACTTGAAAATTCAAACTGTTAACACTCACAAAAGAAATATAACAAGAGGAAGACCTGCAATTTCCAAGATGGCTGCTCCCAGTTTTCCGCGACCCACCTGACATCAGGTTGCAACCCACCATGCGGCTCCTGAGTCCTGACCCACAGTTTGCATCTGCATTAGAGGAACCATGTGGGCAGGCTTCTTTACATGGACCCTGCCCAGCATGGAAGCAACGTCAGAAGCAGTGGCATGTCTCTCAGGCTATACATATTGAGCAAAGGGGGAAGTCTTAGATGTGTTTTCCCACCCATCATATTGGTTATAATTTTCCATCTAAATCTCTATGAAAAGGTCTTCACATATTATTCAGCTAGCAGCTGGTCGAATGCCAATATAGTGAGTATATTTCATTCAATGGTATAATTGCTTCAATCAATAAAATGTTCAGCATGGAGGGAAACGTAATCTTTGAGTAAACATCACATCAAAAATAATCTTGCGCAACAGGAAGTAATTGATCCTACCTAGCATGGAACTCTTTTCCGTCATTATAAACCTGGGGGCAATGCATTTTAACTGATTCTTGCTTTAAATATGAACAGCTCTTACAGAACCCTGAGACCCCTGAGGCCTTAAAAGAAGCATTCCTGAATGACGGGACCAGTGTAGTGAAAGTAATTACATTTGTTGAGCTTTTTGCCACAAAAGATGTATTCTGGAGTGCTGCAGCATGGCTGTATGCAACACACATATGTACACACATGTACACATCTACCACCGCATGTGCACACACACAGTCATGGGTCCAGGTTTGCCAGGCCCAGAATTAAACTGTGGAGTGCCTTATGGGAATTTTTGCACACCCAGTGCCAGCGGTACGAGCATACCACTGGCGCTGGGCTCATTCGGATTGGGCCCTAAGTTAGCCACAGCTCTGTTTGTTATAGACACTACTATTGGTTCTCCCCCCCCCCCCATAATGTCTACAAAAAAAGCAACATCTGCATTAGTAAGTTCCACATCCCGGAGTATCTTATGCACACTAACTTAGAGTCTCCCAAGGCAATTACTTGTCTATATGTCACAAATGATATCCCCAAGTAGTTTGACATTTCATCTATTGAAATGACTATAGTATGCATGTCTCCAAGCAAGATAAAAGCCTTTCATCTTCCTAATGCAACAGTAGTATGTCATTTTGGCAAATCTGATACGTCCCATTGTGAAAAGAGCTAAGTTTTCTCCAGCTTGGCTTATGATTCCTGGAAAGGCTACATGATGAAAGGATGGAAGTGAAAAGAATGAATCATGCAGATGGGACTATGGAAACCAAATTTGGGTCTTTCTCTTCTTTGCAAAAGAACCATTCAGAAAAAAATTCCCTCATTAAACAGAAAAGACTCAATTTCGATCAGATGTACATTTCTCTTGAGCTCTTTTCACACATTACTTATTTTATTTATATCTGAATGTATGTCTACTTTTCATTTACAATATTAGAGCAGCCTGCACAACAAATAAAATTGCATAAGATCAAAAGAAAAACATTTTAGGGCACAATCCTAACCAACTTTTCCGAGGTGGACATGGCTGTGGCAATGGGGCATATGCTGCATCCTGCAGGTAGCGGGGGAAGGGCAGTCACAGAGGCCTCCTCAAGATAAAGGAGTGTTTGTTCCCTTACCTCAGAGTTGCAGTCCCCATACACCAGTGCTGGGCGGTTGGTTTGGATTGTGCCCTTGAATACATACCGTACATCTATATATATAAAGAAGAACATGTGGTGTGTGTGTGTGTGTGTGTGTGTGTGTACACGAATATTCCGCATAGGCTCCGCAACGCCTGGAGCGATTGGCACCAAACTCGGCACGTGCATGCCTTGCGGCCTGGCAACAAATGCTGCCGGGGTCAGGCCCCCCCTCGCGCCCCTGGGGGTGGGGGTACGCGGGGCCCCCGTGTGAAAACAGTTGAAAATGGCCGAAACTGGCATCGAATCTGTAGTTTCTGGGGTCGCCGGGATGAGCAGCGACACTCCCGACGCCATTGGAGTCCAGGTTTGGCCCCCCTCAGCGTGGGGGGGCAAGAAGGGGTGCAAAACAAAACGTCCAACATGCCCTGCTGGAACGCCTGGAGCGACGTGCACCAAACTTGTCACGCACATGCCTTGCGGCCTGGCGACAAACACTGCGGGGGACAAGCCCCCATACCACCCTCGGGGGTGGGGGTATGCAGGGCCCCCTCATGAAAGCGGTAGAAAACTGCCGCAATCGGTGTTGAATCAGTAGTTTCTGGGATCGCTGGGACGAACGGCGATGCTCCCAACGCCGGTGGAGTCCGGGTTTGGCCCCCCCTCAGCGTGGGGGGTGAGAAGGGGTGCAAAACAAAATGTCCACCATGCCCTGCTGGAATGCCTGGAGTGACGCGCACCAAACTCGGCATGTACATGCCTTGTGGCCTAGCATCAAACACTGCGGGGGTCAGCCCCCCTAGCCCCCCAGGGGTGGGGGTACACGGGCCCCCCGCATGCAAACAGTCAAAAGTGGCTGAAATCGGCGTCGAATCTGTAGTTTCCAGGGTCGCTGGGATGAGCAGCGACACTCCCAACACCGTTGGAGTCCGGGTTTGGCCCCCCCTTGGCATGGGGGGCGAGAAGGGGTGCGAAACAAAATGTCCACACTGATCCGCTGGAATGCCTGGAGCGATTGCCACCAAACTCGGCATGCGTATGCGTTACGGCCTGGCGACAAACACTGCGGGGGCACGAACCGCCTGGCAACCCCAAGGGTGGGGGTGCGCAGGGGGCCCCATGTGAAAATGGTCAAAAATGGCCGATATCTGCATCAAATTTGTAGTTTTCGGAGTTGCCGAGACCACTGGCGACGCTCCCGATGCCGTTGGAATCCGGGTTCGGCCCCCCCCTCAGCAGGGGGGGGGTAAGAAGGGGTGCAAAACAAAATGTCCGAAAATACCAACATTTCTGTCAAATCCACAGTTTTCGGGGTCACTAAGCTGATTGGTGACACACCCGATGACATTTGTTACGCGGGCAACGCCAGGTACCAAAAAGCTAGTAAATACATAAAACACTTTCTGAAACCTTGTGTGTTCAATGAGCATATAATCTTTCTATGCATATACAGTCTTTGTATGTGCAAAGATGATTATTAATCTATATGTGGGTCCAGCAATACATGCAATCTGTGCTCTACATTTCCGAGAAGGCAGTTATGCCGACTTTGAAAATGAATTCATGTATAGTCATTCCTATGAAAACACTTATGCTTCAACATACAACCTTACATATATGTTTTGTGTGCACAAAACAAGGTGTGAATCAAAGGTGTCACTAGGGTTTGTGTCACCCAGTGCAAGACACCCATGATGGCTCACCTTCTGTACCAGACTATACAGAATAAACGACAATATCATATACAGAATATAAATACACTGGCAGAAATACAGTAGGTTTGGTGTAACTCTCCCCCCCCCACTTAATTTTATTTATTTATTTTAATATAGAACTGTACAGGTTACCCAACAAATTAGTAACCAACAAAAAACCAGTGGCCAACATGATGACACTCACACAATGGAATAACTATTCTAGTATTAGCTCTGATCCACGGAAATGAGAGGACTCATACTAACACCTTATTGGTTTCCTGCTCTGTCACAACAACACCTCACTGGCTCTTGGAACAATCAGTCTCATTGATCAGTTTTGAGTTAAGAAAATCCCCTGTTTGTTACATAAGGCTTTCCTTTTCTGTTTGTTTGGCTGTAACTTTTGATAGAACAGGGACGTGGTGGCGCAGTGGGTTAAACTGCTGCTGCTGGGCTTTCTGACCAGAAGGTTGGGAGTTCAAGACTGCATGGCGGAGTGAGCTCCTGTTGCTTGTCCCAGCTCCTGCCAACCTAGCAATTCAAAAGCACCTAAATGCAAGTAGATAAATAGGGACCACTTCGGTGGGAAGGTAATGGCGTTCCGTGCGCTACGGCATAGAGTCATGCCGGCCACATGACCACGGAAGCTTGTCCTCGGACAAAACCCCGGCTCTACAGGTTTTGAAACTGAGATGAGCACCACCCCTACCAGTCAACTAGACCATTCGGTCTTGGGGAAACCTTTACCTTTTTTGATAGAACACAGATATAGTTCAATGTGGTTTGTTTCATTGCTTCTGCATTAAATTACCCATTAATTAGTATTGTTCAAAAATACCTAACTTTTCACCATTTTGACCACTAGTAATGATGCCACTGGTGAAAGTAGCCCTTTTCTGGTCAGGAAATGTGATACAGGTGTTCTCCTACTTAAGGAGACATACCAACTTAAGGACAGAGGGTGACAATCTGTACTGCATTAAGTACACAGGAATAATTTAGAAACCAGGCTGCTATTCTGTAATAGCTTCATTGGATCTACAATAAATAATACGGAGGGTTTGTGAAGCATATCTCAGTATTAAGGAATCATGATTTTTTAAAAGTAATTTTCAACTGTTTCTTGCTTTGACTCCTGATTTTGCTCTTCCAAGTAACATGTTATATTTTATTTCATATTCTAGGGAAGGGAAAAATAGATTGAAATTCATTCTGAAATAATCATTCCTTACAGGTGGGGAGTGGGTGGAAAATTTGGTCATATTCCACTTGTTAAGCACTGTTCAAGGCTAGTTTTAGGTGCGGGAATCATTTTTATTAAGACTTTTCCTTGCAAAAATAAAATAACTGGCTGTTCACAGAAACTTTGCAAGTCAAACTTCAATTCCAATATTTTACATTTGTCTGTATGTCTGCTACGTGTCAATGAAAATGCTCAAAGCACTGTATATCCTAATTTCCTCTCCATCAATCATACTATACTGCACCTCCTGCAATGTTGCAAAAGAAAGATAGGACCAAGTTGTAATGGTCTTTTGGATGCCTGTTTTTGTGAGTTTGTATAATTAAGGTGGGAGCCATTTCTTCAAGATATCATCTACATAAAAAGAATTCATTGTTTCCCTTATCTGTGCAGAAAATCAGATCCCACAGATATATAGCCAATTCCTGTGGTTTTCCCCACCGTAGCATGTAGCTACACCTGTGCTGCTTGTTATGGTGGTGGTGGTGCTGAGACTAATTGGGAGGCTTGGGAGAAGTAAGGGAACATATTTTCCCTCCTGATTGTCAATGGATCTCCTTAGATGTGTGCCAGCTGGTGCAAATCCCAGGAGGCAAAGGGATTGTGGCGACTCACTATGGAAGGCATAGCCTCTGGGGCAGGTTGCCTGCTCTGGGTGCCACCCCTCCCATCTCTGACACATTTCCCACCACCCACTTTGTGGGAAGGCACTCCTCTTCCTGCTGTCACACACTAGGCCTCTGTGGCCCCTTTGGCAGGAGTCCAGAAGTGCAGAGCAATGCATGCTGCTGGATTGCCATTTACAATGGCCAGAAAGTGTATTCTGCCATCTGAATACTAGTTCTGGCAGTGGACTGTGAAGATCGGATTGGGCAGAAAGTCTTTTTGTGGCCAATTGTGAAGACGAAAAGGAACAACTCCTCTGCATGCCACCTAGGTGCTTAGAAGGAAATATGGACGTCTAATACAACCAACAATAGTTGCCCCACAGCACCTAAGCTGAACGTCTTCTCTTCTTTGCACATGTAGCCATAGGGGAAGTTGAGGATTTCGAAAGCAAAGCCTTATCTTAAAGCTATAGCGAATGACATCAATTTTTAAATTAACATACAGCCCAATCCTATGTAACTCCCTGCATGATGATACAGCTGCTCTAACAAAGGTGCCCTGTATCCTGCGAAGGAGTTGCAGGCCCCGGCGCAGTGGTGTTCCTAGAGGGGGAGGCAAAATGCTCAGTTTTGCAGGAGCTGAGTTCCTGGGTAAAGTGGCCCCTTCCCCTCACCTTCATGGCTGGGAGAGTAAAGCCTTCAAGCTGCAAACGGTTCTGAAGGCAAGGGGAAGGGGCCGCTCTACATAGGAGCTCAGGCTCCTGCAAAACTGAGCATTTTGCCCCGCTCTAGGAATGCCAATACCTCAGAGGTCTCCTCCAGGTAATTGAACATTTGTTCCTTTGCCTGTGGATAAGCCCTAGCTGCCTGAGTGGGTCTAATCAGACCACGGCCAGCTGTAGCAGACCAGGTGGATCAGGGAAGGTGGATGGAGGCCATGAAGGGAGAAAGGATATCAACAGTACCACGGCTACTGATACCGGCCCCTTTCTGTCCTCGATCTGCCCTATTCCCCACCTTGAGGTTTGCCCTACTCCCCACCTGATCTGTGCCCCTGGAGCAAGGAAGCAAGTGCCTGCCAGCTCTGCACGAAGCTCTGCCAGCTCTGCAGCTCTGTTCCTCTTTGGTGTGGGTAGGGCTTGGCCTAGAGGTTGGCCTGGTGCTCTGCAGGCCTCACTCCACTCCTAGATTGCCTCAAGAAGTATGGAGGCCAAGACCTTGCTGACCAGACAGCCCTCAATATCCGCTGTGAGGTTTGTCTGTCCTCGTTTATAACCAAATAGTTTGATATTACTATGTCAATGCTTAAAATAGTTGAATATTTTTTCACTGAGAGGATTTAAGAGACTGGAAGGTTGTAAAAAAAAAGGACGTTGAGAAGAACGTTCAACATAAATGAAATCATCAATAAAAGGAAGCTTGTTCAGAAAATGCATGAGGGCATAAAGGACAATGCCATGCAGAAAAAGCAAAATGAGACACAATGGGTGGAAGAAAAGGAGGAGATGGTGGGAGAAGCAGTGCCTTAGAAGTAAGAAGAAATGGTAGTCTAACTGATGAAGTGAAGCTCATACAATACAGGCAGGCAGGAAGTGAGTGTGACACTATCATAGCAGATGAACAGAAGGAGATAGTTTGAATACTTTTGAACAATTATGAAGTATGTTTTGACAGGGGAAGCAGGTAACAGCAGTCAAAATGAGGAATTACCTCATTATAGGGATGACATTTGAGAAGAATTGATGGAGAGGAACAGGAGATGTTGCAGAGCAACATGGAGACTTGGAACCAAATGAATGAAGAAAGGTAGTAAGGACAGGAACTTGACAAATACTTGAGAGAAAAGTTGCATATGTTCACACCCACAAAAAAGTCCTCTGCAGGTTTTTCCCCCCTTCAATTTTTTTCCTTCTTGAACTTCTCAATTGAGAAAGAATTCTGGGTAACTGAAAACTGACAGACTCCATTTTGAACACTGGCTCTTTCAATGTAAAGCTATCAACATCGTGATTTGGTGGAGTCTACTCCTGGTGGAGTCAAGGACTAGTTACCTGCCTCTTATATGGAAATGTCTTAGGGCGCAATCCTAACCAACTTTCCAGCACTGACATGACATAACTGTGCCAATGAGGCATGTGCTGTGTCCTTCAGTGGAATAGTAGTCATGGAGGCCTCCACAAGGTAAGGGAATGCTGCATTGCCCTTATGCCAGTGCTGGAAAGTTGATTAGGATTGCACCCTCAATGGCTTAAAAGGGGCCTATTTCTTTTGTAGTTCCCCACAGGATGGAGATTCCAAATGTGCATAACCCTTAATGTTGCTAAGGAGGGAAAATGCACAGCATGAGTGAAGCTTGCAGTCCTTTTCATGTGTCAAAGTGCAGAGCAAGCACTTGCTGAGCAGGTCACAGAATTGCATGGCAAACAGAGGATTCTGTACTGGAGACAACAAGCTGAGCTTGACACTAGTGGCCACAATTGTGAAAACCTTGGTAAGTACGAATAATACCATCATGTTATATATCATTGGAAAGGAACTTTAATGCAGAATGCAATGAAATAAACTGCATTGGAATATCTGTATGCTATCAGAAGTTATGGCCAATTAGCCAGAAAATATTGTATTAATTAAATCTGATTTAGTCGTGGAGTTAGGGGCTACAAAAATCTTCTTTGACTCTGGGTAGCAGGTACCTTAGCTATGCCACCAAGAGCGCAATCCTAACTTGGAGTTAGGCCCGCACAGTTAGGCCAGCAAAGTTTGGCCAGCACAAGGGACACCGTGAAGTATGCTTGGACCACTCTCGGAGTCAGAGAGGCCAGCACACAGACGTGAGCCATCCTCCCTGACTCCGAGAGTGTTCCAAATGTGCTTTATGGTGGCTCTTGTGCTGGACAAACTTTGCTGGCTTAACTGTGCCAGCACAACTCCAGGTTAGGATTGCACCCTGAATAGTAATGCTCTACTATCCCCATTCAGGATAGTGTGCACACATGTAGAGATAATCTCTCACAGATTATTCTGGTGAAGAAATGAGTTTAATTTGGCTGTGGCTTGTAATTCAACAGCCCTTTTTGGTGTTGGTTTACCTGTTCACCTAAAATGGTCTTGGTGCTATTGAGCACTTACGTTACTTTTTGTGGCTCTCCACAAAAAAAGTCTTCCGTGCAAAAGTTCTGGAGGACATTTTCCTTCCAAATAACACTAATAGTGCAATTCTAAAAGGTGCGCACTAGCGCCGATGCGGGGCGCCAAGCGGCACCTTCGCATCAGCACCAAGCGGCACCTTCGCATCAGGACTGGCGCTGCAGGAGACAAGGGAGGGAGGCACCATTGTTGGATGGGGGAGGGTGGGGGGGAGGGTGATTCTGGGCAGGACGTGGGGAGGGGCGTGGGTGGGATATGGTCGGGCTGGCAGGCATGCCGGGGGAAGGCAGGCCTTAGATTCGGCCATAAGACCGAATCCAAGGCCTCATCCTGAGGCTGCGTGGCCCCAATTCGCGGTCTAATCTTTCACAAAACGATGCAGTAGTGTTTGCTGTTTAGAGTTACACAAAACTTCTTGCTATACTATGCTTTTCTATAATTGCTAGGAAGATGTACTCATAATGCTGCATACCAGCATGCATCTATGTCAGAGAGAAATCACTCCCTTTACAGTATGCTCATGAGATTCATTAGAGACAATGATAGACTCACTGCAATGAGACCTGAATTGGCGTGTATCTTTTGCATCAAACATATAAACATATAAAACATTTATATGTTTATAAACATATAAAAGGGCTTTCAAATGAACTGAAGCTATCATACTCCCAACCTTGCTGTTACCCATATTGAACCTTACCCAGAATTCCCATTAACTTTCCAGATAGAATGGGATCTTTGCCAATTAATTAGCCCAAGAGGAATTTTGCACCCAAGTTGTCAGAATAATACGGCTTCTCAATCTAATATGATGCACACCGATATTTTAAAATTAGCATCAACATTTCATGTGACATTACAATTAATATATGTTATTCTGCTCAATTTATCAGTGTCACACCAGCTAGCAACGACTATTTTGTTTCAAAGTGTGTAAGTCATGCATAGTAGATGAACTGTGATGCTTTCCAGGACTGTAATTTTTCTACCATTTGTTTTATAATAAGATAATTAGTTGCCATAACTGAAGAAGAAATGTATAGACTAGTGGTTCTCAAACTTTTTAGCACAGGGACCCACTTTTCAGAAGGCAATCTGTCTGGGACCTACCGCAAGTGATGTCATGGCCTGCAGTGCCATCATTGTGACATCAGAGCCTGCTGCTTTCCTGAGAATGCAGAAATAAATTGGGTTATTTCTCAGCAATTTTCCAATAGCAAAGTGAATCAGAGAAAAAAATCTTATTTACAACATTGACATAAGCAAAACAATCATTCAGCCTGCCCCCTTTCCAGCATCCCATTTTCCCATATTTTCAATATGGCTGCTGTAGGTGTTTCGTGACCCATCTGAAATTGGTTGTGACCCACTGGTTGGTCTTGGTTTGGGAACCACTGGTATAGACTGTTTATTAGCTTCTCTATATGCCAAGTGAGAAGGAATTTTGAAGTTGAATTCTAAATCCTCATTTGGGATTTTCCAAGCGCTTGGATCATGTGTTGGTGCCTGTAAATGTAACTTCACTATTTGAACTATCTCACTGAAACAATCGATGAATGGAAACTGCTAATATTTGGTGTTCGGAGCAATGTGGTGGGTTTAGCTTTGAGACTCCCACTGATCTTAATAGACACTATCCAGCATTGGCAGAAACCTTTGTGCATCCAGTCAAACACATTTTTCTTTTCATCAAACCACCTGCTATTAACATTATGAAGAGCAAAGCCATTGATCATAGAAACACATCCATCATTCTGCTAGATTTTTCCATGGAATGAATAATGCCTTTTGGGGGCGGGGGGGGGGCGGATGATAGTGGATGATTGGCCCAGGCCCAGGCCAATACAATGGTTGCTTTCTTATTGGTGGATTTCTTGCCAGATAAGAGTGATTGATCAAGATTCCTACACATAAAAGTATGGCTTTTCAGATCTTTATGTACCTAATAGAATATACATTGCTGGCTATTTATAGAAAACATTGTATAAGGGTCCAGGGCTTCTCTTTCTTATATAGAAGCCAAGGAGAGGATCTATTTATGGTTGCCTGGTAGTAAATCATAGCCAGGTATTTAAAAAAACAACCCACTTCTGTATTTATTGGAACCTAGATCCTTAGGTGCATCAGTATAACTAACTGCCCAATCCTGTCCCCTGCCATGTTATAGCATGAAGCCGCACCAATGTGCTGTGGTGGTGGAGGGAGTGATCAGACAGCCTGGAGGAGGTGAGTAAAAATACCTCTCTCTGTTGGTTGCCTGATCACTGATGGCGATCCTTCGACACACCCCAGCCATTTTGCTGGTATGTGTCCACATTTCCTATTCTCCTCTGTTTTCCTTCTTCCTTTCCCAGTACAAGGAACGGAAGCAGCAGTGTCATCCTGGCGGAACAGGCCGGTATGCCGTTCCGCTAGTTCCGCAGACGGGCCCGGGCCATGCCGCCTCTCCCGAGGACAGGCGCGCTGTTTCTGGGCGCTCTGAAATGGAGCGATTCCAGGCACAGGGAGGCATGGCTGGCCTCCGGGCGTTCTGGTTCCTGGCACGCCCGGATAACATCACTGAACGGAAGTAGGAGGATAAGCAGGTGTGGAAAGAGGTGGGTGCCCCCACCAATCTGCACCCTGCATCAAAAGTGTATGGGGCAGACTTTTCAGTTGGCCACATGGATGAGTTGGAAAACTAACCAGGAACCAGGCAGCAGACAGGCCAGAAACCACACAGTGGGTGTGTACCCACTACCTCTGGCTACTGTCGTGGGCAACTTGCCTTGGTCTGATGCTTGTTTCCAGGGATCAATGGGGGAGGACCATGGTTGGTTTGCAATGCATATGGGGCAAAGCACATGAAGCCCCCCCTCCCCGCAATATGTTGAAACTGTCACTGGTCACCCTGAATCAAAAGTGTATGGGGCAGAATTTTGCTCTGGGTTGAACTGGGAGCTTTGTCACAAAGGGATTGTCTGGCTTGCTGGAATGATTTCAGCTCCAGCCTTCTTTTTCTGTTGTATCAACCGTCTGTCTATGGCTCAAGGTGGTCTAGATTTCATGAGCTATTTTGTAGAGGGAAACAGTCATACCTTTGAACAGTAAGCTGGAATCAGTGCTGGGTCCCTGTTCACTTGGGAGTCTCTTCTTGCCGATCTGCCTCTAGGACTCCTCTCCACAATGTCAGTGGCAAAGGAAGGAAAGTCAGAGATCATCCTGAGCAGCATTAGCAAGGTCACAGCTGAATGAACAGCTAGAGCTGTTACAAATCTATTTAGCACATTACTCAAAAATGTAGGGCTTTGTGAAACTTCTCGTCACACAAGCACCTTGAAAATCCTTTATTAGCAAAACTGGAGTCAAAGCAATTAAAAACCTGGTGGTTGCCTTAGGGATGTTCTATGTCATTATTCAACTTGTGTGTTCTACTTTGTTGGTTCACTTGGTTGAACCTGGGACAAAAAAAGAAACCACAAAAGACAACTATACCAAGCGAGTTTATAGAATATTGTAGCAACCCCTAGCCACAGGAATTTCATGGCGACAACATCCATTATATTTGTATGGTAAAATTTTGCACATGTGAAATCCTCCATGTGCACATGGCACATGTGTCTCAGAGCATGGGGCAGTTCCAGTCTGCACCAGTTTCAGGAACTACTAGTGTTGCCTTCACTTCAATTTAAATCTTACCAAAGAAGAGGTTGTGCTAGGATGCTCCTGGAAACAGTTGCAGGTAGACCTCAAGTCCTTGTGTATATCTGCGAAGTCTGATGTCTATAGCAATATGTACTTATATACCGCTTTTCAACATGAAGTTCACAAAGCGGTTTACAGGCAAATAGTAACAATAATAAAGTTAAATGGCTCCCTGTCCCAGAAGGGCTCACAATCTAAAAAATGTAGGACACCCCAGCAACAGCCACTAGAAAGACTGCGCAGGGGTGAAGAGGGACAATTACTCTCCCTCTGCTAAATATAAGAGGAATACCATTGGAAAAAGTGCCTCTTGCCCAGTTAGCAGGACAAGTGCTTCTTGCCCAGTTTCTATATGCTTGTAGAAAATCCAGGAAAATACAGTTCATATGGGTTTTGGTATTTTACAATGCTTTTGCTGCAATCATAAACATAATGACCTGGGAATAGTCCAATGTTACCTTTCAGGTGTGGCCGTGCACCTCCCAGTGAAGATCTGTGCACCACAAAGTTTGGCAACCCAGAAGTTGGGCGAAGATGTCATGACATCATTGCCAAATGCCTGGCATTGTCGCTGCAACTGTACAGCTGATGGAGGAGACTGTACAGCAACATGAACCCCTTGGTGCTGGAAGAAGCCTTGTTGAACTCAATGGGATATACTTCTGAGTAGACAGGCATAGGGTTGTACTATTACGCAAGCATGGAGGACAGCACCCATGGATTCTCAGACTCAAGTTCTTTCCATATTTTATTTATTTATTTACAAATTTATACCCCGCTTCATCTCCCTGATGGGCCATCAAAGTGGCATATCAAACCCCCACCCCCAATCCCTGTATACGTTACTTGCACAACCAATTTTTCACAGCTTCTGGATCAACTATTTTCAACCACTGTACCATGGCAAATTGATGTGCCACAAATGGTCCACAGGTGTGCTGCAGGAGTTTGGGAGAGGGTCATTTAGTAGTAGGACCATTGGAGGATGTGACATGCCCTCCCCACCAAGAGTGCAATTTGCCTTGTCAATTATCAAAAAACTGATGGTGTGCCCCAACAATTTTAGTGCTTTGTCAGTGTGCTGTGAGATGAAAACGATTGAAATTCATGATTCTAGATACTGTGAGGATGCAATCCTAAGAGTGACGTTGGGCCAACGCAACATGCTTGCGCCAGCCCAACATCACTAGCGCCGATGCTGGAGCACCGACTGGCATCCTCGCATCAACGCTAGTGCCATTGGGCTGACACTAGCAGCATTGTTGGCCTAACTGTGTCGGGCAGAGGGGCCGCAGTGCCACTCCTGCACCAGCCGAACTCGGCTGGCGCAAGAGCAGTCCTGGGTGCAGGGAGGGCATTTCTGGGCTGGGGGGGGGCGGGCCAGTAGGTGTGCTGGCCTGGGGGCAGAGATGGAATGCAGCTGGTAGGCCACATCCAAACCTCTGTACCCAGGCTGCACAGGCCCAATTCGGACCACGTGGCCTCCTCGGGTCTACGTCTGCCATTTAGCAGATGCAGATCCGAGGAAACCATAGGGGAGGCTGGATCCTCCCTTGGGACAAGGGCGCAAACATGCCTCGCTATTCCAGGGCAGTTTAGGATTGCTGTCTCAGAAACAGTTCTGAGGAAACTCTTCTCTTTGAGTATTCAACTGGGGAAGTGCTGTAAGTAAAGAAGAAACTCATTTTCCCCTCCCTGGTTTGCCTGAAGTCCATACATTAAGGTCAGATTTTTTCAATATTATCATTTCTTTTGTCAATATGTCAAGATTTATATAGCTTTTTTCTGAGGCTGTTGTTTTATCGCAGGGTCTCTCCTGTCATTACCTAATTAACAGAGTGATCAAATCCCTGCCTCTCATTAGAACTCAGGTTGCTGGCAATTATTTCTCTTTCCTTGCCAGGGTTTATTTATCAATGTCTACTTGTTACCACTGCTCTGATAAATCTGTTTTTAACTGGAGTGTCTGACTTACAGGCCGTGACTATCAGAAAAACACGGCCATTCAACCCAGGCTGATATTTTCTCTTCCACTCAAAGCTCATTTCAACTGGATGATGTAGCCTCTAGGTCTGTCTGAAGATGCACTGATCTGTGATTTGACACTACATTCAATTATCGGGAAAGGGAGGGGGAAAGATAACTTTGTAATCCATTAATAAAATTGTCATTATAGTTTATCTTATTCTACATCAAAGGAATTTGGGAGTTGATTTTCCCCAATTTTTATTGTTTTAATATTTTAATTAAAATATGCAATTTATTATATGAATCATCGATGGCGACTGGATACAACAGCTCAGATTTACATATGAAAGCAAGTAAGACTATTATATCGCATTGTCAGCATTTTTTTTTACAAAAAGGATGCAGACCTGCCATAGATACTTTAATGTTCTTGCAGATTCTGAGGATCTTTCTTCAGAGAAATCTATATTAAAAATAATCAAAAGCATCCTAATTTTCTCGTGAGAATCAAAGTTAAAAAATAGTTTTCATAAGCAATGAAAATATGTCTCCATTTATTGTTCCATTCTAATACAACTATGCAGGCCAGTTGCAATACTTAGAAGTTAGTTGTCCTCTGTCTGATTTAATCCCAAATGCCCCAATCTAGCAATAGTCATTTTTTTGTGCAGTGCAGATGAGAATGTTGCTTATATAGGTTGTATCAAAGGGGGTGAAGGGTCCCTGCAAACAAGTAGCTCAGCTTCCACTCCAAGTCCTGGACCTCTGCGGTAACTGGAAGGAAAGTTTAATTCTTCCATAATTATTATGATACTTCAACAAAGCCTAAGCTGGTTATAACCATACTGGACTCGTTATGTTCTGCAATTGTTATACATCATCATAGTTTGTGATGGGCTGGTTATAGTCTGCGATTTAGGATCTAGCCAAGTTCCTGGACATCACAGAAATATAGTTGTAGCAATATTGTTGTAGCATTCCAAGCAATGTTTTCTGGAGGTCAGCTGGTGTAATTTCCTCAAGGCCAAGAATGTCAAAGTGTTACTTCAGATTTCTAGGCACTGCTCCAAGGGCTCCAAAAACAATAAGCACACAATATTGGCCGCCTTCTCCCAGAGACGCCCAAGTTCTACTCTCAGCTCTTGGTATCTTATGATTTTCTCATGTTCTTTATCTTCAAATCAACTGTCAGTCACGATTACAATATCAATGAGCCAAATGAGATTTTTATTTTTGTCAACTACTATTATACTATCTGGTGTATTGTGTTCTAGAAGTTAAGTCCTAAAGGATCTTTGCTTGGTTGTTCTCAAATTTTGGTGTGCCGGTAAATAGTACTGTTTGTCCAGATTTCAGTGAGACATAGTTGCAAATCTGTTGTGACGTTCTTTATAATCAATTAGCCAATTTTACTACAGGTACTGACCAGATGATCGACTGCTTCATCTTTCATCTTACAAAATTGACACTAGCTGTTGTCTCTGGTCTTCTCTTTGCTTTGATAGTATGTGCTGCAAGGGCCTGCTCCTGTGCGGTAGGATAAGACCTTCTGCTACTTTCTCCAAGTGTCCATTCTGCAGTCATTTCCATGTTTTTTCTTTATCAAAGTCTTTCAAATATTGCCTGTGAAGTTTTTTTCCTTTTCAATTCTCTATGCGTGTTTGAACTTCAGCCTTTTTGTAGTCTACATTCTCTCACTTTCAGTAAGTCCCCTTAGAGACTCCAAACAGTAGTCCTTCTTTGCTCTTCTTGATATAATCATTGCGCTCATTTTTTCATTTTTTATTATTATTATTATATACAAAAGGCTTCGATGAACACTTATGAAGCTGCTTTATACTTTATCAGAGCATTGATCAGTCTCTAGCTTAGCATCCAGGGCCGTATTAGCCCATGGCTGGGCCCCTAGGCTTTCAGATATTTTGGGCCCCCTTCAAAACTCTTCAGGAGAATTCCTGCCACACTGAAGTGAAGCCCCTGGTGGAGAGGAAGGCAAGCAAGGTTCTTCTCTCCCCCTTTACAAATAAGGCCTCTGCAGCTTATTATTATTATTATTATTATTATATTATTATTATTATTATACATTTATTTATATACCGCCTTTCTTAAGATCACTAGATTTTTCTAATGATTGAACTCAAGGCGGTTTACATAGGCAGACTTTCTCACAAACCCGAAGGTTTTTACAATTTACAGAATGTTCTATCTTCCAAGAACAACACTCCTACAGATCTTTCTTTCTGGATTTAGCCTTCTTTCTTTAGCCACCCGTCTGTCGTCTGCTGGCTGATGAGGCTTCCCTGCTGCCACCAGAGATGCAGCTGATTTCAGCACACTCCTCCTCCCACGAGGCAGCTGAAACTCAGCTTGTAATCAGCCGCAGTTTCCAAGGTCTGCTGCTCGCAGAGACTTCCGGCAGTCCCGAGCTCACGACCTTGAGATCTTCAGGTGTTATCTTCGGGCAAACGGAGGCATTAACCCTCTCGGCTAAATCTTCTGCCCCTTAATAAGGCCCCTAACCTTAGGCAATCCAGCCATAGGCAGGCTTCTCACAGACCCAGGCTTGCATGGAAGCTCCCCACCGCCACTCCTAAAACAGCAGAAATACAAGCAGAAATCTGAGGAGCAAAACCTGAAATTGTTCCCAAAAGGGGAAGAAAACTCACAAACGGACCCTTGCATGGAACCTTCCATTCAGCCTCCATGTGCAGCTCACTCCCTGGAGGTGGGGCTTGCCTACGTGGGAGAGCTCTGAAAGCCTTGCCTTGGCTGTAAAGGCTTGCTGTAGTGTTTTGCCAGTTGAAGGGTTGGCGGCCAGGATGGGAGGGCCAACTCTGGAGACCCATACAATAGGCTGACACTCAGACATGTCAACTTGATGGGCCCTAGTCCCTGTGGGGCCCCTAGGCTTCAGCCTACTCAGCCTAATGGATAATACAGCCCTGGCTGCATCTTCTTAGAGTAGCAGCAGATAGGATCCTTTCCCTGGCAATACCAGGAACTGAAGATGCATGATTAGATGTGGTCCCCCTGTTGCCGTGGAACCAAAGTGCAGCCATCTTAAGTCTTTTGCTTAGTGACTTGTCTAGGGCTGTGAAAATATGTAACTGTTTTCCATCTTTGCTTTCTCTGTTTTCACTCATTTGCCTCCATGTAAACGTTCAGTGTTGCTAATTCTCACCATAGATAGAAAACTGGTTCTAGCCAGCTTCCTCCTCCCTTATCAGAATAGTCACGGCATTCTCATGGCCCAATTAGCTTAGAGCATCTTGTGTCTCAGCCCCTGTGATGTAATTTCCAACCAAGCAGGTACTTGGAGGGGAAAAGGAGGGGGGGTTTATAAAAATGCTTGTAATGTATATTTTTTTTTGTCTTTTTCCCTGCCTTTCAAGGGAGACTGACCCGCCTGCGCAGGTGTAATAAACATGATCCTCATACTCTCTCGTTTGGTTGTTTGCCTTTTTAAATGCAGTCCCCACGATAGAAACTAATCCTATACTGCCTTAGAACAGGCAAGCTGATAGGCTGGCACTGTATCTGGTGCAGTACAGGAGGCAGCTGGAGGCCATATCAGAGTAAGGGAATATTTTATCCTTACCACGGGGTAGGCCGCAACAGCCCCAATAGGGGTACTTGGATGTGTGCCAGCATAATTGCTGGCACAGATCTGAGCAGTCTGTCCAAGGCTGATCTGGCTGGGCTGGGCTGAGGGTTAGGATCCAGCATAAGTGCCGGATCCTGTTTCCCACCATTCCTTCTGCCCTCCCTACACCCCAAAACGCTTCCCACCCTCCCCCCCCTCTAACCCCCCCTGGAGGCTGAACTTGGCCGGCGCTTCCCCACTTACCCAGGGTGGCATGGAAGCAGGATCCAGCCTCCGTGGGCCGGCATAACTGCCCACATCAGCCGATCTGCCTGTACAAGTGGCACAAACCTGCCTTACAGCACATTTGCGATACTTTCAGGCTAGCACAATTGACATGCGCTGGCCTAAGGGCACAATAAGATTGTGGATTTTAGTATACATGCCATGTATACTAAAAATAAAATAAAATGTAGCATATGAATACAATGATGCAGGTAGCTTAGGAAATATTACTAGTTTAATAAGAAAAAATGCTGTTAAAATCTCAAAGAAAATGCTATCTGCCGGGAAGAGAACTTTTATCTTTAAAAGGGGACATTTTAAATTTAAAGTTATCAGAATTTAGTTGCACAATACTGCTAATTGAATTTTTTTCATTAAATTATTTCACCTTTACACCCAACTAATTTATTATTCTTCCTTGGGCATTTTGTCAGGGTTAGAAAATATACTGGTTATATTAAAATGCCTAGAAATGGAGATACCTTCAGAAATGTGAAATAACCCCAAAACAGCTTCTAAATATAATACCCATTTTACAGCTCCTAATTTGCTGAATCTCACAACAGGATGGGCTTTTCTTTTTCTTCATTAATTCTTTGCCTCCGGCCATTCTTCAGCTAAAATTCTGTTTTGCTTAAGTATGTTTGAAAGAATCCCTTCAGCTCTGGGATAAACTTTACAAAGATTGAGCAGAACTGGAACGATTTCAACTATTTCACTGTCTAATGCCGATGATACTTTTCAAGTCCTTATTTGAAAGCTGTATTTTTTGCCCGTTACATTTTTGATCTTTAAATTTGACTAGGTTAAAAAAAATGACCAAATATAATCCTTGTTTGTGAAGAAAAAAAACATAAGAAGCAAATGGATTTCACAGTATAGAAAATGGGATAGGGGAGATGCTTTTTGAAACAAATGGTAAGTCGTCAGGGTAAACTTGAATGTAATATTTCTTTTTCTTTCTTTCTTTTTTTTTAAGACTAGAAAATAATAATAGAATGCTTCCCCCGAGCCTTAGGGAAAGTTTTCAACAGCCTTTGCAGATGTAATTTCTTTCAGAGGGGAGCACATTGGGGACATTATGTTGCCATGAGCCATTGCTGCTTTATTATGCAAATAGAGAGGTGGCCCCTCTTGAGGGTTTAGTAGGGCCTAGTCACTGAGGGGAACCACGATGCAGGCCTGGGCAATTGGCTGCAGAAAGAAACCTTTTGTTCCAAACACTTGAGTGTCTCTCTCTCTCTCTCTCTCTCTCTCTCTCTCACACACACACACACACACACACACACACAGAGAGAGAGAGAGAGAGAGAGAGAGAGAGAGAGAGAGAGAG
>JAJKFI010000001.1:17765312-17784708 GCA_029204185.1 Lerista edwardsae
CTCTCTCTCTCTCTCTCTCTCTCTCTCTCTCTCTCTCTCTCTGTGTGTGTGTGTGTGTGTGTGTGAGTGTGTGTGTGTGTGTGATCTCCAACTCTAGTGAGCATGGGAAGGTATCTTAGATCACACACATATACACAATACCACCTGCCTGGACGAAGGTGGCGTAAAGAGACTGATAGCACAATTCTAACCTAGAGTTAGACCCTCACATTTAGGCCAGCAAGTAGGCCTGCACAAGAGACACCATAAAGTATGTTTGGACCACATAGATGTGCACCATCCTCCCGGACTCCAAGAGTCCTCCCTGACTCCCCTGACTCCCCGAGTGGTCCAAATGCGCTTTTTGATGGCCCTTGTACCAGTCAAACTTGGCTGGCCTAACAATGCTGGCCTAACTCCAAGTTAGGATTGCACTCTGAGCTTCAGCAGCCACTGAGTACATAAAGCTTCACCCCAGCACAGTGTCTTTTCTAGCGGCTATTGCTGGTGGTGTTCTACAGTTTTTTAGATTGTGAACCTTTTTGGGACAGGGAGCCATTTAACGTTTTTTCCCCCTGCTTTGTGAATTTTTTGTGTGCTTTGTGAATTTTTTGTTGAAAAGCGGTATATAAATACTGTTTGATTTATTTTGATTTTGATTGATTTTGCTGATAACCTGGCTGCAGCATCTGACCAAAATTTTCAGAGCAGCATGCTAAGAAGCACTGTTCGTATTAAGGGTTCTGCTTCTCCATGTTTCCTCTCTCGTGTTTCTGAGGGCGCAATCCTCAACTGAGTTAGGCCGGCATAAACTAAGTCAGCAAAATTTGGCCAGCACAAGGGCCACCGTAATGTATGTTTGGACCACTGTTGGAGTCAGAAAGACCAGCGCACAGACATGCGCCATCCTCCCTGACTCAGAGAGTGGTCCAAAAATGCTTTATGGTGGCCCTTGTACCGGCCAAATTTTGCTGGTTTAGCTTATGCTGACCTAACTCCTGTTTAGGATTGCGCTGTCAAAGTATGTTGATTGCGCTTCAGGACCGTTAAATGTGACTCTCCCTCCTCGGTCACATTCCGGCTAAGTGTGGCACCCATGCAATCCAAATTGATTTGCAGAGTTGGAGTACAGCAGTTGCCAGTCTTTTTCTCTTTTCATCTGGGGAGAGCAGGTCTGCTTATCTTGAGCATTAAGATGTTTTCTCCCAGCTTGTCGCTGCGTATTCTTACAAGTGGAAAAAGGAGATAGACATTTGAGGAGCAGGTGTGAAGAATTTCCCATGTATCAGAACATTTTCAACCGCAAACGTTGCTGTCGCTATTTTTTTTTTCCAGCCTGATTCCAAGGTCAGCTGATACTGAATTCAGAGGCAATTACAGTAAATCAAATTGTAGAAGATCCCTACGGGGCCGTTTCAAGATACCTTTGGTACATGGGCCTTTTCCCCTCCTCCCTTCCCTTCTAACCCTAGAGCTCCCACATCTAGCAGCTGCTTTCTTTTTGACAATTCGTCACTCCTGAAAAATGTTTGCAAGCACTTTGGATAATTTCCAATTCATTCTTGCAGGAAATGAGGATTTGCTTCCTCACTTGGGATACCTGCTGCTAGGTTTATTCACTAATAAGCATGATAAATGTTTTAGCCTTTGATCAGTGCTAATTTAACAAGTAAGCTCCACAGAAAAAAAAAGTCTTTGAGGCTCAGGGGCTCAAGACGGCGCATGAGTTGGAAATATGATTGATTGTGTTGCTGTGAGAAATTTCCATAAAAAAATCTTTTATCATGCTGCTGTATTTTGAACAATTAAATCAAAAGTGAAAGACACCTTGCTTCCAGTGCAGGGAGAGACGAAGACGCAACTTCACACAACTTTCTGTCAAAACTACATAGGTTGATTTTCCAGGGACATTTTAAGTCTTCTCTTCAACTTATAGATTTTTTTTTTTGCCCATGCTGGTCATTTTTCTTTTAGTCATACACTGTTAGTTTTTTTTGGTCACAAATAATATATAACTCACTCACTCACTCACTCCCCCCTCTCTCTGTGTATGACTCATGCGTGTGTGTGTGTGTGTGTGTGTGTGTGTGTGTGTGTGTGTGTGTGTGATTTCTCTCTTTTTTCTAGAATAAAATCTGGGGGGAAATGAAGAAGAGACAATGCAAGTCTCTTTTTGAGGGGGGAGGGGGGAAGATTGTAAACAAAGCAAGATATGATGTCCAACATCAGTCTTGAAGGATAGCTTTCTGTGTCCTGAACAACAGAAACATAGAATGATGAAGGATACTTAATAGCAAAGCATTTTACAATGTTCTATATTCTGGAAGAGCTCCCATCTGCACAGTGGCGTCTCTATAGGGAGGGCAGAGATCTAAGTTTTGCAAGAAGCCTTACTTTGCAGTGGAAATCACTCCTTTCCTGCACCGTTTTAGCCAATTCTCACAGAGGAAAGCAACATCTTGGCATTGCTTACTGGCTACAACAGCAAGGGAGAGGAGGG
Source organism: Lerista edwardsae (assembly GCA_029204185.1). NCBI lineage: Eukaryota > Metazoa > Chordata > Lepidosauria > Squamata > Scincidae > Lerista > Lerista edwardsae. The sequence goes on from JAJKFI010000001.1 coordinate 17,767,792, forward strand.
ATTGACATGACGGTAAGACTTCTTGCAAAACTTAGAGCTCTGCCCTCCCTGTAGAGACGCCACTGCATCTGCATTGCTCATCCCTTCGTATGTTTCTTCTGTTCACTCCCATCATTCCTCACACATACTACCTGAGCCACAAACTTGTGAGGCAGAAGAGAGCCAATGTGGGAAGATCTACTTTCAAATCCCTTTTCCTTCACAAACTTTCACTGGGTGATCTTTCTCTCAGTAAAACCTATCTCAGTGGGGTGTTGTGAGGCTAGAAAGGGAGCTGGGATCATATGTCCTCACCTTGGAGCAAGTAGTAGTAAATAAAGTAGTAAATAAAAGTCTATGATATTTTCACTAGCATATTTTTACTGCCAACTAGGGTAATTACTGAATATCAGCACTGTGTGGTGTATAGGTGGAAGGTGAGGCACAACAATCCCACTGTCTTCCTTCAAAAAGTGCCACCACCATTGTAGCTGCCACTGTGGCAGTGGTGACACTTTTGAAGGAAGCCTGTGGGATGGCCATACTTCACCTTCCTTCCACACACCATTCATCTCTGCTGAATATCCCATGCACAAGTACATGGTTACTTTATAAACACCTAAGCACTCCCCAGCCCCAGAACTTCTGTTAAATAAGTTCATTGGATTGGGTGCAGCAGTCACTTCAGCGGCATACCGTAACAATTTGTCGAATTACAACAAGCTGACATACTGATAGTTACGGTGGGGTAACAATTGGCCTTACCACACCAGAACCTGTTATGATACTATTGTTGTAACCTATTTGATTTCAAAATGTTCAGTCCGTTTATGGGCCTTCCTCATGAAAAGGACCACCCAGTTTATTTAAATGGAGGAAGCATATCTGCATGCACATGAACATGACAGACATATTGAAGCACATGAGGCTTTCAACGGAGAGCAAGACAAATTCTGCAGCATTAGAAGGCTTTCTCCTATAGCTTTGCATTTGCATGAAACGTCCTGGCAGAAGTATACACTTGGAAAACAAATGTATGCAGATAGGCTGTATGAGTGTCCTGCATATATCTTTTCCAATTGAGTACTTAGGAAAGTAGTATTTCTGAACAAATGCATATGACTCATAGACATTTGCAAGAGTTGAAAGTGCTATTAAATCGAAACTTCAAAGGAATTTAGTGGATTCCGAACACCAAGTCTGGTGAATATTGAGGTTACAGTCCTTGTTTTACTTTGGACTCCCATTTCAAAGTCTGTGAAATTATTATGTATCACATTGATGTCACTGTTCGGCATACAAAATACTTTGCAACTCTTATTTATCTCCCCAAGGAAGGTTCAAGATTTCTATTTGAAGAAGCCGCCTGTGATGCTTAAACATTGCGCATGCTTACTTCCTGGAGAAAAAAAGTGATCTGTGACATCCCCTGGCTTCACACATGCCAAGCTGCTTTGTGTTGCAGTTGTTTTTTTTGGTTGGACATTTGTTATTATTCACTAATAAAGGGGGAAAAACCCACAGGTGAATCCAAACCATCTAAATGTGGGATACTTTAGAAACTGCCTTTTCCCATGTCCAGCTCTCTGCACATTGGGATTAAGTAGGAATAAAATACAGTCAGTCCTCATTATTTGATAGGGTTAGGTTCCTGGATTTCCTTGTGGCTAGCAAAATCACAGATAACAACCCATTGATCCCATAGGATCCCATAGGTTAGGTGCAATGGGTACCTTATCTGCCATCAGAATAATCCAGCAGAGACCCTCAGGAAGGAATCAAAGTGCAGCAGGATGTGCCAAAAGTTCTCTGAATGCTGCAGAGATCTTCCAGAGGCTGCAGGGATCTTCAGAATGGCACCTGCAACCAGCATGGACCCCCCAAACATGGCCAGTGGATGCTTCTGCCAACCATTTTAAAGGGGTCAGCACTGGTCGCAGGTGCCATTCTGAAGATCCCTGTAGCCTTTGGAAGGTCTCTGCAAAGTGGATAATGAAGACAGAGGTGCAGATAAAAGGTAAGTTGCAGATAAGCAAATTTGCAGTTGCATATAAAGAGGATTGATTGTGGGTGCAATCCTAAACTGAGTTAGGCCAGCATAAGCTAAGTCAGCAAAGTTTGGCCAGCACAAGGGACACCGTAAGTATGTTTTGACCACTCTCAGAGTCAGAGGGGCCAGCACACAGGCGCCATCCTCCCTGACTCCGAAAGTAGTCCAAGCATGCTTTATGGTGGCCCTTGTGCTGGCCAAACTTTGCTAGCTTAGTTTATGCCAACCTAACTCCAGTTTAGGATTGCGCTCTGTACTTTAGAAATCACTATAGTTCACAGTGGGAAAATAGTGAATAGGACTTTCCTGTGATAGCACCCCTATTATGGAATCCCACTTCCCCACCCCCAATATTTCCAGGCAGATGGTGAAGATGTGTGTTCTGCCAGGTTTTTCTACATCGCTCAGTGCTGGATGTTACTCTTGTTAGGCTGCTTGTTTTCAATTCATATATATTAGCAGAGACAAAGTTATGAAAGGGGGCTTTCAAAGATCACTACCGCAACAGACAGGAATCCTGTCGGTCTGCTCCAGCTTCTGATGAATTCTGTAGCAGTGTTTTCCTATTGAATTTAATGGCTTATAGATGATGTGGGAAGTATGTCAAAAGAATGGCTCTGCTGTTCGGTCTCATATGTTCCTATTCGTTGGTGCAACGTACAAACAGATCTAACCCTGGGTACAGATGGCAGACCTTATGATGTGGAAGCGTAAAGTCATGTGAGGAAAACAAGTGACAGTAGGTTATGTGCAGTCACCTTTTGCTTCTCCCTTAACATCTGAGGGTTATTGGAGAGAAGTCTGATGAGGCGCAGGGAGGAGAAAAAAAAAATAAGAGTGGACTTAAAGATGCTAGCTGAGCGAATGCCAAAACCAAAGTGGGGGAAAAATAGCTGCCATACACGATTAAATTATTTCCTGAAAACAGCCACTGCCAGATCCAGAATGCCAGAGATTTCAAATATGTAAAGCTGGATGGCTGAGCTGAGCTTTGAAGCAGAACAGTCAAAACAGGGATGTTAAATCATCTTTCAGCCCATATGTTCCCACAATATAGGAGTTAAGGTTATTGTCAAGGTTATACAGAGTACATATGAAAGCAACCAACCAGACTGCACAGTGTATAAAAAGTAGCAATTAGGATTGTTTAGTAAAGTTGTCAACTCTGACAGAAGTTATAACAGATTTTTTTTTCAAGGTGATGTAACTTCAGAAATTCCTGAAGGCCCTGTTAAAATTTCCAGGATTGCTGTCATTCATCACTAGGAAATTTTTGTGGATTCCTGGAGACTCCAGACCACTGGCATAGCTAATGAAAGTGTAGCCCAGTGCAGACAGCAAAATGATGCACTGGATAAGCTGTCACAACAGGAAGTGACATTACAGTATTTTCATTATCTTGGTGTTTTGGCCATAACTTTTGAGAGAATGAAGATATTACACTCTGATTCGTTCCATTACATTCTGCATGAAATTTCACATAAAATGATATATAACATGACAGAAGTATTCCTAAAAAACAAAATTTTAATAAACTGCAATTTTCACGTAACAGTTGCATTTTTTCCTGGTTTTTTGGCCATAACATTTGATAAAGATATTACACTCTGTTTCCCCCCCCCCATTAAATCTGCATTAACTTCTGCATTGAATAGTATATCACATGACTGTATTATTTGTGCTTACCAAGGTTTTCACAATGTTGGCCATTATTACCAAACTCAGCTTATTGCCCCCCTAAGCTTGTTGCCTGGTGCAATTGCACCCCCTGCACTTCTTGAGCTATGCCCCTACACCATACCAGTCTTGGAAGCAGTGGCGTAGCTACATAAGTACAGCAGGCCACAGTTGCGCTGGGCTACATGCTGCTGGCTGCTGGGGAGGGCAACAGTCTGGGACTACTTTGGAGATGAATCTGTGTGACTGGGGCTATGTTGGGGGGGGGGCTACAAAATCTACTTTGCACCAGGTAGTCTACTTTGCTTAGATATGCCACTGCTTGGGAGGTCAACAACTTTATTATTGAAGGACAGCAATTAGCGGGAAAGAAAATATCCTGAACATATAGCAAGGGTGGAAGAAAATTTGGATTTTTGCCCCTCAGAGACTGATGAATCCAACTGGTTTTCATACTATTGAATAGAATTCAGTAGATATCCTGGGCGTTCGACACAGTTGCTTCTAGGAGCCCCTTGTCCTTAGTAGAGCCTGTTTTGCACCTTAGAGCTGGAGCCAGAAGCAGTTGGAATAATGGCTAGATTGCCAACAAAAGAGAACTGAGGCCAAATCCAGCAAAACATGAGTTACAGCTTATTTTATAATCCATTCTATATTCATGTTAGGAAAAGGGGCATCTCAATCATGGTGTCACCATTATATCATTCCTCCCAAAGAAGACCGATTTGGTCCCATAGCCTTTTGCTTTCCTCCATGCAACAGAACCATAGCTTTTCCACAGAGCATTGCGAGGAGGACCTTTATGATAGGGTTCTTTTGGACTCCTACTGACTCATGCAGTCTGGTGGTCCATATTTTTCTATATTTTTTCATAATACCTGTTTTGAAAAAAAGTTTTAATATGATACTAGCCACTTATAGGGTGCAATCCTAACCAACCTTCCAGCATTGACATAGCCATGCCACTGTGTATTGGAAAAGGCAGGAGATATCCCGAGGAGATAGGGAATGGTATCAGCAATGACCCCTTGTCCCAGATTAGCCAGGGATTACAGGGTTAACCCCCAAGGTCTCTGCAAGCCTCAGGAGCACAGCTGCAGGCTGATGAGGCCCCTGGCTAGGGAGGGATTAGCACAGGTGCAGATGGATGTGGCTGATGGTAGAGCTTGCCTAGCAACAGACACTGATTGGCCTGCCTCAGAATAAAGTTGGAGGCAGGAGCTGCACCTGGGTAGGTGCTGGACAGGAGCACCTACGTAGGTGCTGGAGGAGGGCACCAGGTAGGTACTGGATGGATGGTTAAAGGAAGGATGATTAGCACCGGGTAGGTGCTGGATGGATGGATTGGGACTGACTGATGGAGTGCTGGCTGAACTGCCTGCCTGAAGGACTGTTGGATGGACTGGATGGATTGCTGGATTGGATAGAGGAAGGTAAGGTTATTGTGGGGAATAACCATTGGGAGTTGATGTATGTCTGCTACGCCCCTGGAGCCACCAAGTGGAGGAGGCAGTTGTGGCTTAGGCAAGCTGACTGCCTATTGTTTGGTGGTGGGGTTTGTTGGGTCTAGACTTAGGGTAGTTTGGAGCTAAGCCAGTGATGAGGGCAGTCTGGAGGAGGCTGGCCAGCCGATGATCCCAAAAACTGCTGGAAGAGAGGAGGCCCAGTGGGTGACTGACCCCCTCCCACTTGCCTATCTCTGAGGCCGCTCTGGAGGGGAAACTAGTTAGCCTAGTGTGGGCATTGGGGCACTTGGGGAGGCCCAGCAGGGAGAATTTGGCAGAACACACTGGAGCACGTGCTGCATCCTGCGGTTGGAGGGGAGGCAGTCACAGAGGCTCCTCAAAGTAATATAAGGGAATGTTTGTTCCCTTACCTTGCAGTTGCATTGCCCTTACCCCAGTATTGGAAGGTTGCTTAGGATTGTGCCCTAAGGGATTCTTACAACAGGTAGCGAAATATAAGCATTTAAATACATAGCTAAGTCAGAATTAACAATACTGGGCTAGAAGGACCATTAGCCTGCAACCATATAAGGAAGAGGTCTCCTTTATATTTGTATATGTGTATCTCCTTTATATGTATCTCCTGGCTAGTATGTGTCCTCAAGATTCCTTCAGCAAGATATTCTGGGTGCCCTGAATATGCCCTGATACGTCTCCAGTAAATCTATGTGGGTCATAAGCAGGCACTTGGTGAAGTCCACAGAACTATCTCTCTAAGAAACAGGTCCTCAGGCTTAGTAAAACATCAACCATCCCATCTGCATTACCAGATGAGACCTTCAAGCCCCCAGTGCAATAGGGCAATAATCAGAGTCTTTGACTCATTAAACATGTAGGGTAAATGCACCTTCTCCAGGTAACAATGGCTATTAGCGCTTTAATCAAGCTCCCCAGTGGGAAGGATAAAGTGAATAGTCAAAATCCCTCCCCAAGTGGGTTAATCCTGCTCTAAGGAAATAACAGTAGATATTGTTGGAAAAGAAGGCAATGGGGGGGGGGAAGATAGAGGTGTAAGCTGTTTTTTTTTCCACTTTCTGCTGCATGTGTATATAGAATATGTGGAGGGGGAGTGCACCAGCTGCTCTTGAGAGTATGTTTTGTCTTGCACGATTTATGTAGTGGAAGGGGAAAGGGACTCCTATGTAGAAATGGCTATGAGACAGCCAGTGGCGTACCTACAGGTGGTGGCATGGTAAGTACCGCAAGCATTGCAATGCACCATGCAATGCTTGCAGTACTTACCATACCATACCCTTCCCACTCACTGTCTCAGCCATTCCAGGAAGCAATGGGAACGTGCAGCAGTGCCTGTGCATTGCCATCACTGCCCAGAATGGCTCTGACAGCAAGTGGGAGGAGCCATTTACACGGCCATTGCAGCACTGTGAAGCAGGATGTGAATATAAGGAAGAATGTCAGAACTTAATACCAAAACAAACGTCGCGATTTCCATGGTGTTGCTTCTCTGAGGGGACAACCCTCCTTCCCACCAGGACATTTTGAGCTACTCTCCATGAGGATTGCAGACGGTCCTCATGTTGTGAGACCAGGGCCGGTGAGCAGTGGTGTAGGTGTGCATACATTGCACCCGGGTTGTGCATACATTGCACCATAAATTTTTTTGCACCCCCCCCCCATATGACAAAATTATTTTTAGTGATAGTTATGACATAAAATGGATAATAATGGCCAGAGAAGAAGCGCAGTGTACATTTTTTTACTGAACTCTCTCTGTATGTCAGCGCAATCCTATACCCCCCTCTGTGCCTGTGCTATGCTCTTGTGCCGGTCGAATGCTGCCGCAAATGCGCTATAAAGCAAGTCCGCGTTGGCGCTATGGTGCTCAGCCGGCACACGTGGAAGCACCTACGCTCAGGTGCCGCCGTGACCATCAGCAGCACCGGCTGTGTGCCAGTCAAGCGCTGGCAGTGCTCATAGGGCCTCCATGAGGGTGTTCAAGAGGCATTCTGGGGGCGTAACTGGGCGGAGACTGGGGTTGTGATGCAGGATGGCTGTAGTGCCAAATCCTCAACCCCGTTCCTGGCTAGGGTGGCCCTGATTCGAGCCGCTGCTGTCCATGTTCCTCTGCGCCTGCAAAACAGCAGATGCAGATCCAAGCAGGCCCATAGGGGTGACTGGGGCTTTCACGGGTGCAAGGGGGAAACCTCCCCTTGTCCTGCATGTTGCTGCTGCTGCCTCCAAAGGGGCCTTAGGATATTGCCCTGCTAGGCCAGCCTTACTAGGCCGACATAGTATAGGATTTCGCTCTGTGTGTGTGTGTATGTATGTGTGTGAAAACTTCAAAACACTGTACATATAACCATGGCAGTAAGCATTTTATATCAGGTTAGCTGGCAGCGGCAGTCGCCACCCACGGCCAATTGAAGAATTACTCCCAACCACGCAAAGTTTAGCCAGGTCTCTGCAGATTGACAGCCCCCCCTTTTCCAACATTCCATCTTCACATATTGTCAATATGGCTGCTCTGGGTGCTTTGCGCAGAGGCAGAGGAAGGCTGTAGCCGGGGGTGGCAGGAGCCATGGGCACCGGCAGCGGCGAGGCGCCATTGCGTGGAGCAGACCACGCGCTTTTTGGCCCTCCCACCTTCCCCTATTTTCGTATTGCTCCAAAATGGAGCGATCCCAGGTGCAGGGAGGCGTGGCTGGGTGATGCACGGGGATGGGGCAACATGCTGGGGGCGCATTTACATCGCCCTGCCCTGGGCACGCTTGGGACTCCATGCGTCTCTGGCTTTGCGATCCACCTGAAATGGCCTCATGACCCACTGGTGTCTCCTGACCCACAGTTTGGGAACTACTGTATAGGTGTGAAATCCTGTGCTCGGAGACATATGCTCCTGGGTTAGTCTCCAGCTCACCTTTGAAACCGTCAAGCCCTGCTGTGCTGCAGCAGCAGCACCAGCCAAAAGTGTCACAAGTGTGCTGTAAAGCACGTTTGTGACACTGTGCGAGTAGGCAGCACTGGGGCTGGGCCAGCACAATACAGCACTGGACCTCAGTGTTGGGCAAGAGGCCAGCTGGTGCTCCAGCAGTGCCGCCCAAGTGCTTTTGGGGGCAGGGGGAGATGGGGAGGGGTGGAAGTGGGTGGGGGAAGGGGAGGATTGGGCCCAGGTGGTCTCTCCGCTGGATCCTATGCCCTGCTTTAGGTCAGGCAGCTCAATCCAGGGTTTCTCAAGTCTGCACTGGCCAAATAGCCAGCACAGACACAAGTAGAGAAATTGCAGGGGCCGAGGCTTTGCGTGAGGTAAGAGGAAGAACATCCCCTTCCCCTGAGGAGACTCCAGTGGTACCATGGTGCTCATAGGATGCAGCGGCAGCCATTTTGGCACCTCTGCTCATCCGGGAGTCAGGCAGTTTGGGACTGGGCTCCTCGAATGTGAACATGCATCATCAGCCCAAGGTGTAGTGACTGCCCATCCGACTAGTTGCATTTCTGGCATCACAGCTGAAACATTTGCTTAGTGGACATTTGACTGGGTGGTTGTGAAGGATGTCAGGGTTTTGTCCTACCATGTTCCATAGGATATATGGTTAATTGTTTATTCACACCTTTTCCTTTTTCAAAGGATATTAGTACTGTGGGCTTACGGTTTGCCAGGCATTTTGCCAGGCAATTAAGAAGTATTTCACTTTGTGTGGTGAAATAAGCACAGCCAAGAGAGTATGGATGCATTTGATGACAGCTCAAGGTGCTTGTCTGGTCCAATCTCATTCACGCTGGCAGAGCACTTGAAGGCCTGGCCTGCATGTTGAGTAGATCTGTCCAAGGTGACAGTGAATATAAGTGCAGGATTGATATGCTGTCTTTGTATTATCTCCTATGAACAGTTTCATAAAGTGATAATTGAACAGTAGCTCCTGCATTCTGATTGCCCGAGGAGATTCACTTCCACTCTAATAAAGGGGATTAACTGAACACAAGAAAAGTACAGCTTTCTGTTTAACGGCACACTCCATATTGATTTATGTATTTAACAGTGTGATTACTTTTTCTCAGAGTTTGAAATCCTTTTCTTAAAAAAAAGCAACAACACCCCACAGTATCTGCCTGCCCAAGCAGAATTGGTTTGTGAAACAGCAATCAAGTAAACATCAGATTACAATGGGCCAGATACGTTCTCTACCATTCTGGTTGCAACCAGATGACTTCTTCATTCAGGACGAGGAGTTAAATTTGCAAAGGAAACTGCAGGAGTGACACCACACAATAAATCATGTTGAACAACGTGCTGAAAAATGGACAAGAGACCCCTTGTACAGTGACAAATACAGCTGACAACAAGGGTATGCAGCTGTTGGATAGGATTTATGAGAAGAGAATACAAACAAGGGGATGTGACGTTTTAGTTTGATAAGAGTCTTTTTAAAGGCTCTTCATTATATTTTAAAGCTAATAAGAAATGCTTGTGCACACAGGGGATATAAACATTTCGTATGTTACAGCAAATATCAAACTTATGGCCCAATCCTATCCAGGCCTTGCAGTGGCTGATCTTGTGAACTGCTGCCATAATGTTTGAGCTGATTGTACAAAAACCATTCTGCAAAGCGTGCTAGTGCAAGTGGCTGGGGGCTGTGCATGGAACCTCAGCTGCCCTCCACTTGCCAGGAAGATGGAAGCAGCAGTATGGGGAGGATTGGGGGCAGATTGGGGCAAAGGGCAAGCCGGGGCTGGAGAGGGGTGGACTAGTGCACAAGCACTCCTGGCTTGGACCTGCCTGCAGAGTCTTCTTGGACAATGTCAGCTAAAGAGTTGGTGTAGGTCTAAGACTCATAGGGGATCAAACAGCCTCTGGAGCCTATGGTAAGTTGTTCTTACTTACCTCTTCTGGGTTGTCTGGTTCCCCCCTCCAGCCCATAGTATGATGTGTGCTAGAGGCAGATCTAAGGGAGGGCAAAGCTCTAAGTTTTGCAAGAAGCCTTACCTTGCAGTGGAAATCACTCCTCTCCTGCACCGTTTTAGCCAATCCTCACAGGGAAAAGCAACATCTTGGCATTGCTTACTGGCTACAGCAGCAAGGGAGAGGAGGGATTTACATGACAGGGTAAGGCTTCTTGCAACACTTAGAGTTTTGCCCTCCCTGTACATCCGCCTCTGATGTGCACATTCCATTGACAGCCCTACATGCTCTGAACTGGTGGGGAATAGGTTTCGGCACTTGGTGAATGATGATGTAATTCTTAACTGGTTGGGAATGCAGAAAATTGTGGCAGTTAAAATTGTTCCCCCCATGACATCACTTCTGAATGCAAGCTCTACTTACCTGCCTTTCGTAAGTATCCATATTTCATCTTCCTTCCTTTCATCCATCTACATAGGGCAGCTCTCCTATAGTGCCACAATTGAAGGTTGTGAGGGGATGGCAGCAAGGAACAGGGCCTTCTCATTGGTGGCACCCCAAATGTGGAACTCCTTCCCCCTAGAAGTGTTACGAGGCATTTCCTGAGTACTGTGGGCCTCCCACTGCCCATCAGCAGGACAGCGACACAAGCCTCCAGACATTGCGTGAATAGCTGCAGTGTGTGAAAACCCCTCCGACCTGCCCTGATTTTCTTGCCTCTGTTTAGAGGCATGTGTCAGGCCTCAGGGAAGTGAATGGCAGTGACGTCACCATGTGATTGTCATGTCCTGGTTCTGCGGACAGCCCCGGTAAGTTTAAGAGCCACTGCCTTAAGGCATGGTATTTAGCCAGAGTAGCCCAGACTGGCAAGTATAGCATCGGGCAAGTAGGAGTAGGGATTGGTTAGGAGTAGGGATTGGTGTCTATCCTTAGGCAAATGACAATCCAAGAGAGAACTGGAACTTGTCTCAAGAGGCTGTCCTCTTCTGGGATGCAAGTTGATGATCCCTCTGGCTTGAATTGTGCTGCCTGTCTCCTTGACCATCCTTCCAAGGGTTGGTGTTGAAAAGGCAACCTCAGGCTGGAGTCAAGGTAGTTTCTTCCAAAGGGGAAGTGGCAGTAGTATCTGCCTCCTCCATGGTAGGTACCCACACGTAAAGGGGTGGGAAGACTTTGTGTAGATAGGATCCACTAAAATTGTACACTGAGCATTGTAATAGATCAATAAATATGCTCCAGTTTACTCCAAATTATATCATCTTGTGTCTTTATGGTGGGTAATGGGGCAATGTTTGGTCTTTAAAAATGGTAACATGGATGCCACTGAATATGTTGATGCAGTGGTTGATGGACCATGCTGTAGAGGACAGCAGTGAGGTCAAAGGGGAAAAGAACTCAGTTTCTAGCATTTAACATTTATCATATAGATTGATAGAAAATATTTTATGCATACATGTTGTAAATCACCTCCTTTCTTCATATAACTCCAGCCAGATTACAAATGGGTGGTGTAGATTAGCATTTTGATTATCCGTGGTGGCTCCATACATCTGATGAACTGATGTTAGAAACGTTTGTTGAAAACATACTGATTAAAGCCACATTGGTGCTGCTATTTTTAACAAGTACATTCAGATATAAATCAAGTTCGGAATCCTGCGTTCATGAACCTATAGTATACCCAACTGTTTGTACTTCGGTGGAAAAAAAAGGCATCTCTCCAATCATTATAGTCTTTAATTTTTGGTACTCTTTCAAATGACTTTTCCAAAAAGATCACTAATCAAACTCTCATTAATTAACTTTATCTCATGAAATGATCAAGGTGCCCTTAGATTCGTTCCAACAAAATCCCATATCGCTGAGGTTGTAGGATTTATTTGTAGTTCTATCTAGCCTTGGAAAGAGCTGTGAGGGTTTCAGAGCCATCGCTTGTGATCCTGCAGTGTATACGTCAGACCTCTTAACCAGTCTTTGCTGGATGGGCTGGCATTGAAAAGCTGGAAGTATGCTAACTTCAGGTCAGTAGTATTCTGAAGTTGCTGTATGTGTGACAATTACTGTAATTGAACCATCACTTTGTATGAATTTAGAAGCTCCACAGAAAACAGTGAGGAAAGGTATCATTTGCCCGTGTTAATTGGGTGAAGAGGCACCTTCTGAGGGGCGACTCTTCTATATTTAGCAGGAAAATACCTGTCCCCATTTACCCCAGCATTTTCCAGTGGCTGCTGGCTGGTGTCTCTTTTGTGTCTGACTATGACATCAGCAATGTCCTTTTCATGGTTTCTTGTCTGCTGTATAAACAGCTCTGTGAGCCTTTTTATCAAAATGTGCTAGAATTATTATTAAATTACTTAATATTAAATTAAACATAGTCCTTACAGTGCTATTTATTATTGTTATTGTTATTGTTATTGCACTGCTTGGAAACCTTTTCAGTGGCAAAGCAGAATGAATTAACTACTTGTAAAATTTCTCAAGAAATTTGCCAGAATAGCATAAAAAAGTCAAACAGATGTTGGAAATGTAAAAACAGGAAGGATCTGTGTTATAAAGCAGCGGTGTTCAAACTTTCCAGGAGTTTGAGTACTGCTGGTAAGTGTTTGTGTGGGTGAGAACTGGAAGAGGGAGGTTTGCCCTGATGATGCTGCAGCGATCACGGCACTGTGGGGACCCAGAGACATGTACAGGTGCCTGTAAAAGGGATTGTGAAGCCTCCCAGAGGGTCCTGGAGGCTCACAGCCCCCTTTGCAATCAGAAATCACTTCCAGGGTTCAATCGATTGGGTTGATTGAACACAAGAAGTGAGTTCTGATTGCAAATCGGAGCTCACTTCTGCAGAGGGGAGGCTAGTGAAGGGGGCTGTGAGCCTCCTGGACCCTCTGGGAGGCTTCATGACCCTCCAGGTACCTTTATGTGTCTCTGGGTTCCCATGGTGTCATAATCAACACCCTTTCCTGGGCCACACCCCTTAAGGGGAAATGGCCCTTTTTTGCTCTCTATGGTGACTCATTTGAAGTTGTTCTAAAGCAAAAAAGTACTGGATTCAGATATATGCACTGATGCAGTCGATTTTAAAAACAAAAATTTGCAAATGAAACCTGAACCTTTTTTGTTAGTTATGAGAGAGGGACATTTGGGGAAAAAAATGGAAATTTTATTTTCATATATGACAAATGCAGTGAGAATACTTTATGCACAATATTGGCAAAATACAGAAATAAAAGTTTCATATTTTGCAGAAATGGACAAACTTACAATTTTATTTAAAAAGAAGTCAGTAAACACTTTCGTGAACAGTCGGAAATCACCTAGAGCTCGATCTTGAGGACTCGATCTTAAGGACAGTAGAAGCATACTGCTGGCTCCAAGTGTTGTTAGTGGGCCAAAAAGCACATTTACGGTACCAGGAGAGAGCACCCACACTGGACCAGCACCAGTGGGCCAGTGCCAGCTCTGTGTCTGAGTGCTGAGGAGGTGGCCGGCCAGCATTCCAGCAGCACTGGCCAGCAGTAAGCAATTTTTGAGTCAGGGGGAAGTGGGGAGGGTTGGAACTGGACAGTGGGAGGGTACGATCTGGCCCTTGCGTGAGGTGGGAGGAGTGGTGGCCTCCATTGTCGGTTCCTATGTCCCCCCCCCCTTGAAGCCCGGCAGCCAGAGATGGGCTTCTCCAATCGACGCCTGCCACATAGCTGGCGGATGAACACCCCTTTCCTCAGAGACCAATGTAGTGGCTGCCACATTGCCCATAGCATGCAGCAGTAGCCATTTTGGTACCGCTGCTCCTCTGGGTGCTGGGCGGCTCAGGATTGGGCTGCTCTTGGATTTCTACATAGGAGAGAGAATAAGGAATTAGGGCGCCATCCTAAATCCGGCAGGCCTGTGCTGCATCTGAGCACAGGTTAGCACTGCACTGGGGCTCACCATGAAGCAACGGGATTATTTCCCCTATCTCTGGGGTGGTCCCCAGCTGGGCCAATGGGGCCCCTCGGATCTGTACCTGCTTTTTAGCAAGCACAAGTTCAAGCGCCCTTCCTTGGCCTGCATTGGGGCCGGTGGCCTGGGCCCAGGGTTTATCCCAGGAAATAAAGCAGGTAAGCAGGACATGTCAATTACATCAATATGGTATTGTAATGCAGTAAAAATTTGCTTCACGTGGTGGGTTTCCGAGCTCATTGCGTAACTCCCATGATGAACCTCCTCCCATACCAGACCATCCAGAATTAAATCCAATACCATTCCGTCAGCCTAAATGCAGTGGCGTCATAGGGTTGGTGTAACCCCCATTGATTTTATTTCCTTATTTTAATACACAACAGGTCACCCAACAAATCAGTAACCAAGAAAAGAACCAGTGGCCAACATAATTTTGAGTTTTGAGTTAAGGAAATTGATTTTTGTTAAATAAGGCAGGTTTTTTTTCAGTTATGTGGCTATAACTTTTGGTAGAATACAATGTGGTTTGTTTCATTGCATTCTGCATTAAATTCTACATAAAATGATACATAATGCCCAGTGATGTCATGCAGGGGGAACTCAGGGGAACTCAGTTCCACTAGTTAAAATTAGGGCTGACTCCGCCCACTTCACTCCCCCCTCCCCCCTCCCAATTCCTCTGCAAAGAGCTTTTCTTCTTGGTTGGCCGGCACTCAGAGGGTTAAAAGCAGTGATGTCATTCAGGGGGAATGGACCAGAACGGGCGTTCCGGATCCTAACGGGCTCCGTGGCTGGTTCCGACAAGTGCCAATCAAAAGTGAGTTCCTGTTCCTAAATCATTTGAATGACACCACTGATAATGCATACCTAATGTGTTACCTGATGCAGTCTGCACTGCCCTGTGCCCCATAGACCTGCCACTGTATTCACCACCAAGGAATTAAACAATGAGAGTCTAAATTGAGACACAGCAGGAGGCCATCTGGTGCTTGCTCCAAGAGTGCCTGAAGACTCCCGATCTTCCTTTGAATTATCTTCTGCCATGTGTCCCTGCCTCCAACATCATTTTCTTTCTTACATCAGCCTTATCGTGAGCTTTGCTATCCTTTTTCTGAGTTGTGTTTTGCCAAATGTGCCTATATGTGTAATTATTATAATTACATCTAAGTACCTAATTAAGGTAAATACATGTAATTGCATTATTGCACTATACAGTAATCTTGCGACGGATCTTTTGAGACACTGGTGGCAAAATTGTCGCCGGCACACACTTACCTTGGTTGATCTGAAGCTTCTGCTATCACACCCGTGAGCACAGTGCTTGGTTTTTTAAAATGCAAAATAAGACATGGATTTAATCTACATTATAGAGAAACCCTTTTCAGAAGCGGCATTGAAATGTTTATCCCAAAGTAACAGGATGTTTTGGAAATCTCTGTCAAGTTGGCTTTTCCTTTCTTTCTTAGTTGTCAGGGATCCCAGAAAGAAGGGATCTTTTGAAATGTTGCAGACATGCAAAATTTGGCTTTGAAATATAAGCTCAATTATTTAATGTTCAGGGACTTAGCAGTGCAACACCCATTAATATCACTGCAGGTTCTGCCTCTATGGCCTGGTACTTCAGGCTGAGAGCAGAGTGCTTTAATTTAATGCGGGTCTGAGGAGAATTGTGAAATAATTACTTGCACAGGACAGCTCTTCAATGAGAAGTATTAACAAAACAGCTTGTGTAACACTGATTATAATAGTGCTATCTGGCTCCATTATGATAATTAGCACACATTTCTTAAATACTGGCAAATCCATTTTGACCTCTCTCTCTCTCTCTCTCTCTCTCTGTGTGTGTGTGTGTGTGTGTGTGTGTGTGTGTGTGTGTGAGAGAGAGAGAGAGAGAGAGAGAGAGAGAAAGAGAGAGAGAGGGGGGGAGAGGGGAGCGAGAGAGAAACTTCATACACATATAAAACTAGGGTATCTAGCTTAGCCTTTCCTCTGACGATCATGTTCTGAATAAGCAAAGATGGTTGTTTTTGTTTTCTTTTAAATATGGATAAAGTTTTGCTGTGTTCTGTTCCATTAGTAGATATCGGTTTACACTGTTGTGCCTTCTATTCCTCCTGAATTCTGGTTTAACTTGGAAAATTTTTAAAATTAATTCCAGAATTTGAAATTGCATGTTTGCCTCAGAGTAGTGGCACTCTTATGGGGGGCAAAACACTTACGTTGCCGGAGCCGGAGCTCCTATGTAACACAGTCCCTCCCCTTCACCTTCAGAGCCATTCGTGGCTGAAAGAGCAAAGCCTCCGGGCCGCTTCTCTGAGCTGGGAATGGTTCTGAAGAAGGGGGAGAGACTGCTTTATACAGAACTCAGGCTCCTGCAACACTTAGCATTTTGCCCCCCTGTAGGAATGCCACTGCCTCAGATTGCAGTTCCTTAGAATTCACACACATTCAACTCTCTCTCTCTCTCTCTCTCTCTCTCTCTCTCTCTTCATGATGTGAATAGCAAAAAACCATTGTAGGTGACTTCGAAAGTTCTCAGAAAGTGAAATCCAAAGGACTCCTTCCAAGGCTCTAACAATTTTCAAGAGGAATCAAACTAGTTTCTATATAAAAAAGGACCATTCTCACAAGGGTTCTGCCCATCTCCTAGCACACAGAGTTGCATCAAAATGGTCTTTGTGTATTGTTTTATCTATCCACACAGGAATCCAGGCACCACCCACAACAAATTTGATACAATCAGATGGACAATCACATCACATTTTTGGGATGTGTAAGAAGACTTATCACTAGGTGCTCATCTGTACATGTGTACCATAAGGGGAAAAAAACACAAACAGAAAAATGTAAAGATTTCACAGAGAGAGAGAGAGAGAGAGAGAGAGAGAGAGAGAGAGAGAGAGAGA
>JAJKFI010000001.1:17784718-17819247 GCA_029204185.1 Lerista edwardsae
GAGAGAGAGAGAGAGAGAGAGAGAGAGAGAGAGAGAGAGAGAGAGAGTTTAGACCATTATGGTTTCATGTCACCTGAGATCTGATAATAATCAATGATAGGATCAGTTTTTCTTGCTCAGAGCGCAATCCTAAACTGGAGTTAGGCCGGCATGAACTAAACCAGCAAAATTTGGCCAGCACAAGGGCCACCATAAAATGTGTTTGGACCCCTCTTGGAGTCAGGGAGGATGGCTCAGGTCTGTTTGCTGGCCTTTCTGACTCCAAAAGTGGTGCAAACATACTTTATGGTGGCCCTTCTGCTGGCCAAACGTTGCTGGCTTAGTTTAGGCCAGTCTAACTCAGTTTAGGATTGCGCCCTCAATATCCTTCTGGTAAGGATACTATGGAATTTCAACTTCATCAAATTTCTGTGTGGAATCTACCATTCTGTTCCACCACGTTCTGTATGTGGAATAAAATTGGATGAGGTGACTTTTTCCACTGAAGAAGAGGTTCCCAATGTGCCAGCGCAGAGGTTCCTACTGGGACCCACTTTTTAGTTATGACAACCTGTTAGGATCCCACCCAGCCCGGAAGTGGTGTCATTAATCAGAAAGTGACAGCATTGTGCATGCTCAAATCACATACATAGTCTACCATTGGCTACCAAATGCAACAGTAAATTTCAGGTATTTGGAAGTGCCTTGAAATTTTTCAAAAAACATTTCTCTATTTGGAGGTTCCCTGAAAAATACAACGTTTTTAAATGTTGCAAAAACACATCTATTGTAGTTAATGTGGTCTCCACAATCCCAGAAAATCAGCTCGTAATGCCTGCCATGTGCCCCAGGTTGGGAACCACTGTGCTAGTGGATCACAAGATCTTATTGCACCAATAGGTTTGGGCCAAGAGTGATTGAGTTTAGGCTCTTTGCGCTGAATGAAATAATGAAGCTCCTGGAGTAATATAAGATACATGCAAGTGAAGGTCAAAAGTGTTTCTTAGGACAATCTTAGGACAATCCTGTTCAGCTTTTGTGCTGATTAAGTTCACACTCTGTCAGTGCAAGGCCTGAGTTGCTGGCATGGCAGCTGCTAGTTGCATGGGTCAGGGCCGCCAGTGGAAAGGGCTGACAGTCCCGGATGCATACCAATGACCTTGGGAACCAGAGCAGGTAAGTTGGTGGAGGAAGCATTCTGGAGTGTTGCGGGGAGGATCAGCTGGGGGCTGGTCGAGGGCAGCCTGGGGGCAGATAGCAGCAGCAGCAGTGGTGCCAATATCGTACGTCCCCAGTCCAAGTTTGACAAGCCCCCTTGGACCAATTCATATTTATGCCAAAGAACTGGCAAAGATCCAAGTAGGCTCATTGGGATCAAGTCAGTGGCAGCATAAATAAACATTTTCCTTGCCTCTCCATTGCTGTCAGGTCCCCAGCCAAGTAACAGACACTGCATCACCACTGCGGTGCTCTTGGGATTGGGTTGTAAAACTTCCTCACCACTAGCTTTCTCCCCACTCCTTTCAATTGTAAGAGTAAGGAATACCAAACATTGCTTATTTCCAAGCACCATCTATTTCCCATGCCTTTGATTTTAGAAGAGATTGTGTGACCAAGTCTGAGACGTTATGCTTTTGCAGTGGGGTTTTCTTTTGATTTGGATGGGCTCAAGCTATGGTGGTAAGATGGAATGCTTCCTTATTTAATATGCACTTGTCTAGAGCTCATAACGTTTCTTGTTCTTTTCTGGACTATATACTTTGTTTTTTCACAATATATATCCATTTATTCCTTTAAAAAATATATTCTTGCCTGTTACGAAATCATGCAATTATTCTTAATTGTGCATCCACAGAGACATTTTTATAAATCTGTTCATTCATGAAAATGTTGAATGCCACAAGTGGGAAAGGCAATGCAAATCCTTCACTGCTTTAAGCCGTAGAGAGATGATTGCAGTAAAGCAAATGCTCTTTAATTTCTTACTTAATAGTTGGAGGAATTTTGGGGATCCCTTCAACATAGATCTTTGATGAGCTTTCTCTTGTAGTAGAACATTAGGAATTTCCATGTAGCAAGGAACTTTGGAAGTTCACCTTAAAAAAGTGATAAACTAACAGCGCAATCCTACCTTCCACGCAGTGCCGGCACAATGGGATTGAGCCCGCGCTTAGCGCTTAGCACTGATGCAGGGGTACTGATCGGGTGCCCCGCGTCGGCACTAAGGCCACAGGGCCGGCGCTGCTGTCAGTGCCGAACCTGTAGCGCCTGCGCAGCGCCTCCCTTGCATCGGCCGAAGCTAGCTAGTGCAAAGGAGGCGCCATTACAGCGCACCCCGGGGATTGGTGGGAGGAGGGTGGAATGTAGGCGGGACAAGGGCAGGACATGGGCGGGCCTTGGATTCAATCGTAAGGCCGAATCCTAGGCCCGTTCCAGAGGCCATGTGGCCCTGATTTGGGCTGCGCAGTCTCCTTGGATCTGCGCCCGCTCTTTAGCAGATCCAACGTTCCCTTGCCACGGGGAGGCTCCAGCCTCCCCAACCTAGCGGATATGACGCTGGCCAGCCGGCCTTGCCATGGATTGCGCCCTGAATCTGTTTTAATAATACTGGAAGAAACTCAGCAAAGTTCTGCTAGAGCTTTTAGAATTTTGGAACAGTTCACAGATGGTTAATAGGCAGACATAATTTGCTCTGAAATTTCATGGTAGATTTGGCACTTTCCAGATAAAGAAACCATTCCAGTAATTCAGGGTGTAATCCTAACCTGGAGCTAACCTGGCCAACACAGTTAGGCCAACAATGTTTGGTAAAGCACATTTGGTAAAGCACATACCCCTGCTAACTGGGGAAGAGGCACTTTTTCAAGTGGTGCTCCTCTTATATTTAGCAGGGGGAAAGTAATTATCCCTCTTCACCCTTGCACAGTGTCTATCTAGTGGCTATTGCTGATGGTCTGCCTTTTTTTTTAGATTGTGAGCCTTTGGGGACAGGGAGCCATTTAACTTTATTATTACTATTTGCCTGTAAACCACTTTGTGAACTTCGTGTTGAAAAGCTGTATATAAGTACCTGTTGAATGATTGATTTGGACCACTCTTGGAGTCAGAGAGGCCGGCACACAGACATGTGCCATCCTCCCTGACTACAAGAGCGGTCCAAACATACTTTACAGTGTCCCTTGTGCCTGCCAAATTTTGCTGGCCTAACTGTGCTGGCCTAACTTCAGGTTAGGATTATGCTCTCAGTCCTACAGGAATCCTATTGGGAGACCACACCCAAAAATCACCACACGATGGGAATAAGCTGTCATTGGAATCCATCCTGAAACCGCATCCAATTGCCTTTGTCCCTTAGCGTTCAGTCTAAAGAGATAGAAAGATAGATGAACAAACAAACAAGTGTTCACATTCTCCCCAATGTGAAATCACAGGCAGGCTGCCATTCCTGCACTCTGAGGAGTACCCTGTGGTGAGGATTAAGACTTTCTTTTCCAGTGTGTGTTCCTCAAGTGTCAGCACATCTCACAATGCAAAGAAAATTCCCAGGCTTCCTCGATGACACCAGTGCCTAGTGAGAGCGAAAGCTGCGCACACTGGCAATGCTAATTATACCACTAATCCCACTAAGTAAGATGATATATATTCACGCTAATGAAGCTCTAGCAGGCCTCAAAATTCAGAGAGAAGTATAGGATGACATATCAGGAAGAACTGCTGATAGGCGAGAGTGTAATTCCTCGTCTGTCTCCTGAAAGACTTGGGAGGTATCGACAAAACAGGAGAGTTAGATTAGAAATTGCTGCAGTGTTGAGGCTTTTGAGAAGAGGTTATATTAGCTGGGGGATAATCTTTTCCCTTTCTTCGGGGTGGTCTAGGGACATGAAATCTGCAACTGGATTTTGGGGACAAAAGTAAAGATCGTTCGGAGCATTGCCACACGGAGATAAGTCTTCACGGCAGTTTTCCTGCTGTCAAGGAGAAGCCAGTTCAGAAGACGCTCTTCATGGCAAAGGAGTACCAGTAACACAGGAATTGCCATTTAGAGGTGATAACAAAGCCTCTGTTTTCACACAATGGGAGTTATTTTAGTACTCTCTTCTCAGCTACTTGCATTTCTTTCGGAATGTTCATTTTATGATAAGGTAGTGTTAGATGTGGAGCACCATCTCGTTAAATAAGCCCTTGTAATATATACAGTGTACGCACACAAGCAGAGGTGTAGCTAAAGAAGTGCAGGGGGGTGCTAATGCACCAGGCAACAAGCTTTAGGGGAGCAACAAGCTAAGCTTGATATTAATGGCCAAAATTGTGAAAACCTTAGTATGTATGAATAATACCATCATGTTGTATATTATTGGAAAGGTAATTTAATGCAAAAAATGCAATGAAACAAACCAGAGTATAATATCTTTACTCTAACAAAAGGTATGGCCAAGAAACAGAGAAAACGCAAATACAACTGTGATGTCACTTCCTGTTATGATGTCACTTCCTTTGTGATGTCATGTCCAGGCAACATTTTTCCCTCTGCACTGGGCTACACTTTCATTAGCAATGCCCCAGCACACTTGTTCACTTTGCAATGATTGCCATCAACAGGACCTCATGGATGACAGATGAGCCACTCTGTGATGTTACTGTCAGGAAGTGTTTGATAGTGTCTCAGGGCCCAATCCTATAAACATTTCCCCTGCAAAGCTGCTGCAGTGCAGACCCAAGATAACATTCCCTTACTATTAGGAGGCGTCCATGACTGTCTCCCCACTGCAAAATGCAGAGCACACCCCGTTGGCACTGCTGCATCGGTACTGGAAAGTTGGATAGGATTGGGCCCTCAGCCAACAGCAGAATGTTAACCATTGTGGCTGTGTACATGGACAAAAGGAAGTAGCCGATGGAAAAACTGATGCAAAGGGAAGCCTTCGAGGACCTAGATAGGACCTAGGTCAGTAGCCGGTAGCAGCATTTTTGAGATCCTGCCTGTATTATGGGAATGGTATAGCCTTGGAATATGTGTTTTATAATTACAAAATTGTAATTTGATTATTAAAAAATTGTGTAAACTGATAACCATGGCCCCTAAAGAGCACCTTTTTAATCACCTTTCAGAGAGGGAAATAGCTTAGTTCTGTAACCATTGAGGTTTTGCAGATTCCCATTGTAAAGCAAGGGTCCTCTCTCTCTCTCTCTCTCTCTGTGCTTGTGTGTGACTAGATTTACTGTTGCTGAGAGCATTCCTTCCAGGGGAGGCCTGGGTCCAGCAGCCATTGTTTCAGTGTTTACACTAGTCTATCCCTATTCCACAAAAAGTCTTTCTGATTGCTCACCGTGAATGGTTTTCTGGCATTGCTGAACATTTTTCAGGCCTGCTGATGAATTCTGAAGCAGTAGTCAATCCCAAAACAGTTTTGTATATCTGAACATTTGGTTCCCCCATGCAAAACAGCACAGGGTGTGCAACTTTTATAACAGCTTCCACTCCCCAACCTTCAAGAGCACTTGATTTGCAGACTTGAGAGGATGATAACATTTATCTCCAGGCTGCTAACATCTTCACTTACTAGTTTGTGCAGCTCAATCATTATAACAACAACAGGCCCAGATGACTGCTTTATCAAGTCAGTTTGCAGCCTCACCTGTGGGAAACCGTGCTAGAAAACTGCCTGACTGGGCTCCCTTCAGGCATGGGTCCCAATTCAGCCAAATCAATTCAGCCTTGGCTCTGGGATTGGGCAGGACATGTGTTTTTTGCAAGGGCTTGCTTGGTCCAGGCAGCGTGTTTTCCACCAGTTTGGTGCAGCACTGCTAGGAAGTGATACCTCAGGCTCAAGACAAGTGCCACAATCCGCTGGCCTTGCACAGGGCCCCCTTAGGAACAGTGCCCGCTTTGGCCAAATTGGTCAAACTGCCTTAAAGCCAGCCATACATGTGCAACGAACTGGGGGAAATGAAAGTCGGTGCTATTTCAGAACCATCCATTAGATTGGACATTCACAATCAGCAAAGCTCTTTAAAAGTGGTGCACGTGTGATTTTTATGACCCCATCAAACCTTTGGTCATTTTCTCCGAGCTTCTTGCACGTGTCTAATGCAGGGAAACGGGCACGTTAATATCAGGATAGGCCCAGAGTCTCGACAAAGACTTTGGCAGCAGCCCCTGCACTTGTCTGCACTGCCCTAATGAGAGAAGGGCGGCAGGAGGCTTTGCATCCAGGTCCTGTGAGGACTTGCGGAGGAGCTCATATAAGAGATTGCAGCCCAAGCCTATCATTGTGACCTGCTGCCGGAGCTAGTGCTCAGGCAGCAGAATGGGCTGGGCTTTCTGACAGTGATCTGGAAGCATGCATAACCACACGCTTCTGGTCGACTGCTGGAGACATAGCAGAGGTCCCGCTATGGGTGGATGGAATGGGTCAGTGAAGGGAGTAATGGGGAGTAATGAGTGAGGGGTGACAAAGGCAGGAGGGAGATAGCACCCAGCACAGGTGACTTATTCTGGTGCCATATAACACCCCCCTTTGTTTCCTTAGACTTGCACATACTGATGAGCTGCCTCTAGTCAGAGGAGACCCATCACGATCAAGGTGTTTATGGAGGAATAAGGGAAAATAGTTTCCATTTCCCCCCCCCTCAAGTCTCCTGATTGGCTTCCCCCACTACAGCATGTATGCAGTTCTGCCCATTTTGGTGCAGCTGCATGCTAGGGCAGGGATTGGGCAGTAAGTCATTCATTTCCCACCCTTCCATGTTGAGAAGGACATGGACCCACCTAATCCATTGTAGCCATAGGCTATGGACCCAACTAATAATCCCAGTGCCATTCATTTCCGAATCCACCGTGCGCCCTGACAGGTTCCCTTTTAGGCTTGTGTGTCGATGTTGTGGCTTGGAAGCACGTTGACAGAGATCTATTTAGACATAACTGACTACACAGCATAGTCAAGCCTTCAAAATCAGACTTTAATTTGAAAGAGTGAGGCACTGTAGACCAGGGGCTTTAAAGCCTGACCCTTTCCGGCTTCAAAGCCGCGTTAATAAGAGAACACTCCAAGCACAGGGAGGTAGCAGCGCCGGGCATGTTGCAAAGTGATGTCCCTAATTTGTAGCTGCAGCTCGTGGACTGCTGCTCAAGGTCTTACATGCTGAACTCGAAAGTCAGAATGCGCTTGTTAATTCAAACCTTTGGCTCATTCATCGACACTGTTGGTCAGCAACAGCCTCACTTAATAAATAGGAACAAATTCATGAATGCCTGCATCGCCACCATCCAACCTTTTAATAACACAATGGAGACCTAATTAATATAATTAATCTACAGCATTAATTTAGCCCTGGCACTGAGGTAGGCACTATACAGAACCCAGGAAGGACACAGTTTTTCTTTCCCCCAGTGGGGCTTACACACCATGTAATTCAAGCCATTATGAGCCACAGTGGCACTCCATTTAACTCCACAATGTTTACTCTGGGCAGCTGCAGAGGGAAGACCATGGCTGCTCATCCAATCCTAAAGTTAGCTACTTAGTACAGTGGATAGGCAATTTCCAACTGCAGCATTACTACAAATTTCATTCCTCCATTGGAGGTAAATCTACCTAAATGTTTGACTGCAGAAGGTCCAAGGCTTAGGGTGCAATTCTACCTGCACCCTTGGGCTGATGCTAGCCGCTTGCATTGGCCCAACGGCACCGGCGCTGATGCGAGGGTGCCGGTCGCTAGCATCAGTGTCAGCCCAAGGGTGCCAGCCAATGGATGCACTGCACCACTACTACACCAGCCTAGTTCCGCCAGCCCAGGGAAGGGATGTAGGTGGGACGCTGCCATTAGGCCACATCCAAGCCTCCATCCCCAGGCCGCACGGCATTGATTCGGGCTGCACAGGTTGCTTGGAGCTGAGCCTGCTAAACAGTATGGAACAGGTTTGAGCAAGCCCATTGGGGCGACTGGCACCTACCCTGGGGCAATGGCATGCATGTGCCCTTGCCCCAGGGAGGCTCCAGCAGCCTCCTAACTTGCCCTGGATACAGCGCAGGCCTACCATCCTTGCCATTCCAGCACAAATTAGGATTGTGCCCTCAATCTGTTACATCTCAATGTTGGCATGGGGTGGGGCACAAATGACTGCGATCGTAATCCTAACCTCTAGTTAGGCCAGCAAAGTTTGGGCAAGGGACACCATAAAGTATGTTTGGACCATTCTCTGAGTCAGAGAGGGCAGCACCCAAACACTCCCAACCTTTTCCTTGTTTTGGCCTCTCTGTCGGTGAACTTGTGTTGGCATCCAAGAGATGTCCAAGCTACATCAGTGCAGCATTTTTCTGACACTGCACTGGCATCAGTGGCGCAACCATTGGTGTGCAGACTGCTACACTGGCAGTGCTATCATTATACCGGCATACACTGAAATACACTGGTATATCACAAGGATAGGAATTTTCCTTTAGCCTGCAATCTTACATGCACATGTCTGGGAGTCAATCCCATTGAAACAAAATGGGACTTATTTCTGAGTAGATAAGCATAGGACTGCACTGTTAATTTGAAATCAGTGGGACTTAAAGCACTTATCCTTGGCTGGATGTTGCCCTGGCAAATACTACTTTGAATATTAGTTGCCACTCTTGTTTTAAAAGAAATGAAACAATAGGGTATTATCTGTTCTGGGAGCATTTCTGTTGCATGACACCTGTGTTGTTAATAGATACAAAATTGGGTAAGGTGATAACAAGTCTTGTAGTTCTCCTTTGCTGGGGCCAACAGAGCAACTATTGACTCAGCTTAGCTACTCCTTACACAAGGTTAAAAATTCCTTCTGTGCAGATCTGACACTGTGACTCTTCTCCCCCAAATCTGTGTGCGCTTCAGAGCTAATTGGAGCCCTTGACTAGCATGCAGTGAGGGTAACTGGGAAAAGGTCAAACTGCATTCAGACAAACATCTTAATTATAGATGCTTACATATGCTCTCTGAAGACTTCATTGCAACCTTGCTTGCAACCCTTTTATTTATGATACTGTTTCTGCTCAGAGAGATTAGCATTGGTGCAGGAATTACCGAGGGACTCCTATTGTGAATGTGTTGACAAATTGCACCTAAGAAGCCCTTTTGAGCAATTCCCATAGAAACCTGCAGTCTTTGCTCCTTCTTGATATTCAAGATCATACAACACAGATTTACAGCCCAATCCTATCCCCTGGCAGTCCCCAGCATGCGGTGTGGCCAACAGAATGCTGTTTTTCAACTTTTTAGCATCAGGTCCTACCTAAAAAATTGCACCTATTTACCAGCCGTTCAAGCATCCTTGGCAATAATGGGGATTAGGCAGTAGTGCTAGTCCCCAAGCACCAAGTGCTTCCCAAACATCCCACCTCCCCGGAGGCTGGCACTGGCAGAGGTAAGTAAAAAAAACCCTTTGCCCCTGCAGCAGTACAATCCTGAGGATCGCATTGCTGCCTTCCTCCCTCCCTACCCCAGCTTCTTAAAGGGATAGGGACAAGTGCTTCCCTGGCTGGTGGGTTGCAACCCACCAGTTTGGGAATCACTGACATACTTAATCTACCACGTCAGTTTTGCAACCTACCAAAAATTGGGTCATGACTCCACTGGTGGGTCCCAGACCAATAGTTTGGGAACCACCGCAGTAGGACATGGGGAAAGGACCAGATGGTCTTGGAGAGGTAAGTAAAAATATTTTATATTTACCCACTTGTAGGGTGCCTTTTGCTGGTGTAAGTCCAAGGAGAGTCAGGAGACAAGTCTGGGCTGGGAAAGGGGGATAGGAACAAGTCTGATCCAGGAAAGGGGGATAGGATGTGGTGTGCACTGTTCCCACTAAGTTCCATCCCCACCCCAATAGTTCCTTCCTGAATCACCCACAACCTAACCTTCACTGCCACCTAATCTGCTCAGATGTAGCCTTGGTAGGCCATTGGCAGGAGCATGGAGCTTCCAGCCTTTCGCTCTGGCAGCTCCAGAGCAACTGATGGTAGCTCACCTTTCATACTGCTGTAGCTAGATATTGTGAGATCTGCTGCCGTCAGCTCAGCATAGGTTTGAACTGTAATAGCTACTAAAGTACCCAATTACAAACTGCTCCTTCAATGCCAGACACAGACTCTAGGTGATGAAAAAGGTGTGTGTGTGTCCCAATTCTTTCAATGAAAAATTATGGCTGAAATAGGAATTCTAATTGGTGAGGGTCGTTATTTCAGAGTAGTTAACACAGTGTAAAAGAGACATGACATGTATTCAACCACAGCTAGTCTCAGCTATATAATAGTACCCTGAGGAGTATCTAACGACCCCAGCACCTGGGGTAATAACATCATGATGTCACATTGTCATGTGCTGTTATGACACCACTTCTGAGTTTTCCCCGAGAAGGAGAAAAGGAGGCGGCACTAGCGGCAAATATTTCAGGAACTGGCTGCTGCCTCTTCTCCTGTGGGGTCTCCCCCTTGGAGGGGTGTCCTCTTCAAGTGGGATTTTCCACAGGAGCAGGGACAGCAGCCAGATCAGAAAGTGGCCGCCACCAATGTCTCCTCCTTCTGCAGAGAACCCGGAAATCACCACTGGTGGAGGAAAACAACTGTGTGTTCCTCAGGCGCCACCTTTACTATGCCTTTATTATGCCTTTATTATGAAAGACTGCAGCGTTTGGGGCTTTTCAGCCTAGAAAAAAGGCGCCTGAGGGGGGACATGATTGAGACATACAAAATTATGCATGGAAGGAATAGAGTCAATAAAGGGATGTTCTTTTCCCTCTCTCAAAACACCAGAACCAGGGGACATCTGCTAAAACTGAGGGTCGGGAGTGTTGAAACAGATAAAAGGAAGTACTTTTTTACCCAGTGGGTAGTTAATCTGTGGAACTCTTTGCCACAAGAGGTGGTGATGGCATGTGGTCTGGATGCCTTTAAGAGGGGATTGGACGGATTTCTGGAGGAAAGGTCCATTGTGGGCTGTAGGCAATGATGGGTTGTGCAACCTCCTTACAATGGTGGTGGCTACTTCAGAGTACTGGGTGCAAAGGAGTGGCAACAGGATGCAAGCATCTTGTTGTCTCATGCCTCCCTGGGGCACCTGGTGGGCCGCTGTGAGATACAGGAAGCTGGACTAGATGGGCCTTTGGCCTGATCCAGCAGGGCTCTTCTTATGTTCTTATGCCTCCGACGGTACCTGTTCCTCTGCAAGTTTCACTCTGAAAAAAGTCTTTTCACATGCTTTGGTATATACAACAAGCAAGCATAGGTGGGATCTGGCAGTGGGGAGTGGGGGGGGGCAGACGTGTCCCCTAACTTCCACATGTTCATTGTAAGGAATGAAACGATCCCTGCACATACAACTGTATGCCCAAGGGACTCTCTTCATATGTTTGGAAATTCTGCTTTTCCAGCGTTCTCAAGTTTACACTGTACATGCTTTAAGAACGGAAAAAGTGTTGTCCCATTAAGAATGAAGAAAAAACAATATGCCTTTAAAAAAAAAGATTTCACTTATACTTCATTTTGTACTTTGTTGTATTACAGCAACGGTTTGTCACATCCCCAGGCAAGGTCATTTTTATGAAAGGTCAACTTGGGCTGCAGATGCCTCCACCGCAACTGAACGACACCAAATGGCACAGGGGCCTACAGCTGCCAAGCTTCCTCTGTGGTCATTCTCCAAGGAGGCGACAGACAATGGAAGGACGCAGGTGTCCACTAACGACATATGAACCCAAGGACCACCTGAGACCTTCAGCTTCCGTGCTTCGTTCCAGGACTTGTCTCGCCTTGATCTTCAGTGGAAGGTGAGAAAGAAGGGCAAAGTTGACAGGAACCATGTGCCACAGAAGCAAAGCTGATAGGAGAGAGTGCCAAGTAAGTCCTCTGCAGCTGCCGAAACATGACGCTGCCGCATCTTGAATCTTTGCACGCATCACACTGACTATATTGGCAGGATCTCTAATGTGTGTGCTAGGATAACAGTGAACAGCACATCAACGTTCTGCTTGCTCCACTCATGGCTGAGGTATCAACGGTGGGAGGATTGCTGTGCAGCTTTCTGACGTAGTCAAGAGATCCAAGACCACTTTGTTGTCAAACAATGAATAAAGATGCTGGAAGACGTGAGTCACTGTCCTCCTGCGTCATGTACAGTTTTTGCTTTGCAAGATGTCCCAATGACAATTAAGAGCACAATACACTGCTACGAGCAAATAAGTGTATGTGCAGTGCAATGCAACACGTGCTTATTCAGAAGCGAGTCCCACACAGTTCAACAGGACTCGTCCCATTGTTAGTAAGTTTTGGCTTCCAGCCTTAAGCACATCACACTGCATTGTAAGCGCAATGAAAACTTATTCAGATTCTGTTTTAGCTCTAGTGATCATACTGTATATTGCTAGCCTCAGCAATCCTAGATACCAAATTATGAAAATATATTTCAAAAAGGCTCCCGAGCTTCCCCCCTTTGCTTTACCTCCTCTGCCATACCAACGTACAGCTCTCCTTCTTGTAATCTTCAAATTAGACATTTACCCGGTGCCAATTCTTTGTTCCTTTCTGCATTGCAATACATATTCATAGTTCAGGAATTGCAGGGTGCAAGAAAATCAGGCTTCCCCCCCCCCCATCTTCATTCTCCTGAAAACAAGATAGAAATTCAGTGTGCCAGATTAAAACAAAGCCAAAGTTATTTACATTTGCAGTCACAATATATTTCCGTAACACCTTTTTAACATTTGTTCTAGGATAGCTAATTATCTATTACCGAACTCCTTGGCAAAGCGGCACCGTTTCTTCCTTTTAAGAAAAGGTGCTAATGTGTGGCACATACACAATCCAGGTAACTGATTATTTGCTTATTTAACAAAGCTAGTGTAACTAAGATGGAATAGGTTGCACCCTGGGGGCTTTCATACTCTACCACAAAGAAATATCAAAGACATTTAAATGTATTCTCATTAAACACGGTGGCCCAGTTTCCAGGGCAGCGCTGAATCATCCTCATCTCGTTACATTAGAGTAACCTTGTTGTGACTTTCACTTTCCTGTAGGGGAGAGCATCGCCAAGAGGAAGCCCTTCAACTGGTGGAGCGGAGGGAATGGCACTTTGCTCCGACTTGAACTCTCATGCAGCTTACGGTGTCGGGAATGCATGAAGTGTAGCTCTTGCTCGGGATGGAAAGTCAGAGGCTAGCATAAAAGTGCTGTAGGAAAAAAAAAGTGATCAAAGTCTTATTTGCAAGTGGGGAGCAAAGGGACAGGAGTTCAACCTCCTTGGTGCTTTCGCCTCTTTTGATTACTGGCAGCCCAATCCAGTGCATATTCCTGCATTGCACTCTGTGCAGGAATTCTGCAAGCTGGAGGTCTCCAGGAGGTAGAGACATAACAGTGCCTGGAGCAATGATGTAATGGCATCACATGACATCACTATGTCTCTTCCAGGCTCTCCCTGGAGGAGACAGAACTCAGTGGCGGATTCACATTCCCCGAGAAGGAATGGGGCGCACAGCCTCCAGAGCCTCCTCCACCTGGGAGAAACTGGGACTGGCTGCCTTGCACTGGTTGTGGTGCAAGGCTGTCACTTCCGGGTTCTTTCTGGAGGAGGGAGGGCTTGGTTCCCCCGTTCCTTCTCTGCAGGCATATTATTTAGGGCGCAATCCTAACCAACTTTCCAGCACTGGGGCAAAGGCAATGCAGCTTCAAGGTAAGGGAACAAAGGTTCCCTTACATGGAGGAGGCCTCTGTGACTACTACTCCACTGCAGAATGCAGCATATACCCCATTGGCACAGCTATGTCAATGCTGGAAAGTTGGTTAGGGTTGCACCCTTAGTCATCTTCTTGATCATGTGACCCTCTTAGTTAGAAAACATGGAAGGGATTCCCAAGACCTCTTCACCTTAGATGACTCTCTCCTCCCCGGTAGCCCTTAGTGAGAAACAGCACAGCAGAATGTTGAGCACATGCATTTAACCAACATGTTTGGAAAATGTGGTTCTTTTTTCAGACATGTGGCACATTTTCTATAGTATATGCAATGAGAATCTGCAAGACTCCTGTAATGTAGCATTAACATGAGTACTTTTTCTATCTGTTGTTTCACGGGCAAATTGGTTAATAAGAGAACATAAAATAATGGCCCAATCCCATTGGCTGGCCAGATCCTGTGGCCAGCGCCTGTGTGCTGAAAGGACTGGCAAAGACCCGCTGCTGCAGGTAAGGCAATGCGAGAGCCAGGATGGGTTGGGGGGTGGAATGGGGTGACAGAGGGCAGAACATGGTGGTGATGGGGGTGGGGAGAAATGGGAGGATCAGGTCAAGAAGGGGGTAGGTTTGGTGGCAGCCGCCGCCGCCAAATTCTAGACCCCTTCCCAGACCTAATCCCATGGCATAGATCCACTCAGTGCAGAGGCTTAAACCCTGGGTAATGGTATGACTGTTCCCTTACCCAGACGAGACCTCTACACCTGTCTCCACCCTGCAAGTTACAACAGTAACCATTTTGGTGTTGCTGCATCTTTGGGGGGAAGGAGAATAGAATCTGGCTGTAAGTCTGCAATCTTACATACAGTTTCCTGGGAGCAAATCCCATTGA
The DNA here is from genome assembly GCA_029204185.1 of Lerista edwardsae. Lineage (NCBI taxonomy): Eukaryota > Metazoa > Chordata > Lepidosauria > Squamata > Scincidae > Lerista > Lerista edwardsae. The sequence goes on from JAJKFI010000001.1 coordinate 17,799,280, forward strand.
ACCCAATGGTATTACATCTGAGTAGACATGCATTGGCTTGAGTTCTAAGCACATAAGAAGTACCCTGCTGAACCAGATCAAATTCCTTTCTAGTCCAGCAATAGCTGCTTCTGGGAAGCCCAAAAGTGAGAGAGAGAGAGTCTGCCATTGCTCCCATACAATTGACATGCAGAGACATACTACTACTGCTGAACCTGGAAGTAGTGCACAGCCATAATGACTAGTACCCATTGATAGCCTTGTCCTTCTTGGAGTTAACTGTTTAACAGGTTCAAGCGAGCAGTTTTCAACATTGCTTGTGGAAGTGAATTTCATAGAGTACTTAAGTTCTGTGTGAAGCAGTACTTCCTTTTGTCCATCCTAAGACTGCAATCCTATGCACACTTTCTTGGGAGTAAGCCCCACTGAGCACAGTGGGACCTGCGTCTGAGTAAACATGTACAAAATGTTGCTGGCAGTCCATTTCATTGGATGATCGCCTAGTTCTAGAGTTGCGTGTGAAAGACAGAAATTTCTCTTAATTCACATTCTCCACATGTATAATTTTATAAGCTTCAGGCACATCCCCCCATAATCACGATTTTTCTAAAGTAAGCCCCATGGATGCAGCCCTTCTTCATAAGGAAGGTGTTCTAGCCCTCTGATCTTTTCTTCTGCTTTTGCAATTCCCTGCAGGATATACCAGAACCTAAGTTTTTTATATAAATAAATTTTACTAGGCTATGAGAGCACCTGAATGAGTCGTGAATGCTTGTATTTTTTTTGGTAACAAACCCTACATTATTTCATCATGACACTCCAGAGCCCTAAACTTTGAAATGACTCTAATAAATATAGTCAAATAGTTTTCTCTTACCTTTTCCCATTCATTGCATGTAAGAGAAGCTTCCAAAACAACCATACATATTTACAACACATCTTCAAATATAAATGCTTGCATAAAAATGCACACACATAAAAATGCAATAGCAAAATCGTGCACCAGTGCTTGACAAAAAATGTGATTTTTACACCTCTGAGGAATTTTCAAATCTGTGTTTTATTCATTTAAATTTCTTCCTTTTTGTGTACATTTCTCTTTTGCATGGCTTTCAACTGTTAAAAGAAACAGGGTTGGTCAGATGACAAGAATGCCAGGCTGCCTGATGATATCTGATGGTTTAACCTTAAGTCATCTCAGGTGTGAAAATGGTGGATGTAACTTGGAGAAATCATGTTTGAATGTGACAGCAAAATTACTGTGTTATGTTGATCCTGTTTCTCGTTGTGTTGCTGCCGACAGAAATGTTTCCTATATTCCTGCCAGTGACAGTCTGAAGAAGGCAGCTTCTAAGAAGTGAGATTGTGCTGATGCTGCTTTTTTTTTTTACAGAGCTTTTGTTAGCAAAGAGAATACAGCACCCTTCAATGCAACAGAGTCATAAGTCGGAGGCATCAGGAAAAGTCATGGCAGCTGTTCTTTGTACGGTGAGGAAGTGCATGCCTGTGTGTGTGTGTGTGTGTGTCAGTTTTTGCAGACAGAAAACAACAGCCAGAGCGCAGGACTTAGACAACGTGCCACTGAGCTCAATAAATCTATACAATTTCTTTATACCCTGCAAGGTCATAGATGACGCTGACATTGGTCTCCTAGCAACCCACTCTACTAACCTACTTTTGTCCCAGTCACTGGAGAATGGGATGAATGCTGTGAGCAGTATTTCAACATGTGGAAGAAAGAATCAAATCAATGCCATGTAACTGCTCTTGTGCAACATGTAAAAAAAGAGCATTTTCCAAGGGTCCTAGCTCTGTTTGTGCCAAACAATTTGTTTCAGCCACAAAGGTGCAGCCTCTAAGCCCTCCCAATCTTTGTTCAACTTTTAAAGGATTGAAAACAAAAATACAACAAAACTGCAGTGTATTGTTGTTCTGACTCTACGTCGTGTCTGACTCTTCGCAGTGTGTATAGGCTTAATTTTATACTGTTTATATAGCCACAGCTTGTGCTTATCTGCAAGGCCTTTAGTTGTCTCGGCTACTAATCTTACAGGATCATATGCCAAATATCGCCTACAAAGGTTTTTAGGCATGCAATAAAAAGCTCACAAAAGTATCAAATAAAGACATATGAATGTATCTGTGTCCCTTGTGGCTAGTGGATACATTTGATTGTTGTGTTTTCTCAATATGAACAATTGAGAAATTAGGATTTCTGCTTGTCACCTTCAGAACCTGGATCAGGTCAATGTTACATTGAATCCAGTATTCATTTTCCCACAGTGGTCAGATGCCTCTGTGCTGCATAAAGGAACTTGTCCTTCCCTGCTATAGCCCCCACTAACAAGAAGTATTCAGGATATAGTGCTTATAACAATGAGAGAGCTGTTCTGACTAACAGCCATTGATAGATTTCTCCTTCAGCCAGTGGCATCACTAGAGTTTGCGTCAGTGGGAAGTCAGCGTGTCACCCCCCCACAATACGTGTCACCCCCTCCCAAACCATACAGAATACATTATAATACCGTATGCACAACCTAAATGCAGTGTTATTACTAGGGTTGGTTTGATGCCCCGTCAACCTTATTTATTTATTTAACTATAGTACAGGTCACCCAACAAATTAGTAACCAACAAAAGACCCGTGGCCAATTTGATGACACTCACACAATTAAATAAAAGTTCTAGTATTAGCTCTGATACATGGAAATGAGAACTGACTCATAATAATGATTTTTTTAAAAAGATTTTTACATAAAATGTATTTTCAGTTTTTAGGTTTTTGGCCATGACTTTGGATAGAATAAAGATATTACACTCTGGTTTTTTAATTGAATTCTGAGTGAAATTCCACATCCAATGGTATATAACATGGTATTATTCCATAAAAACGCGGTGTTTTTTTAAAAAATAGAGATTTTGCATTAAAAGTTGTATTTCAGGGTTTTAGTTTTTTGGCCATAACTTTTGATAGAATTAATATATTGCACTCCGTTTTCTTTCATTGAATTCTGGGTGACATTGCACATCCAAACGGTATATAGCATGATTGTATTATTCCGTAAAACTGCTATTTTTAAAAAAATCGCGATTTTTACATTAAAAGTTGTATTTTTTGTGTTTAGTTTTTTGGTCATAACTTTTGACAGAATTAAGATATTATACTCTGGGGTTTTCATTGAATTCAGGGTGAAATTCCACACCCAAACGGTATATAGCATGATGGTATTATCTTTTAAAACCACAATTTTAGCTATTTTGGTCCCTGGGCGTGATACCCCCCCCCCCCGTGCACATCACCTGGTGCAGCCTGCCCTCCGCCCCTCCTCACGATGCCACTGCCTTCAGCATCTCACTCCCTTTTGAAGCTATATACTTGTTCTATTTAAGATGGTGGAAAGCTTCATCAAAGATGAGCATATAGAAGCTTTGCTGAGGGAGAATCAGCATGGCTTCTGAAAGGGTGAGAATTCTTTGAGAAGGTCATCAGGCAGGTGGATGTAGCTGAACTCTTTGATATACATCCAGATTCAGAAGACATTTGACACAGAGACAAATGGCGCCCTGAGTGCGCCCATGGCAGGGCGACGAAACTGCGCCCCCAGCACGTCGCCCTGCCCCTGTACGTTGCCCAACCACGCCTCCCTGCACCCAGAATAGCTCCATTTTGGAGCGGAATGGGCGCAAGGGAGGATGGGTGGGCCAAACAGTGCACGGGTTAGTCTGCGGATTCTGCGCAATGGTGCCCTGCCACCCCGCTGCTGCCCGGCGCCCATGACTCGCGCCACCCTGGGCTACACCCTAGAAATGCCTCTGATTTGACACAGTCCCTCACCAAAGGCTCCTGAGAAAACTCCACTGTTAAAGAATAAGAGGGCAGATCCATGTGATATCAGGGGCCAATAAGGCGCAATTTGGTTCGATATAACTGCTGATTCTGGCTGACATTTTAGTCTAAGCTGCTCTACCATCTAGCTGCCTGGCCAAAACCAGCCCTGATAAAAGCCAGGAATTGTGAACAGTCATTAAAATAGTACTAAATAATGATGCAACTGGGTTAATACATTTTTGTTCCTGCTATATAATAACTATACAGTTATTGTGCCATGTCTTTGCAGGGCATTTTTCAGGATGGTTTTGTAAAAAAATAAAAAATAAAAATTGACCTCTGTAGCTGGTCAGTCCTATCATGCATCTGCAGTAATACGCTTCTCTAATGATGTTAACTACTTTGCCAATATGCCCAAGACAAATCACTTTATAACACCCCAAAAGCTATGCTTAATAGCCATGGCCTACAAATGTGAAACTTCCAAGTAAACCTAACTGTCCTGCTATATCCCAGAGCTCTTAATTGCGCTGCTATGGATTTCCTTTGTGTCATGCAGTTTTTGTATTTAATATTTTTCAGACTTCAATCACTTCAAGCATGAGTACTTTTCTCACAGTCACACTGCACCATGGCTTCAAAGTCTATAGTTTTTGCATACCTGTTGTGTAGTTCTTGCAAATATAGGTTTTAGATGGAATTTTGCAATAACCCAAATACTAAACTGTGACTGTTTACCTAGTGGTATTCCATGTGAAAAACAAACAGGGCAAGTCTAGCATGTACTGCTGTGTATTATCTGCAGATCAATCATAGCAGATGTAAGAACTGTATGATTTAGAGCTCTTTCCAACCAACCCCCTTGGCTGACGCAAGCCACTTGCATCGGCTAAGCATGGTAGCGAATGTGCCGTAAAGCACGTTTGCGCCAGCGTTTCTGATGCAGGACCAAAACAGGCAGTTGCGTCAGCCCTGCAATGCCAGAACAAGCCTCTGGTAAGCTGTTCCTGCGCCAGCTGAGTTTGGAAGCTGCAGGGGCTAGTCTGAGTGGGGGAAGGTGGGGGGGAAGGTGGAACATGGTGGGAGGAGGGCGTTCTGGCGGGGGGGGGCGCCCTGGGGAAGGAGTGGAGGCTGGATATGGCCATTAGGCCACAACCAATCCCCCCGTCCCTGGGCTGTGTGGCCATAATTCAGGCCATTGCTACCTGCTTGGACTTGCTCCTGCTAAACAGCAGGCGCAGATCTGAGCAGCCTTTTTGGGGCGGCTGGCACCTACCCCGGATGTTCATCCCCTTGCCTCATGGAGGCTCCAGCCTGCTCCCAGCCTGCGCTGGATATGGTCCAGGCCAGTTTTTGTGTTCATGTGATCAAACTGGATCAGGGTTCAGGGACATGGGTTTAGTGGGTGAGGCACCCAGCCCAGTTACCTGGAAGTAATTGAAGTGTCGTCCTCACATCACCACAATTATTTCAGGAATGCTTGGGAGGCTGAACACTGCCTGAGCATTCTTTTTCTTTTTTTCTTTTGAAGTGACCACAAGTGGCAGCAATGCCAATTGCCTTCGCTATAAAAAAAAACTAAGGAAGGGGCCGCATTTGGAGTGATCGCACCAAACACCACCCCCTTCTTTTAGTTGACTTTAAAAAAAAGCAAAATCAGCCATCAGCACTCTTGGCTGAGGTGCTTCAAAACAACAACACCAAAACCAAATGCTCGGAGTGGTGTGTGTCTTCTCCGGCGTATCTTCTCCAAATGTGGCGGGAGATCTCTGCAGGACAGAAACCTGCCTCCCCCAGCACTGCCATTCACAGTGTTCACACACAGCTCCGAGCTTTCTGTTTTGTTTAAGCTCTGGTCCCATCTGGAAAGCCCAGGGCAGGTGAGGCACTGCCTCACCTGCCTCTCGTGTCTGCACATCCCTGAACTGGACCTTGTTTTGTTTGTTCGGACTCGGTGGTGGACATATGAAGTACTAAGAAAAAGAGCCTCTGTATGTGCTTCTATAGCTGTGTAGGAATTGGCTGAGCTTAGTCTGAGAAGGAATGTACCAGTTGAAAGAAAGAGAGAAGAAAAGTGTGATAAATGACAATCCACTCCCAAACATAATGCAGACACTCTAACTAAAGCATAAGCCCACTGATGAGCATTTCCATTTGCATTACAGTTCATTTGTGTTGCTGATGCATCTGATATGACCCTGTCTTCTAGCAGGGTATAGATTCTGCAGAGTGTGCATGCAATCCACCACTACCACTATAGCCATAGCCAAAAGCACAATCCATGTGCTCTAGGGTAGTTCGATTGACTTAATAGAATTCATTGATCAGAAGTCCAGCCACATTGCTTTTCATTGCTATTCAGATTTTAGCCACATCCTGACCACGTTGCTTCTCAAATTGCTACCTTGTTTTGAAGACCAAGGTATTTGAACAACAAGACACCCATTCAAAGGCTCGTTTAAACAATTTCTTTGACATGGGCTTCATGCCTTTGTGGGATTTGTTCTCCAGGTCTCCACATTCTGTCACTTTAAAGGGTTAAATTCAAAGTCCTGGATAGATATTTGAAAATCTTACAATCAAATCTTTGACTTGAAAATTATTTTTGAAGTACAATAACTTGGATTCCTTGTAGCTCAGAAAAGCAGACACATTTAAGCACTACCTAGTGAGCACTGGAAAAAAAGGAAAAGAAACCTTTCAAGTCCAAAAGAAACATTAAATATAAAGTGTTTCTCCCCCTCTCCCTGCTTTTTGCTCCTGGGTCTTCACATATACATGGTTTATTGGAGGGCTCAGTACAATCATGCAGAAGTGTCAGAGACGATGACTGCAAAGGACTGGAGTCTCATTTATACTGCTGCCCCTTTTAAAACCATTCTTTCAGAATGGACATGTCAGAAGGAGCCCTGAGAGATGGGTTCACATCACTGAGCCATGAACTCATTCTGCAGCCCTGGCAAATCACTCAGGCTTAGCCTCAGGGACCTGTTTTCATGACCAGCGAACGGCAGGAAAATTGGTTGAAGGGCCCAACTAGACATGACTTCAAGCAAGTTGTTTGCCCTTCCATGTTTTGTTTTGTTGTCAATAGGAGCCAGGGAAGCCTTTATCCAGGCTGAGAATGCAGCATGACGGAAAGCAAGGGGTTCTTTCTTTCTAAGTAATTGTGGTCCCAATGGATTTGGTTTCCCTCACATAGCTGCAATTTGTATATGGACGGCAGGGATGGCCTTAAGCCAATGTGACCAATATCATCACATTGGGCACCGCCAGCGGTGTCATGCTGCCGGTACGATGTGCAGGAGGAACATGTGAGCGGCAGCCCGCCCGTTGCGTCACGCTCTGTTTTGCCGTCTTCCCTGCCCCCGTGAGGTCCCAGATAGACTGTCATTCTAAAAACGTGGGTCCTGGTGCTAAAATATTTGAGAACCACTGGTGTCATCAATAAAACAGCCTGATTGAGTAGTCTCATGTGATTTGTGGCAGATTCCTGAGCAATATTGGTTGCTGAGTTGTTAGCAAATTCCAGGCTTCTCCCACCAGAGACTTTGGAATCAGGGCCCTGTACAGGCCCCCCAGTTAAAAAAAATTGTTTCTTGAAGCCCAACAGGGGGAGTGAACATTTGTGACTGTCTCCCTCAGGATAGGTGCCCACATTAATGTGGGGGAAGAACTCAATATCCAAGATCTGCTGCAGGGATTTGAGTTGAATAAATGATGTAATCCAGGGTTTCTTAAACTGTGAGTTGGGACTCATTAGGTGGGTTGCGAGCCAATTTCAGGTGGATCACGCAGCACCTAAGTCAGCCATAATTGAAAATATGGGCAGATGGGACATCGGAAAGGGGGAGGGCGGTGTAGTTATTTTGCTTGTGTCAAGGTTGTAAATAGGCTTTTTTCCTTTCTGATTCACTTTGCCATTGGAAAAACGGCTGAGAAATAACCCAACTTACTGCTGCTTTCTCAGGACAGCAACGGGCTCTGGTATCACAATGACAGCACTTCTGGCCATGAAATCATTTTTTGATGGGTCCCAGATAGACTGTCATTTTAAAAACGTGGGTCCTGGTGCTAAAAAGTTTGAGAACCACTGGTGTCATCAATAAAACAGCCTGATTGATACCAACATCAGTAGAGGCTCATGTGATTTGTGGCAGATTCCTGAGCAATATTGGTTGCTGAGTTGTTAGCAAATTCCAGGCTTCACCCACCAGAGACTTTGGAATCAGGGCACTGTACAGGGGTTGTGTTAAGTCTAACTTTACTAGCAAGTTATGGCCTTCCTTAGATCCACCAGCTGTGCCTGTATTCCTCAGGCACTATTGGTGGAACAGATCCTGACAGGCCCCCCATTAAAAAAAAAATTGTTTCTTGAAGCATATTTTATGGCACTGCTCTCTCTTCACATATACAGCCATAGTACTGGTTAAGCAAAGCCATACACACTTCTTTGCCTATTCACATTTCCACACAAAAATGGAAGAGCCCCATCTTTCGTTTGCAAAGGGATTTTATCCCCCCTCCCCCCCCAAAAATAGCATGACGTAAGAGATTAGTTTTGCTGGTGCTGGCCCAGGCCTGGCCTTGTGGAGGCACATCCTGCAGCTGCTAAAGTAAGACAAAACTGTTGCCATCACTTCGACAACTCTGCTCCCTTGCTTGATCCTCGGGGAAGACAATAGGTTCCTACTTAGAGGCGAGCTCTTCCCAGGCTGAGGAGAGGGAGCCCATTTCCAGCATTCAAAGGAATTAAGTGGCTGGTGCAAGAGATAAGCTGCCCGTATAAAAGCAGCGCCAGTTGTTTATTGTACTGACTGTTTCAATGAAAGAAATTCTCCTTCGAAGCCCAGAACAAGAATCCTTTAAGGGAGTCTTGGCAACAACCTGGATATGTTTCTCACACCTGCTATTCGTTTTCCTCACCCCTCATTTTCTTGCCTCACCTGAGCTGGGGAAGCCATTTCATCAAGCCAGCGCTCCATCCCTGTAACGGGAGTCACATTTTTTGTAGCAGAAAACAAGAGGTTCAAAATGTGGTTCCCCGTTTTTAAAAGAGTCATGCAATTGCCTTGCAAACTTCTTTGAATGCTTGTTTAAGAAAAAACAAGACTCACTTTATTGTGTTTGCATCCTGTTCTATTCAGCTACGTGAGACAAGCTTTACTACTCACCAAAGAGGTATATGCAAGGCTGATCTGTATTTTGATGAAACATTTGAACAATTTTGATTTTCACACTATTCCACAAAAAATATTTCACTTTATTAGCATATTCTTGAAGAAATAGTGATGGCTTCCTCTCATTCATAGCAAGGGCCGGTAGTTCACAGTCACTTGGACATTGCTACCAGCCATGTAGTTGCCTCAGAGCAGAGGGAAGAGCCACTCCAGGATTTGGAAAGAAGTCTGCAGCACTGCCAGAACACTATGTATGGTTTAAATACATATGCAATAGTAAGTGGCTACAGTAGTAACAGGCTCTCTGTACACCCACCGGGGTTGTGTTGTACTGCAATATGAGGCTCAGTTAAGAGGTATCCATCCTGTACTTAAGGTACAAGGGCCCATTTCTTTCCCTGGGCCTGGCAACCCCAGTGTATGTCAAGTGTATGTCTCCCTTTGTAGTGTGCATTTCAGAACACACACCTGAGAGTCAGGTCTGGTGCCTTTGAAAGATGGTAGCTCTAGCCATCTAATCAGGAAGAAGGTGAGGCTCTGTTCCATCTCCTTGCCCCCCTAGGGTAGAAACTTCTAGAAGATGTTGAGGTGGAGGGGGCAATGAGGATGGAAAAGGAACACACCTCAGGTGATCAGTACTCAGGTGATCAGAGCCTGAGGGAAGAAAGGAAATGCCGTGTGCATGTCAATCACACACAAAGATTGAACGAGCATAAATAAGTTAATGGGACTTCTGAGTAGACATAGATAGGATCAAGTTGCATGTTAAGCAAATGTGTAGGAGGAAGTGGCAGAATTAACTGTCGTAACACTCATCTGTATATTCCATGTATACCCATTGAGTCTACTATGGGCAATATAGAATGCACATTCATAAGTGCATCTGGTTTTGTAGAGTCCTAACTATTTGCTATTGCTCACGTTTTCTTTCCCAGTATATGATGTATGAATAATAATGTATTGCTTATTCTTTTCTATGATGAGTGTCCTGCTAATTACATGCATTGCTTATGACCATTGTAAAATAAATTCTCAGAATTCCTCATTTTACAGTCATGCTGTATCAATATCCAATTCAAACAGAAGATCTGGGTATATTGACACTACGGAAAATGGGCATTTACTTTGAGCTGCATAAATATTAAGAATACAGTGATCTTCAGAGCTACCTTTTAAAAACCTATGCAGGGACGTTTAAAGGAATTAGATGAGAGCACAAAGAAAACAGTTGTCCTATGTCTATGCTTTTTTCGGTGCCAAACCAGTTACTCCACACAGAAAGATCCCCCCCCCCATCACCATTTCTCTGGGTTCCACACCAAGTGTGCAAAAAACAGTGGTCAGCTTACAATATATCTGCCTTTCAGGGTGGAGGATGCAAATGCTAGTTGTCCCTTTCCTCTCTTCTGAAAGTGATTGTGGTATATAATTGTCAGTGAAACTCGTATTTCCAAGCTCAGAAATAAGAATTGTATATGCTGGTAAAGCTCACCTTCAGTATGAGATAAGCCCAACAACCACAAAGTTCTTCTCCAGCTAGTATTTTGATCCAAGCCACCAATACATATTGGAAGGTTTGAGGTGCTGCTTCCTTTGCAAGTGCAAAGAACGTTAAATATCACACAGCCTAGGAAACATATAGAGCAGTGATTCTCAAACTTTTTGGTATCGAGACCCACTTTGTAGAATAACAATCTGTCTGGGACCTAAAGGAAGTGGTGTCATGGCCGGAAATGCCATCATTGTGACGCCAGAGTCTGCTGCTTTCCTGAGGATGCAGCAATAAGTTGGGTTATTTCTCATCCATTTTTCAATAGCAAAGTGAATCAGAAAGGGAAAAAAGCCTATTTATAACTTTAAACAGAACAACCATACAGCCCCCCCTTTCCAGCATCTTATCTTCCCATATTTTCAATATGACTGCCCTAGGTGCTTTGCGACCCACCTGAAATTAGCTCATGACCCACAGTTTGGGAACCACTGATATAGAATATACAGTATAATTCACTTGAGGACATTTGTGGGTGGTGGTGCTGTTTTTAAACTGCTGCTTATTTTTATTTTTTATGCACTCCAACATGCATTTATTTCCCTTGATCAGTCCCCGATTCCTGTTTTTTGCTACATTGTTCTTTTTGTGATGAAACAGTTATGTTTCATGTACCTATTTCTGTTTTATACTTTCTGTTTACTAACTTCGTTAAAGTGCATTTCCAAGGGCCTGATCCGTTACTCTGTCCCAGCTGGGGGGGAGGTAGAACGAACAGATCACATGTCAAGGTTGCCAACCAATCAGTTATTTTTCAAGCTAAGGATCCTGGGACTAGCAGAGTCTCTCGCTCTCTTTCCTGCTGGCTTTGCAGGGAGAGCCACTCTGTGAGGAGACAGAGGTTGCTGCTGGGAGAGGCCTAGCAGTGAGGAGATTTATATAGGATCTGAGTGGGAGCAAGACCCTATCAGATTTATAGTTATTTTGTTCTGTATCTTCCTAGGCCGTGTTTTACACCCCCTTTTATGGTTAGCAAACTGTTAATAAAATCTTTTTCATGAATCAATCTGCTTTGTTCTGGATTCCAGTGGAGAGGAGTTTAGCCCAGGGAACTCCTCTGGTAAACTGGATACCTGGGCTGGTGGCAGCGGATTTAACCTACCAAGGTATTTCCCACTAAGCTGCAGGTTCAAACCGAGTGGGCGAGTAGCGGGGGTCAGAGGTTATAACCCCCCTTTCATTCATGACAACCATGTGTATAGTGCTTTGGACCATACAACATTCCAAGCCAGCTATACACTTCATCAGGGTCTGCAAAAACCTAAAACATGATGACGTTCTTAACCAAATCCAAATTGTGCATGGGCTAAATTGCTTGGAAGAGAATGCTACGTGACTGAACAGACAAAAAGCCTAGATCCATAAATAACTGCTAAGTTATTTCATTTGGATTTAACAACCTCTGCATAGGGTACATTTGATTACGTTAGGTCTGTGGGAAACTAATGTAAAATACTTTTTGATAATAAGCGCCTTTATTGAATGTTGTAATCTCTCCCTGACATCTAAAGTCAGCATTCTCTTGCTGACTGCAAACATGTTGTAATAATAGACGTAGTTCACAAGAACAAAAATATACAGCTTAGCGATATATGTCTTGCACAGTAAGCTTTATCACAATATCTGAGTTGGAGTGAATCCTTTATATATATATATCTTTGGCTTCCAAATGTTTAAACTAATTATACTGTAGCGAAGGAGGAAAAAAAAATCAACCAGAAATCTCAGACCAATGTCATCCATAGATGGATACCCAAAAAGCTGTGCTCAGTCTGAAAACCTTAGAAGAAAGAAATACAGGGTGGGGCAAAAAAAAAAAAAGGTAACCAAAATGCTCATGTCATTTATACACTATACTATCCCCAATTAGGGCTGTTTATTGTTTATTCTGGGATGTGGTGGCGCTGCGGGTTAAACCGCTGATCTTGCTGACTGGAAGGTTGGCAGTTCAAGACCATGCAGTGGAGTGAGCTCCCATCGCTTGTCCCAGCTCCTGCCAACCTAGCAGTTTGGAAGTACATAAAAATGTAAGTAGATAAATAGGTACCACTTCAGTGGAAAGGTAAATGGTGTTCTGTGCACCTTGGCATATACTCATGCTGGCTACATGACCATGGAAACTGTCCTCTGACAAACGCTGGCTCTTCAGCTTAGAAATGGAGATGAGTACTGCCCCCTAGAGTCAGTCACGACTAGTCCATTTGGTCATGGAGAAACCTTTTCCTTTACTTTATCATATGATTGCATGTTCTACATGACTTCCTTCATTGCGAAGCACATGTTCCATGTCCCATTATGTGGGTAACCATATTAGAGCACCATTGACTACTGATTCTTCTTCTAGAAGTTCTTCTAGAGTTTGTGGAGTTGATGTGAAACATTTCACATTCTCCACAGGATTATATATCGTGAGGTCTGGACTTTGATGTGGATGAGGAAAGTCAGACCCTCAGGAACTTTCTCCAACACTTGACCACTTCACAGTGCCGTTTGTTCTGGTGCTAGGTGGCCATCCAGAGTGTCCAGCATTATGATTTGGTTGCCCTTTTTTTGCCCGCCCTGTACATAGAAATGCCCGCCCTGTACATTGTCAGAGAAGCAGGAGGATTTCGATGGTAGCCTGAACAAGAGGAATAGCAAACCAGTAATTAGATGAGTTTGAAAATTTCGATGATGCCGAACAATATAAAGTTGAATTTTAAAAAAATTCCACCTAATATTTGGCCAAAAACAACAACAACAACAACCTGGGACAAAAGATCAATCATCCTATTCAAGATACTGTTGAATCTTTCCTTTGTGTCAGATCTGGCATTCCACCTTCATGAGCCCACAAAGAGACCAACACCAGACAAGTAAGGATTCCCCAATACTGACTTGGCTTACTAACCAACTATTAATTGTGTTGCCATCAGTCCCCACTTTCCCCTGGTGTTGTGTGCTGCTGGGCATCCTGCTTAGCAGGGGCATTTATGCTAGTGAGCTTGCAAGTAGATTTGAGGAAGCCTGCTAAAAAAAAATGCCTGCTGAATAAAAAGTGCTTATGAAGCATGACCCTTAGCTGCCAATGTGCTGTTGTGTTTAGAAAGAAGTCATGAGTCCAAATCTTTTCTTTGAGAACCAACCCAGTTGGGTTCACTAATTTTATTATTGTGAAAGCAAACACACAAAAGCTGCATCTGGAGTCAATTAGGGTGTCTCCAGAGAAATGGGATCTCAGGCTGCTATCTGAGGCCTACGTATGAGAGAATGGGTCCCATTCTGCTCAGTGGAACTTGCTTCTGAGAAAAAAGCCTGCAAAACATTTAACTGCATGTCATAATGTAAAAGGTCTCAATTCAAATCATAACTATATTCCAGAATTGCAAATAATTCACTGATCAATTGTCTTGTTTACCGTATATAATTATAAGTCAAGAAATTTATGCCTAAACATTGACACAGTAAATACCTTAAAGTCACGATGGGTGGATGGCTGAGCTGTTCCAAGTACGTTTGAAAGCCAGGGAGCTGCAGAGCCTTCTGAGCATGCTCAGCATGCACGCAAGCTTGGCACGCCATTTTGGCTCTTCCACCTGCCCCTTCCTTTGAATGGCTCCAAAATGGAGCCTAGCGTAGTGTGTGGGGGCAGAACGGAGTAGTGCACAGGGGTGGAGAATGAGCAGAGGGGGTGGACTTCCTCCACTTCTGTCCCCAGGTTTGCTGGGTCCACAACTGCAGTCTGGGACTAGCCCTTATGAGGATGAGTTTTAAAAAATTCCTCTTATAGAAAGCAACATTTGCTTTAGTTGGCTGTGGGCAGCGGCGTCATGCAGCCGGAATGCTGGGCGGGAGGAACAGGTGAGCGGCAGCCCGCCTGTTGCGTTCTGCTCCGTCTCGCCGTCTTGCCCACCCCCGCGGAGCGGAACGCAACAGGCGGGCTGCCGCTCACCCATTCCTCCCGCCCAGCGTTCCGGCTGCATGATGCCACTGGCTGTGGGCCTAATCCAGTTTGTTGGAAAGGGTGTGGTGTTGGTAATCAAACTAAGCCAAACGATGGGCAGGTATACTGTAGAGCAGGACGTGGAGTAAGTGCAGGGATTGGTATGCACTCGAAGGCTAGCAAGTTGGTCAAAAACAGATCCCCGAGGACTTCGCAGCTCAAGGTGTTGGCTGGGAGTCCTTTGAGCAATGACTACAAAGTGAAGCATACAGCTTTCTTGGCTTGGAGCAGACAATGTAGGCCTTACTACAGGCAGTAGATGCGGAAAAGCTGAGTTTGTCAGCTTGAAGTCAAGGTGGGAACTTCCAAAAGGGGGAACAGGCAGCAGTTGTCTCCTCCAAGGTTGGAGCTGGAACTAAAAGGGGGACGACTGTTAGGACAGTTTGCTCCTGCTGCAGGGACTGTCCTAATAATTTAATGAAGTTCTAGCCCATATCACCTTGTCTCACATCTTATTTGGAAAGGTGGGCAATGTGGATTTTAGTAAATTAAGCATCTTGAACAGCCATGAAACTGTTGTGGATTGTCTTCTCTTTCTTGCCATTACTTCATCATGGCCCAAATTAGCTGTTGATTACTTTCCTCGCTCTCCCCAAATCTGTCCATCCTTCTGGACTTAGAACTTTTAGTCTAAGGCTAAAATCTCTGGCCCATTCAGAGTTGGAAGGAGACTTAATTCAAATTTGTAATCTTCAATTAGTTTGATCTTAGGAAACCTAGTCAGACATCAACATGGATTAGTCTGATCTTAAATGAACTAGCTGAACTAATCAAAGTAATTGAAGGAGAAGTTTCACTTAATTTAAAATGCAAACTAAGTACATAAATCAAAGATGAAGTTTGTTGAGGTTCTCAAAGGGTGTGAGTTGTTATTTGAGCATTTTAACTCAACCACAAAGTATCCAGCCATTCATTTCAGCACATAGTTATAATATTCTAAACCAAAGCTTGGAAACTTTAGTAGAGAAAACATGATGCTCTAACTTTCTACCATCCAATATTTAGGATGAAACATGTTCTGGAAAACCAATTTACCATGGAATTTTCAGAATTCACTACATACACATTACCAGCAGTGCCAAGCAGTGTCACAGGATATCATGGAAACTGATCAGTGGCATTCCTACCAGGGGGTGGGAAATGATAAGTGTTGCAGGATCCTGGGCTCCTGTGTAGTATGGTCCTACCTCCTCACCTCCAGAGCCAGTCGCGGTTTGGAAACACAGCCTTTTGCCTGCAACACTTATCATCCCCCCCCCCCCAGGAACATCATTGCTACAAATATAATCCACAATTTCTGGTTAACTGAATCAGTTGGAGTTAAATAGATGTAGGCTATGAGTCCAAAAACTGTAATGATCAAGAGGGCTTAAAAATAATTTGCAAGAAGGATCTCAATAGGTGCAGATCCATAAGATGGTCTCATAATGCACCTGGGGATTAGTGAGATCTCTCTCTGTTCCACTGCATAGGATTGGGTCCTAATTCAATAAACAGAAGCTTTCTGTGCCGTCTTGTGCTGTGCTCTCTCATTACTCTGAATTACACTACAACAGGAAGGGTAGTAGTCCCATCAAGGGAACATTCCTATTACCCTTGTTATGAGGTTTGCCATGAAGGGTTGTAGATTTCTCTACTCCAAAATTAGTACAGCAAAAACAGAAATGATGGGACTAGCATTTCCACAAGTTCTTGCCATAGTGGTAGGCTATTTTGAAGGATTGGGTTCTAAATATGAGGCTGATTTATTTTTTCAGTTGATAATGACAGCTAGGCTATTGCTAGTCCAATTTTGGAGATAGGGGGGGATGTCTGATAGACAAGATAATGGAAAAAATGGATAGTAAGTTCTAAAATCTTTAAAATTATGTGCTGTATAATGCACTGTAGTGAAAGTAAGGTGACATACATGTGTTTCTTTACTTAAATGAATAGTAGATATAATTCTGTTTGATTAATATTTAAGATTAGTGTAAAAATACTCATTAAAATTGTTCTTTTATAACATTTAAAAAAAATCAATGCAACAACGTTTCTTATTATAGATCCTTCACATGTTCCGTTGTATATTTTCTCTGTCCAAGGACAATTTCTTTAAAGGTTCATTGTCCAGGATGAAAATGTGCTGTGGAACTACTACAGGCATTTCTCAAACTGTGGGTCATGACCTATATTTTGGTGGGTCATGGGCCTGCCACAACCAGGAAGCTGCAGGGCAATATGGAAGTCACTTCTGGGTCGCTTCAGCACACAACCTGCTTCATTGGCTGCACTGCATCACGCCCCAGACAGCCTTGCAGCTTTCTGGTCCAAAAATCAGGTTGCCCACCCGTGAATCATGACACACAGTTTGAGAAATGCAGTATGGTGCAGCCTGTGATGCAGGTGGTGCACGATATTGCCCAGCAGCTTCTGGGCTGTGGACCCTCAGCCAATGATGAAGAAAAGGTGTTGGAGAACTACTAGTCTGCTGGTTTATTTAACATTAACCTAAACTGAATACCAGCAGCAATGGGCTGCAATGGCCATCACTAACAACCACCCATGCTTCTGCATCCATTGCTATACCTCTGAGCCATCATCTTTTCTGCTCATCATAATCTCAGTTGGATACCAAGTCTTTCTCTTCACAGTTTGTATCTTCCACTAATTCTTAACATTATTATTATACTCTCTGGGTTAAAGGGACATAACCCAAACCTATGCTGGCCTCACACTGAGATTTTGTAAAGCTGAGGCCACAGGTGCTTATCTCCTCAGGACTGTTTGGTTCACCCCCACCCCGAGCCTACAACATATCAGCAGTTTTGCATGGTCCGGGCTGGCAGGAGATAGGTAGAGCTCTTAAGGAGGGGTGGGAGGAATGAGAATACTTTCTTCTCGCTGTGCCCCTGAATAGAGTTGCAGGGAAGCAATTATGGGAGTACGCTCCTGTTTGTTGGGTTCTCAGAGACCACTGCTGACCCCCTATGGGAATAGGATGCTGGATTAGATGGGCATTTGGCCTGATCCTGCAGGGATGGTCTTCTGTTTACCAGGTGGGACTGTAAAGTAGTAAGAAAAATAAATTCTTAAGCATCCCCACTTTCCAGATTCATCTGTGTGCACACACATACATGCTCTCTTACACACATGCACACACTGGCCTATGTTCAACTGATTTTATGTCTATGGACTATATCTGGAAGTTCACACTACATTAAAGCAAAGGGATGTTAGAGATGGGATAGGCACACCAAAGGGACAGGGAGGAAGGGGGTCCACATGCTCACCTTCACATGCTAAAAAAGATCGGGGGGGGATATCCAACTTGGCTCCATGGTAATGTCCAATAAGCCATAGGCAGCCCAAATCTGTAACTGGGACTGGCGCACGCTGGGGGTGGGGCGACATCACTACGCCCATAGCACTGCACCGTGACCCCTGCACCATCCTGCCACACACGCCAGCGTCTGGAATTGCTTCATTTAGGAGCATACTGGATGCAAAGGCAGGAGGGAGGGAGGGCCAAAAGGCAATCTGCTTTCCCACCTGCTGCACCCTGCCACCCGCTGCACGAGCTCCCCCTCGTGGCACCGTGAATATGCCTCTGAGTCAGCCCTCTGCCTCTCTCTTTCAGAAAGTATTCCCTAAAACCAAACCCATCCCCTTCACCCACCAAATGCTTTCCTTACCTAGTCAAACCTCATAGCAATCAGCTTCTAAAATATACCATTATATTTACAATTTGCTTACAACAATTGTGCCCTACTCTGACTCAATTCACCCCACACTAAACATTAGGATACTTTTTCTTTTTAAATGAAATAAATATAATTGCAACGGATGGGGTTGGATGGATTTTTGCTCACTCTCCGGTCTTGTGAATTTAAATTTTTCCAAGCTCACGAGATGCTCTATGTGACTTCCAAGGTGTACTGCATCTCCCAGGGAACAAGCTTCGTGACTTATTATCCTAAAGAGTTAGTCTCTCAATTCCATTAGCTCTGGCTATGGAGGGAGTGTTTTGCTGGCTTGGAAATAATTATGCTGAATATTCACCATTTTCTTGGAGGGTTAATTGGGGAAAATGAAATAGTGTTTTGTGTAACAGCAGTTATTAAACTGAGAGTATGTTGCAGTTAGAGTCTCATTTCGGATCAGCAAAATGATACTTTGTGCAACCGTAGCTCTCAGCAGTGGGGTTTTGTCCTTTAATGATCAAGCTTCAAAAGGACAAGGGGAAAGTGTTTAACAGACTACAGTGAACTTTACCATCGAAGACTTTTGTACTTAATCCTGGCCCAAGCCAGCCATGACTGCAAATGAGCCTCGATGTCTAACAAACAGCAACTCCTTCAGGCAATGACTTTTGATTGTTCTGCTCATAAGAGACTTTGGCCTATATGAACAAAGAAACTTTAAATGTCCCTGGATCCTACTAAGGAGATTTTTACTCCAGGTCATGAATGAAATACCTTGGCAATGCAATGTGATAAACGCTGAGAATGACAAAATGGCAGATAAACAAACATCGGATTGCACTTAGTTGCTAAGCAATATAAAAGGGTACCAAGGAAAAAATGCAACTTGTGTTAATTGAGCTTGGAGATCCAAATCAACTCATAGATAACAAAGGATGTTCAGAATGGAATTTGCCTCCCCGATAAATATATAATCTCTTTGCTATAGAATGAAGGCGGGCTTGTATACCTACAAGTCCTTGTATACCTTGTATACCTATGCGCACCACTTACGACTTCATAAATGGCTGACTTCTTAATTTTATGACTCATCGCTGAATGCATGAATATTTTCCACTAAAAAAGCAAAAAACAAAAAAGCCCTACATTTGCATGATTTCAAGCAACACAAATGCTCTGTATTTCATTTTTCATTAATGTTCACTCCTTCAATCCTTCAGGAACTCCTTCATACATACATGCCATCACAGACTGATGAACATGCATGTGTGCATTCAGTTTCATGTATTTTTTTCCACTTTCAGAAATCAGTTGGCTGTTTTCTGTGTTCCTGTTTGCACTGTGATACACAACTGGTAATGTGGGCAAGTTTTGCAAAGAAGCAGGTTCCTAACTTTGTGTGAGTCACCTTCCCCACAATGAATGTGCAAATTTCCCCTCAGTGAACAAGCCATGTTTGGTAATGCACTAACAAAGCTAGTATCACTGTATAGGCCAGTAGAAAAGTGGCCTTGGTAGAATTTATATGTCCAAACTGGATAGACAGGAATAATTGAAACAAGGCACGTTTAATTAGGATTCTCAATTTCCTTTATACAATGGGCAATGTAATCTGCTTTTCACTTTCTTAATTTCTGTTTGATATACATTAGCATCAGAGGTGTTATGATAAATTTTGGAATGAAGAAGCTCTCTCTCTCTCTCTCTCTCTCTCTCTCTCACACACACACACACACACACACACACACACACACACACACACACAC
>JAJKFI010000001.1:17825709-17846359 GCA_029204185.1 Lerista edwardsae
GGGGGGGGGGAAGCAAAACTCCCAATAAAGAGAATTAATTCAGCTGAAATCTACCAGGTTATGGATGTTCAAGACAAATAGGGGAAAGTAAAGTACATGTTTGCTTGATGGAAAGATAGAACAAGCGGTGGCTACATGCATAGATCGTTGTCACACACCTGTTCAGTGTAACCCTAGTGGTAATATGCTGAATGACAATACCATGGTGAGCCTCCAAGTACCAGCGTGCCCCCCCAAAAGAAATAACCCACCCCCAAACCCTCCAGATCCTTTTTATGTATCCCTGACAGGTGTAGTTCCTTGATGCTTCATAGCAAGCCAGCCAATGCCAGGTCAATGCCAGGCTTATTCTATTAAGATCAAAGTACTAACAGAAGTTTTCCACACCCATTGTCGACAATGGAGGTGATATTATTGTATCAAACTCAGATTAGACACAAATACGTACCATGAAAAAAGAGTATTCAGCAATTTTTCAGAACCCACCATTTAAATGTGAAAAGTAACCTTCTGTAAAAATCCCAAATCAGCACATTTCTTTGCTCAGCCAAAGGGCAGCATGAGCTTTATAAATGCATTTTGTTATATTTAAAATGCAAATGATTTTCCAGAGTGAAAGAACAAAATCCCTTTGTTGGGAGAGGATTTGGCACCTCCTCTCACCTCTAGCATAGAAGCTGTATGGTAGTATTGTAGAAATCGAGTGCTTTGTATCCTTCTATTCCTACTCTTTCCAGCTACATCTGGGTGTCCAGGTTAATTCCACAAGCGTTCCCTATATTGAAAAGGGGGACACACATGTATAATTTTATAGACATACAATGAATGTGCCAAGAAAATATATATGCCAAGAAAGTGTGTTTGTGCATGCATGCAGAGATCCCTGTTTTGGATAATCATCCTATAAATCTTAGTGTTGAAAGCTCATCCAACTGGTTATCTAATGCAAGTCCAACACCAGAAATATTGATCCAGTGCCCAGAAAATGGTTGGAATGTGAATGGAAATATGGCCCAAGCTCCAGATAATTGGGTGGATGCCTGTATTCAAATTCCTTTTCAAACGGATTGTGTCCCACTTTTTTTGTCCTGCAGAAAAAAGGTGTGTGCTGTAGAGAGGGAAGCTTTGGCTTCCCACCCCATAGTGGGTCTTCTTGGACCTGCACCAGTGATTTTGCTGGTGTACATCTGAAGAAAGAAAGGGAGAGGGAGGCTATTGTAGGGGGGGTAGGATCCAGTACATGTCATCACCACTGAATCCACCCCTCTTATGGCCTTCCTGCCCTGTTCCTTCCCCACCCCTGCCCAATTTCACCCCTCCACACCTCATTCTACCCCACCCCTCCCACCTTCTGCATTGGCTTACCTGTGCTGGTGAGTGGCCACAAATCCAACGACATGTGCAAGAAATCTCCAGCCTTCCCACTAGTGCTCTTTATAGCTGCTGTACAGTGCTGGTGGAACACTAGTTCTGCCAGCAGAGCTGTCACCAGAAGGGTACTAGGATTGGGCTGCCCATGGAATATAATAAATTTCAAAGTAGAAATAAGTGGGAGGAGTAAAAAAAATTATAGTTAAGAAATTTAAAGTTGGATTTTTTTTGTTATAGCCTTAATGGGGCATACCTATGGGGGATGTCATGGCAAGCTATTGCACTGTAAAATTTGTCACTGCACCATTGGTAAAGAGTGTGCAACAATATCCTATAATTAGTTTGTTGATATTGCCTAGAAATCATGGAAGTCTTCATTCCATTACCCCTATATGACCCGCCCCCATCTAGCAAAACACCAGATTGGAAATGGGAATATGGAAGCTCCTCCTCATTCCTCCTCACTCCGGACTAGCAAAATGGCCAGATGGATCTGCAAGAAGGTGTGTTGGGAAGTGGGGAGGGCTTAATGTAAATCACTATTTCTTTTCAAGCATAGGGTTTACTTTTATGCTATATTGTAAGGATGTGAGCATTCAGGTATAACTTCACAAGCACACCAAATGTAACAAGCGCTGCGGGTTTTTTAAACTAAGAACTTGGGACCACAAAATCATAATCAGTCTTTGGCAAAGTCTTTGGCTGTGATTGACGAAAGCTATTTACATGTGCAAATTCTATGGGATGAGATGGGGACAGTTACTATATCATCAAGAACCCTTCATGTGCCTACACAGATCTGATGCAACACGCTTTCCAGTTCCATAGTTTCCAAATGCTATTAAGTACATCAACTACTTTTGACTTTGTCTTTCTTGTGAATGTCTGTGGGCAGACTGAAGAGCAATACACATTCCAGTTACTGGGGGAAAAAAATAGTGTTTGGAAGGCTGATTTCCATTAAAGGTCTGCTCCTATCTGCGGATCTTACTGAAATGAAATAACAAGAAATAAGAAGCAAATCAACTGACATTTTCCATCTCTTGGAGCAAGAAATAGCTGAAGAAGGGATACTTTAAAAATGAAGCTAAATGCCAATTCTGTACCATTCTGCTGTGGGAAGTATTCTCTCATTATAGTGATGGGTGAAATAAGCACCTAAAAGAAACTCAGAAATGCACATAAAAACAAAATCCATAATCCACCTAACACACTTCCTATACTTTCAATATTATTGAAATCCATGGGCCTTGCTTGTGAACAAATCCGCTCAGGCTCACAGATCTCATTTGTATCTGCCCTCCCACTACCAATTTGCTTTTTTCAAAAACTTTTTACCATTTTTGCAACTGCCAGCCATCTAGTTAGCAGTCTGTGTGAATTGCATTCTTTTTCTAATAATAAAACCCTCTCTTTCTTTAAAATGATTTTCATTCAGAAGCACAGTTTCAACCCCAAAATAAAAATAAAAATAAATAAGCAAGCAGCACGACAGCCCAAGTCAAAAGCAATAAGCCTCTGTATTTAGAAACCTTTGCTGAGGCAGAGACACCAACATAAGTATTCTGCAGGCAAGGGGGGAAAAATCCACCCTCTTGCATTTAAACTGTCAAGTTCCAGGGAAAGGGGAGGGAGGCAGGTTGACGATTTTGCTTCAAAGAACTGCAGATTAGCCTGTTTCATTTGGACGTGATCGATAATAGCCGTTGGAGTTTGCAAAATATGCACATGTTCAGGGCTTCATAAACACACTTAAATACAGGACGGCTGCATTAAATAACGTGACCTTGCTACCTTCTAATGCTAGCCTTAGAGTGCAAACTTGTTTTAATTAGCAGTCAGCAAGCAGACTGTAACTCCACTGAAGGAGCATTGAAGAATCACTGCCTATTAACAACCCAGCGGTAAGTAAGCCAGCACAAATACTTATAACCAAATAGTGTGCATTTCAGGAGTGGAGAGGATTAGCTATTGGGCACACAACACAGTGGAGGAAATTGCTTTATTCCCAGTACTGCTGGGTACCAGGAGGCAAACACTGTGCCTCTAGCCCATTAACAACATTCAGAGTGTTGCTTCCCATTGAAAGGGTTATTGGCTAACCACTGGGTGACCAATTAAATGCTATGAATAAGTCCCAAACCAAACAGCATGAGGCCTGTTTGTGGCACAGTGGTATCATTACTAAAGTGAAAAACTTGATGAGAAAGGAACATATTTAATTATAGAACTATACAAATGGCTAATTAGGACCATAAAGTGAAATGAATGACTTTCCAGTGGATTTTTGAACGTTGCCGATAACTGCTCAGCTTCTTCCGAGGCCATGAAAGTGAGGGATGGCTCTAGCCTGTGTACCAGGGTAATGAATGGATCTTCATTGCAGGGAGCGGGTTTGACCTGGATGCTCAGGTAGCCTGGGTGCTTCGGAAGGCAGCCCTTGATTTCTTTCGCGGCAAGCGTTCCGCCAGTGCAACCCCCTGGTTTGCCATGAGTTCTGCTTGCTTTCATAGTACTTCTTCAGGGCTCAAAGACTGGCGCATTGCCTACAGCTGGAGCTCCAGAAGACTTTGCACTCACTTCTCGCTGTGTGCATCCCCTCCTTCGGTCAACCCTGTCTTTTAAAATCCTGAGTTACTTCAGAAGACATCCCATGATTGTCTTTCCCATCTCCTCCTAAATTACCCAGTATCATTTGCCTGTACACGGTGCTGAAACCTCTTGGGGATAAAGATTTTGTGGACTGCCAACCAAGCCTTGCCAAGGAGCTTTCAAGGACCCAAGATTTCCCAGTGAGAGGAACTTTTAATTTCCATATGACGAAGTGCCTCTGCATGTAGAAAATGAATGAGTTCCATACAAGCAGGTTGAACTGGATCTGGACTGCTAAAATGTGGTCTTTCTCCTTCCTCAAAGAAACACTTTATGGACACATTCCTAAACAGGACTGGCCTACATGTGAGGCCAACTGAAATGGTTGCCTTAGGGAGCTGATTGGGGAGGGGTGCCCATCTCTGCCTCCTTGCCTCTACTGCCCCGTCTCCTCCTTTCACTGAAAAAGAAGAGGAGGACAGAGGGGAAAGTAGAGGTGGAGAATGCTGAGCTAGCACAATGGAGAATGGGAGGAGCTGAGGCTAGCAGGTCTGCAGGTAATTGGAGCAGCACGTGGCATGCCACCTCAGTCATCAGGAGGACTTGGCCTGGCCCTGTGTCTTAAGACAATGAAACCTTTATCTTAATATGTCATTTAAAAATACCATTGATTTCAGCAGAACTTTCTGGCAAGTATGCTTGACATCATGGCCTCAAATAGCTTTAAAACATTCTTACTGTTTTCATGTGTAATTATTGTTAACAATGTATGTACAACTTTTCAACAAAAAGGTGGTTTTAGAGTACATCCTAACCTGGATTTAGGCTGGCACTGTTAGGCCAGCAAAGTTCAGCCGGCACAAGGGACACCATAAAGTATGTTTGGACCCCTCTCAGGCTGCAATCCTATACACACTTTCCTGGGAGCAAGCCCCATTGAACACTATGCATAGGATTGTGCTGTCAGAGTCAGAGAGTCCAGCACACAGAGGTACACTGTCCCTCCTGACTCCGAGAGTGGTCAAAACAAGCTTTATGGTGGCCCTTGTGCAGAGGCGTTTCTACAGGGATGGCAAAGCTCTAAGTTTTGCAAGAAGCCTTACCCTGTCGTGTAAATCCCTCCTCTCCCTTGCTGTGTAGCCAGTAAGCAACGCCACGATTGGCTAAAACGGTGCAGGAGAGGAGTAATCTCCGCTGCAAGGTAAGGCTTCTTGCAAAACTTAGAGCTTTGCCATCCCTGTAGAAACGCCACTGCCCTTGTGCCAGCCAAACTTTGCAAACCCAACTATGCCAGCCTAACTCCAGGTTAGGATTGTGCTCTAAATGTAAAGCTTTTTCTCTATTCCAGAGGATTCACAGACTGAAACATGCGGAAAAAGACATTATCAGCTAACTGCCTTTGAAAAAGCTGCTGTACTAGGATGAATTATGGTCTTCCTGCCAAAATAAGAGAACCCCAGCTTTAAATGTGCCTCTTAGCACAGTTCAGCGTAGCCTCTGGCATCATCGCATATAACATTGTTCACGATCGGCAAGTGTTGGCACAAGGTCACAGGAGGCAATAATTCTATGTCCGCTGACAAATTCAGAAATTGGAAAACAGAGTAGATGGGATCTAGAACTTCAGAACACTCAGGAGATCTAGTGCAGAATCTAAATGTACTGTAGAATCAGGATGAGCATATATTGCACATGGAGCCTGGCCATAAATGTGGGCGCAATCCTAAACAGCGCCAGACTGGCAAGGATGACGGGCCAGCGCCATATCCAATGCTGTTTAGGAAAGGTTGGAGCCTCCCTGCGGCAAGGGAGTGCGTGCTCCCTTACCGTAGGGGAGGCTCCAGCCTCCCCTATGTGTTCCTTGGATCTGTGCCTGCTAAAGAGCGGACGCAGATCTGAGGAGACTGTGTGGCCTGAATCGGGGCCGCGCGGCCTTGCTAACGGCTTAGGATGAGGCTGTATGGCCATCTCCCAAGCCCGCCCATGTCCCGCCCAAGTCCTGCCTCCCACCACCACCCCACCAATTCCCATTCCGATATGGGACAGAGAATCCCTTGTGCCAACCGTCTTCAGTCAGCGCAAGGGAGGCTCTCTGTCGGTGCTCTGAAGCTGACACTGCAAGTAGCGCCGGCTTCAGAGATGGAGCACTGACACGGGGGTGCTGCTTGGCGCTCCCGCGTTGGCACTCTGCCCCTTGCGTCGACGCTATGACATCGCTTGTCATAAGGACTATGTTTACACATAAGGTTGCACAAAGGACTATGTTTACACTGCACACTTGCAGTATAGAGTGGTCCAGAAAATATCCCCAGGAATTAAAGATTCTAAATCACTCATGTGCTCCACAATGAGCATGTGAGACATTAATTTAATTAATTACTCGGTCAAGCACCTGCATCTATGTACACCATATCCATAATATGTGTGAAATGTAGTATTATAGTATATGTGTGAATTATAGCAGAACACATTTGACACGATGAAGTATGCGCACATTTTCTTGAGATGCCTTGTAGATGCCTGTACACATATGGTCTGTTTGAGTAGACATCACTCATCTGCAAGTGCTTCCTAGATTATAATAGTGTAAGATTGCCCTTTGTTGATCCTCAGGTATAAAAAAATATGGGAAAAAAGAAATAACAAAATCCTTGTGTGCTTCGGTTCAAATAATACCTTCTGTTTCCATGCAGGCAGGTACAGAAGTTAGGTGTCTTTTCCACTATAATAACAATGTCTCTGGATTGCTTTTCCTTAATCTGCCTCCTGCGAGGCTGTTAGCGCTTGATGCCTGCCTACAGAATACTCTGCAATCTTGTTAACGAACTGATGACAGGCATGAAGTTGCTGTATTTGCGAAGTGTGCTATAAGCAGCTATCAACAAGAGAAGCCTTGAATTAAATCCCTGCCCCTAGATTTCCATGGATCCCTCCGCCCTCGCTTGGGAAGCTTCTCTGCCTGGCACACGTCTCATATGAGAGGAGACGAAGAAATCATTCCCTCCCCTCACTGCCAGGTACTTTATCTCTCTTCAGCTATTGTTTTAATAAGCTCCTTGCCGTTATGTCATACAGCCTTCATAAATATCAGAATTACCGTCGTTTATTTGCAGTCAAATAGCTGACTAGGCGCTTCTCTGTGTTTTGCATGACACCTGGGCTATCTTGAATATGATGAATGAGAACAAAAGGAGGACTTGCCTCACTGTCTGCTCAGAGGCACTTCAGGGGAGTTGCTTTTTTGGCTGCAGGTTTAAAGAACGAGTCAACAGACAGTTTAAATTTGCTTGCTTCTTGGTGTTTTCTTCGGCGCTGACATGCAAACAAACAACAGAAGCCACTTGGGGACAAAGCTTCAAGAATTAGCTTCAGGCAGTTGGCCTGCCTGTTCCTGGCAGGTTAAGATTGGGCTGCCCGGAACTCTTACCACAGAAATGGGGCAGTGTAGTAAAAAATAGATAATGCTGACTGAATCAAAGTCTGAAGCACAGCCCAGAAGGATACATTTTGCCAGACTGTACAAGACCCTGGGTCAATGGGATTGACTCAGAGTGCAACCCTAACCTGAAGTTAGGCTGGCACAGTTAGGCCAGCAAAGTGTGCACCATAATGTGCATTTGGACCATTCTCGGTGTCAGGGAGGATGGAGCACGTCTGTGTCCTGGCCTCTCTGACTAAGAACGCAATCCTAAACTGGAGTTAGGCCGGCATAAGCTCAGGCAGCAAAGTTTGGCCAGCACAAGGGCTACCATAATATAAGGCATATTCTCGGTGTCAGGGAGGATGGCTCATGTCTCTGTGCTAGCCTCTCTGACTCTGAGGGTGCAATCCTAATCTGGAGTTAGGCCGGCACAGTTAGACCAGCAAAGTTTGGCCAGCACAAGGGCTACTGTAAAGTGTGTTTGGACCACTCTTGGAGTCAGGATGGCACACATCTTGGGATGGCACACATCTGTGGGCTGGCCTTTCTAACTCTGAGAGTGGTCTAAACATACTTTATGGTGCCCTTTGTGCTGGCCAAACTTTGCTGTCTGAGCTTATGCCGGCCTAACTCAGTTTAGGATTGCGCCCTAAGAGTGGTTCAAACGCGCTCTATGGTGACCCTTGTACTGGCCAAACTTTGCTGATCTAACTGTGCTGGCCTAACTCCAGGTTAGGATTGCGCTCTCAGTATCCTGCAGCTGAATCTGGTGCCTCAACAATGAATTTTACCCAGCGAGGGCTGAAGAGAAATACCTCATACTATCCTTTAACAGTGCATAGAGTGTTCCTTCTAGAAATCTGCTGTAAAATAGTTTTTGCATTTCAAAGAATATATTTATATACTACATATTGAACGATTGTTTATGACCCAGAGATAGGATATAAGATGAAAATAAGATGGTATTTTGTGTTAAATACCAGATGGATGTTGCTAGTATGGTTGACATGTTAGATTCCAAAGATTTTCTATCAAATAAACCCAAGAGAGGTTCATTAATCTAAAATTGAGTCTTCAAGCTTTTAAGACTTTGGAGAGATATTTTCAAGACAAAAAAAAAAAGAGGAGAAGTGGGGGTGGGGGAAATAAAGCAATCCCTTTGGGAAGTATATTTTCTGTCAGCAACCTGAAGAAGGCTGTAGCACTCAGAATGGAACTGCCATCCAGAAAAAGAGCACAACTGCTCTTTTCCTCCTATATGAAGTAACTTCTTCAAAAGTTCCTTTCAGGAGCTGATGATTGGTGGCAACAACACTGCCAATATGCTATGCCCCTTGCGTGGCCTTGCCATGCCCCCTAGGTCCACTCAGACTTGTACCAGTCAAATGTTCTCAGAAGTGAAGAAATGAATTGCATGCTTCATTACAGAGCTTGAATGTCTGGTTTTGACTTCTTAATTTTTGACTGTGTGACCTCTGAATTCTATTTCTCCATCTTGTCTGAAACAAACCGCAAAACTCATGGATTTTATAATTTGAGAGGCAAAAATCACACCTTCCAGGACAGGGCTTCTCAAACTTGCTTTGCTCACGGCTCCAGCCTGGCAATTAAGTTTAAGCGGCCCTCACAGAAACTTAATATGACCCCTGATATTCTCATTTTTCCCCATGTGGTCCCCTAGAAGTATGGCTCCCTGGGAAGGTGGCATGTGGCTCACTTAAGCACCACTGTTCTAGGAAAACAGGATTCAGTCAAAAGAATGTTTGTAAGGGTATTGAGTAGGAAGCAATTCATGATTTACTCCTGGCATTAAAACTGGTCAACCAACAACCATGGTGAAAATGAAAACACTAAGGGTGCAACCCTAATCTGGAGTCAGGCCGGCACAGTTAGGCCAACAAAGTTTAGCCGGCACAAGGGCCACCGTAAAGTATGTTTCAACCAGTCTCAGAGTAAGAGAGGCCAGCACACAGACTCCAAGAGTGGTCCAAATACACTTAACTGTGGCCCTAGTGCCGGCCAAACTGTGCTGGCCTAACTTGGGCTCCCAGTTGCAACATTGCCTATCCCCAGAGGCGGATCTAAGGGGGGGGGCAAATCTGTAAGTTTTGCAAGAAGCCTTACCTTGCAGTGGAAAACACTCCTCTCCTGCCAATCTATTGTTCTAGCCATAACAATAACAATAGATTGTTCTAGCCAATAGATTGTTCTAGCCAATCCTCACAGGGAACAGCAACATCTTGGCATTGCTTACTGGCTACAGCAGCAAGGGAGAGGAGGGATTTACATGACAGGGTAAGGCTTCTTGCAAAACTTACAGATTTGCCCCCCCTTAGATCCGCCTCTGCCTATCCCAATAGCTTCAAGGGGACTGTGGGCCCAATCCTATTCAACCTTCCAGCTGCAAGGCAACCGCAAGGTAAGGGAACAAACATTTCCTCATCTTGAGGAGGCCTCCATGACTCCCCCCCCCACTTTAGGATGCAGTGCATGTCCTGTTGGAATGGCTGCATTGGTGCTGGAAAATTGGATAGATATAGCCCTGCCTTTCAAATAAGGTTGCAAAGGATCCACCTGGAACCAGGTTTCCCCTTTTCTTTCATATGCCTGCCATCCCTGGTTCTTCCTCCCTGGTAGGCATGTATAATGTTTGTGGTGAGGCTTCACAGCTACAATTGCAATAAAATATTAGTTTATTCATGACATTTATTTTAAAAGTAGCTGCAATAAAGCTATGAATTCACAGGTTTCCCAGAATGTAACGTCTTGCCCCTGCAAATAAGTACAGACAGGAATCAGACAGCCCAATCCTATGTGGGATTGGGCTGTCATGCTCATTTATGACAGCAGAACAGGGTTCCGCTGTTGTAAAATGGCTGCCAATGGAGGGCACAGCTCCTAAGAGGCCATTTTGGGAGTGCTGCCAAAAGAGCAGGTAAGGCTGTGTTAGGGGTAGGAAGGGGCCAAAATTTGGCAAGGAGGGGGTAGAGAGGGATGAAATTGGGCAGGGAAGTTGGAGGAACAGGGCGTGGAGAGGCTGCAGGAGGGGTGGATCCAGTGGCAATCGCACATGCCAGATCCTATCCCCCTTTTTTTTTAGCCTTCCCACTCCATTTCTCTCTTCAAACTTGCACCAGCTAAAGAACTGCCACAGGCCTAAGGAGACCCATTGTGGAGTGAGAGTCTTATGGAAGGGTAAGGGCATTTAAATTAAATACAGTGTGCTCATTTTGGGGGCAGATGTACCAGCAGCAGGCGGGGGGGGGGGAGAAGAAACAATCATGTACTTAATCTTTTAAAGAAGTTAGGTATGTGTTAACACAATAAGCAATATTAGCAGGTGTGAAAATGGATATTTTGCAGGAATCAAATTGCACATACCCATCAAAGTTCCAGCTTAGTTATGTATCAATTAAAACAGTGATAATATATGACATGACATTTCAGCAGAGAATACTTTATCCTAACAATAGCTAACCCATCTATTCTTGCTCTAAGAAAATTCCATTTTGTTGCAACCTTTACCATCTCTTTTGCAGGGAGAAATGACTGTGCAGCAGATGGTACGGGGCTATTTTTAAAGTTTGTACTTATAATTGTGAAACTGTTGCAAGAGGGTCTTATCACACACTGAAACATTCAGGCATCCTCTGTTGGGTAGATTTCCCTTTTTACTCTGCATTTTTCATTTGATGAGACTGAGCATGGCATTTTACAGGAGACATTTAGAACATGGCAATTGGGGGGGGGGTTATTGCAGCATCAAGTCACACACACACACATGCACACACATGCACAGACACACTAATTCACACCCTTTCCTCAGTGTCTATAAAATACATAGTCTTCTGCTGATCTGGAAATGTCTGGAATGGTGGTTCATTGTGTGTGCGTATAATAAATACAGGTAAAAAATTTAGAATAAAAAATAGAGATTCTTCATATTGTTTCATGGAATACACTTTTTTTTTTAAGGCTGGGAAGTCTGGAATGCAATAAAACATACTGATTCTGATCAGGAGAACTAGCAACATAGCAAAAGGCTGAGCACCAGCAATGAGCATCTGATTGTATATAGCACTCCTTCCTTGATAATAATAACTAATGCCAGCTTCTTACTTACAGGTGTTTAGCATTATCAGTCCCTTACACTGGTCCTGTTCTTATAGTGTGGCAATGTGTACATGTTGCTGGAGAACAACAGATAACCTGTGGGGCAAGTACAATGGTATAGAAACACATTTGTGTGTGTGTGAGCGCACGCGCACGCACCCACACACCCACACCCACACCCACACCCACACACACACACACACACACACACAGAGAGAGAGAGAGAGAGAGAGAGAGAGAGAGAGAGAGAGAGAGAGAAAGAGAGAATAGCTTTTTGCATTACAGGATGAGTCTGGCACCAGGGGCTTGTGCAGCCCAGAACACAGTTTGGATTGCGCTCAAAAACATGAAACAACCCCCCCAAAGAGCAGTCCTTTTTAAGGGTACTTGTAGTAGTTTCGTTTTAAGCCTCAAAATAGTAACCAGAAATCTAGGTTCTCCCAAGGAGAAATCACATGTGCTCTGTACCCTGGGTGTGTGTGGAAGCAGAGGCGGATCTAAGGGGGGGGGCAAATCTGTAAGTGTTGCAAGAAGCCTTACCCTGTCATGTAAATCCCTTGCTGCTGTAGGCAGTAAGCAACGCCAAGATGTTGCTGTTCCCTGTGAGGATTGGCTAGAACAGTGCAGGAGAGGAGTGTTTTCCACTGCAAGGTAAGGCTTCTTGCAAAACTTACAGATTTGCCCCCCCCTTAGATCCACCTCTGTGTGGAACTGCCCTTCTATTCGTTCTGCCTGCCTTTTCCCCTAAGCTTTCTTTTGAGGGTTCAGCAACTAAGATCTATTTAAATAGGCAATTGAATCTATTGAAACATACCTATTATACAACATGTGTAAGAAGATAAAACAATAAATAGAAAATATGTTGCCTTGATATTCCAGTATTCAAAGGGTAAAATAAAGTGTATATATCCTTAGGTAGGTGGTACCTATGTACCATCTATGTAGATATGATGGACATTGTGCTGGTGTCTGTGTGACATCAGCAAGGCTTCCATATAGGATTGGGCCATTATTGCTCAACTTCAGGGCATAGGAAGTTTGGCAGTGCTAATTATTTATAGCTTTTGTTTAGGTAATTTATGAGGATGCCCTTTACTACTTTACTTCCCACAAAATGCACATCTTATGTGACTAAAAATTCAGGTGTGTTTAAGATGGAACTCTGATCCGATGCAAACAAACCTAACAGGAGAAGCATCTTTGAATGTCTTACTTAGGGCACAGTCCTAACCTGGAGTTAGGCCAGCACAGTTAGGCCTGGAATGTTTAGATGGCACAAGGGACACCATAAAGTATGTTTGGACCACTCTTGGACAGAGAGGCCAGCATTCAGACGTGTGCCATCCTCCCTGATTCTGAAAGTGATCCAAACACACTTTACGGGGGGCCTTGTGCCAGCCAAACTTTGCTGGCCTAACTGTGCCAGCCTAAATCCAGGTTAGGATTGCATTCTGAATCGCTGATGATTTTTCAAAGTGCATTGTTAAAAATATTCTATAAAAACATAAGAAATGAGGAAGGAAGTGAGGAATTAAATGATGTGAGGAAGTGAGGAAGTGAGGAATTAAAGGCTATTAAATGATGTCATCATTCCATTTCTAGTATTAAAAGGAAAGATATCTGAAGAATAATCTGAACCTATACAGCCAAGACGATTCTGTCATCAAAAATGGCCCTGTGTAGGTAATGTATTTATACAATTACAAATCGCTACTGCAAAATGGAAATGTGTGTGTGTATGCGCACATGTGTGTGGACAAAAAGTAAACTGCAAGGGAGCAGAATAGCCGAGAGAACAATGCATCTGAATTTGAGGCATTAAACCTATTTCTAAAGCTGAGTAATTATATGTACTTGGTTGCTCATGTAAATGGATTTGTGGTCAGCCTTCAATGATGGGTTTCATTATGTGTGGCTTTAATCCTATCACTTCTCACTGCACTGATTTATCAGAAGATTAGCATTTGAGCAGATTGAGTCATCAGGTTATTCTGAACAAGTTTTGCAACCACCGAATTTGCCCCATGTTCTGATCAGAGCCCTCAGAGGTTAAGATAATCCTTGCTCTTCTTGACATTTTGCATCTCTTGTCTCCCAAGGAAGGAGACAATCAGGTGGCTGTGGGAGATTTGACAAGTGGAGGTGTTTGAAATTGTTCTCGATGTCCAAACTAATGGCACAAAATAATGGGGAGCCAACCTATTGCTGGGTCTAATTTAAAGCCCTTTTGCCAAATTAAACCATAGCCTTTCACCTGCAGCACTGTGTATATTCCACCTTCATTTGTCTTGTTATTTAACATCTGCAGGACAGCACTCAAGCAGACCTCTCTAACCAGTTGAAAGTAAGACGGGAAATTTGAAGAAATGGAAGCTTGATCTAAGATACCAGAAATGGGACCTTATTTCTTTAACACCTTCCTTTAAAGGGAAACAATGGCTGCTTGTCTTCAGCAGTATGGTGGTAATTTATAAAGGCTATGGAGCAGAAAAGACTTTGCAGGGCTTTTGTAAGGGCTAAGTTATAATTAGGATCCAGGCTTAAAGAGCAGGTGGAGCCTGCTCTTATCTGGCAGGTGATAAGTGGTGCCAATCAGATTCAAACCTGTCATGTTGCAACAATATAGGCTCCGGGCATGGATCCACAATAACTGGAGCACTAATTTGAGTCCAGTAAACTTGTTCCACTTAGTTATGGGTGCTCTCTTTGGTTCCATTCCACTCAGAATCTATTAACTTTCTGAAGGTGCAATCTTAACTTGGAGTTAAGCCGGCACAGTTAGGCCAGCAAAGTTTGGGCAACCCAAGGGCAATTGTAAAGCATGTTTGGTCCACTCTCCAAGTAAAGTCAGGAGAATGGTGCTTGTCTGTGTGCTGGCCTATCTGAGTGTGGTCCAAACATACTTCACGATGTCCCTTGTGCTGGCCAAACGTTGCTGGCCTAACTGTGCCGGCCTAATTGCAGGTTAGGATTGCGCTCTGAGAGAAATCTCAGGAAGGGACATAAAGAACATTTCCCCAAGAGTGAGCATCCAGCTTCTAACATTGGCACATATGCATGCCGATGCCCCTTTTTCCTACTGCCCTTCAAAATGGTGTACTTTTTGTACAAGTCCCAGATATTAATCATTGTTCAGACAGAGCTCTGCCAAAGGCCGTAAAGGGCAGGTTTTAAGGATTTGGGGGACTCTGAAAAGCCTGAACTATTGGTCCATTCCAGTTTTCCAGATCAGATGGGGGAACAGACTAGCCAAGGAAGCAAAGTTCTGCAAAGAACAGGCAAGTGGTGTGTAGACCTGCAAGGGAACTGTCCAGCAGTGAAGCAGTCAGAACTGCTGAATACGAGAGGCACCGACAGGAAGGCAGCTAGATCTAGGAACAGGTTTATGGAACTGTTGCACCAACAGCTTCTGGGCAGCTACTGAAGCTTTGTGTAGTCAGTGTGTCAGTGATTCTTGGAGTATCAATGTAGTTCCTCTTGTACCTCCAACTTTCTAGCACTGATGCAGCCATGCCAACAGGGAACATTTGTTCCCTTACCTTGAGGTAATGCATTACAGCTGCATCAGTACTGGAAAGTTGGATAGGATTGGGCCCTTAATCACATATTCAAACACTTTCCCGCAGCATTGTATGTTAAAACCAGGGCAGTAACTACCACCCTGATAAAGGGCCAGGATGGGCAACAAAGGTGGGCCTCGACTGATGACCACTCAGAGTGGTGTATAGTTGGGAGAAGGTGGCCCTTCAGGTACTCAGGTCTTAAGCTGTTTTGGCTTTAAAGGAAGGATCAGCACCTTGAACTGATGTAGAAGCAAATTCTTCCAAATGCTTACAGAATATATCCTAGGGAGCAAGAGTCCCAGCTAAGAATTAGGCCACATTTTTTATCAACTGCAGTTTCCAAATGCTTTCCAAGCCAGAGGCAGATCTAAGGGAGGGCAAAGCTCTAAGTTTTGCAAGAAGCCTTACCTTGCCGTGGAAATCACTCCTCTCCTGCACCGTTTTAGCCAATCTTCACAGGGAAAAGCAACATCTTGGCGTTGCTTACTGGCTACAGCAGCAAGGGAGAGGAGGGATTTACATGACAGGGTAAGGCTTCTTGCAACACTTAGAGCTTTGCCCTCCCTGTAGATCCATCTCTGTTCCAAGCAGAGCATGTTATAGTAATTCAATCTAGAGTTGAACAGAGCATGATTCAGATTGATGGTGGCTAAATTGGACTCCTTTAGGAAGGGCCAGAACTGGCACACCACACTTCAATTTTTACCAGGGCCTCCCAAAAACGCCCTAGACAAGAAGTATCCCCAGATTGCAATCTTGATTCTTAGGAGGGAGGGGTTGCAACTTCCTCTAAAGCAGATTGAATGTGCAGATCAGCCACATCCCCAACCAATCACATTACTGCTGTCAGGATTAAGTTTCAGCATCTTCTCATACATTCAGTTCCCAGCATCTTCCAGGTTACTGATTTGGAGAATCTCTGACTTCCTGGCACTACAAAATAGAGCTGGCTGTGATCAGCATATTCCAGATAACAATACACAATATCTTCATGTAGATATTAAAAAGCATGGTGGGCAAGTAGATGCTTGCTAGCAATGGGAGGCCTCTCTGCTGACCACCTCTCTGCTGACTTGTGGCCACCAGTCATGTGCACTGGCAGCCTTATTGTGCATGCTGGCAGCATGTCACTTACACTTCCTCTGGTGGAATGGGGCATTAGGCTATAACCCTTAGTCTAGCTGTGTTAAGTAAGCATAAAGGGCAAGGGCGCCATGATTCATGCTAACCTAGTGAAGATACTTGAATATTAAACATCATATTGCTGGTATTGCTTTCCTGATATTCTATACATTCTAAACAGCAGTACCTCTGTAGAGATGCATTCTATACAGGTCCTATATGTGGTGCAGCTATACCTTGGCTACAAGACAGTATATCTCTCTGTTCAAAAAAAATGAGGATTTCCAAAGTGATCAAGACCTGTTAGTTCCACATCAAAAAGCCAAGAAAGTAGACCAGGATTGTTTTGGGGGCAGGAGGGAGGGAATGCATTTGAGTTTGATAAAAATCCTAGAACTTCATAAACTTCTAATTTTAAAAACCACAGCTTTGACAACTCAACAGAAACTTGAAGAGGATTCTGGTCCTTGGTGTGCACCTATTCATCATTTGCAAGTTGAATGAGAAAGCACGACACTTGTTTCTTTATTTGTAATCAACATAAGCATGTGTTGTTCGGAATACACAAAGGGAGCGGAGACACTGCGGTGGCGCAGCGTACATGGGACGTTGCATCTCTCTGCCTGTATAATTAAGGAATGGGAGCATGAATTATTAATGCACACTAAAGAATAAATTCTGACACATAAAATTCACAAAGTCCTAAGTGGCTATTGAGGGCTTTAGAAACTACATCTCAAGTAACTTTTTTATGAATTATATTTTTTAAAAATCTCTTGTCAAAGTTTTCAGGAAGTTCTTCTGTCAGCACAACAGGTTTCCATTTTGGTTTAGTCATCTCTGCGTGAAAGATCTCGCAGGCTTAGAGTGTCCTTATATGCTCAACATTTTTCTGAATGAATAGAGATCAGCCTAGGACAATCCAGTTACAGCTACAATGAATGGGCTTTATTTAGGCTGAATGCTGAGCAGGGATGTGTGGTCCGAAGAGGCAGGGGAGGCAGAACCCCATCTGCCATGCTCCAAGGAACGTTGCAAGAAAGAAGGTCCTTTGGCTCACAGTCTGAAGTGGAAGGAGGAAGTGATGTCACCTCATGTCCCACAGGACATATTCCTATTGGTTTCAACCCACTTATAGTATTCCACAACAGTTCATGCTGCAATAGCGATCTTATGCTACCCTTGGTCTTTGCCCTGCTGTATTGGAATTTTGTCCCTGTTCAATGGAGAATGAGAGTGCAATCCTAAACTGGAGTTAGGCTGGCAAAAACTAAGCCAGCAAAGTTTGACTAGCACAAACATAAAGCATGTTTGGACTACTCTCGGAGTCAGGGAGGATGGCTCATGACTGTGTGCGCTGACTCCGTCAGTGGTCCAAACATACTTTATGGTGGCCCTTGTGCTGGCCAAACTTTGCTGGCTTAGTTTATGCCGGCCTAACTCAGTTAGGATTGCATCCTGAGATGACCTCTGTATATGACATTGAAGAGCCTCCAGTGAAGAGTTGGAAGAAACGTTGTTAGCTAGATATAGGAAGCCTTTCAAGACTCATCACACACACCTCCTTCTCAGGCTCTTTTGAGAAGACTAGACAAAGGATGGACAGATAACATAGAGCTTCAAAAACTACTACTGTATTATAATAATACCAAATACATACACAACATGCCCTGGGAGGTTGCAGGACTTGTCCTTCCAGTGTACAAAACCAGTTGTGAAATTTTAGCAAGTTGAATGTCTGCTTTTTGCATCATATACCCCTACTGTTGGGATATTGGAATGAGGCAGAAGAAATTTACAGATCTGTATGGTTGGTTTCTACCTAGAGACATGGAGCTAAAATGGCAACATGTAAATCTGCCCAGTGATATGAATATGAATGGTAACATAGAGATCTGCCCAGTAATAAGAGTTAGAATGGCAACATGTAGATTTGCTCAGTAACAAGAGAATCTGCTTGGAAATATGGTCATGTGATGGTAATGATTGGATGATATATAAACATGACCAGGGATACAATATGTGTGTGTTTCTTCAGAGAGGGATTTGAAAGAGTGTGTGCTTGAGAGAAGTCTTTTGGATGAGAGCTGATCTTGAGTAATACAGAAGTTCTTGTTAAAGAAGTCTCTGAGTTATTTCTTGTCTGTGATCATCGGTGTTGGATCTCTGAGTAAACCACTCAGGAGTAGTATTTATCCACACACATCATCATCATCACTACTCAAATATCGTAACACCTACTCTTTGTTCTTTGAGGAGAAGCCTCCCCCCCCCCCCGTGTTCCTCTTACACCCCTCTAAACTTCTTGTATAATTTTTTTTTTAAAAAAACACAAAACTTGAAACTGGTGTTTATCTTAAATACAGGTTGGATTTCAGTATCCATGGGGGGGTGAATCCCCCATGAGTACTGAAATCCAATCAGTTGCCATCAGAAGATCTCTGGACACCACCAGAGATGTCTTCCAGTTGCATCTGGGCTTCTGAGGGGTACGTCTGGTTTGCCAAAAAAACAGAAGTGCCTCTTAAAAGCCACTGGGAGGCCTTAAGAGGTATGAGAAGGCCACACGCAGTCTCTTCGCACCTCAGAAGTCCTCCCAGAGGCTCCTGTGAGGCACTTTCAATTTGAAAAAAACCCAGAAGTTCCTTCAGAAGTATCTGGAGGGCCTTCTGAGGTGTGCAGAGTTTATGCACATCTTCCCTTCGCCTCAGGCCTCTGGAGGCTTCTGCGGGGCACTTCTGGTTTGCTAAAAAAAACAAACCCCAGAAGTGCCTCTCAGAAGCATCTGGGAGGCCTTCTGAGGAACACAGAGGTCAGACAAGTCAGGAGTGGAAAGTCAGGTTTTCCCGGTCTCCAGGGTCCTGGCCTGAAACATTCTCCTTTTTGGGGGTCCTACTGGACAGTCAGACCAAACTCAGGAGCGAGTGGAAGCCGTAAGCACATTTCTGGGCCAGAAAAACGGCATGAAGGTGCCATTTGGAAGGCTCAGAGCAGCTTTTTTCTGGAGAAGGAAGTCTGCTCCGAGTGTAAGCTTGGAATAGCTCCTAACTCCGCTCCCCGCACATTGAAATGGCACTGAAGTAAACTGAAGAAGCTCATGGATTCTCGAGGTTTGGACTACAATCTGGGACTATTACATTCATTCTGAGATAACAGGTGAAACTTTCTCTTTCCTTCTTTTAAACTTGATGGGAAAGTAACTAAGGGAGGAAAAGAAGAAGGGGGAGGACAAGCTGAAAGAGATTCCTCCGCATCTGTAACTGGAGATTACAATTAAATTCTTTAACTCTTGGGTCACTGGATTTTACTTTATAAATAACTGAGTCTACTTTAGAAGAAGTTGTAGAAGAGTTTTGAATTTTATATTACCACAAGTTATATTTCCCCCACCCCTTTCTGGCTTTGGAATTTATTATTTCCCTGTTTTTGCTGTTTTGTTTTTTATTAATAAAGGTCTTGAGAGACTGATTGAAATTGGAAATTTATTCCAGTCTATTAAAGGAGATTCCTAGGAGTATATACGTTTTTGGATGAATTTTGCTGGTTGGTCTTTCTCCCCTTTGTTTTAATTTTGTTTGGGGCTTTCTGCTATGCTTTCTCCCTTGAGGGGGGAGGGATCTGGTTGTCCTTGTCTCTGAATATTGGCTTTTGTGCTGTGTAATGGATTAATTTTTTTTCCTTTTTATTGCCTGGCTGGATGATTGAAGAAGACTAACTGTGGAAATATAGGGGTTTCTCTCCTCTTTGTATTTTTGCTACTCTTTTTGTTTCTGATCCCCCCCCCCCTCGCCTCGTTGGACTTGGACTATTTGGGACTATTTTTCTCTTCCTTTTTTGGAGTTTTGTGGTTATTTATGCTGGAATTGGGACGTGGAATAAGGGACATGGTGGCGCAGCGGGTTAAACTGCTGCTGCTGGGCTTTCTGACCAGAAGGTTGGGAGTTCAAGACTGTGCGACGGAGTGAGCTCCTGTTGCTTGTCCCAGCTCCTGCCAACGTAGCAGTTGGAAAGCACCTAAATGCAAGTAGATAAATAGGGACCACTTCGGTGGGAAGGTAACGGCGTTCCGTGCGCTACGGCATAGAGTCATGCCGGCCACATGACTACGGAAGCTTGTCCTCAGACAAAATGCTGGCTCTACAGGCTTTGAAACGGAGATGAGCACCACCCCCTACAGTCGGTCACGACTAGACGATTCGGTCATGGGGAAACCTTTACCTTTTATGCTGGAAGTATATGGTTTTTTTGTGTTGTTTTTTTCTCTTCCTTTGAAATTTTTTCCTTCTTCCCTGGCTTCTGCTTTGGTATATTTGGGTCTATATTTTTTTCTTTTCTTTTTTCTCTTCTTGGAGTATCATGGCTTTTTAAGGTGGACTTAAGGTGGACCTATATGGATTTTTTTTTAATGTTTGAAATAAATAGTGTGTGTGTGTGTGTGTGTGTGTGTGTGTGTGTGTGTGTGTGTGTG
>JAJKFI010000001.1:17852434-17863590 GCA_029204185.1 Lerista edwardsae
GAAAGAAAGAAAGAAAGAAAGAAAGAAAGAAAGAAAGAAAGAAAGAAGTGCCTCTCCGAAGACTCTGGGAGGTCTTCTAAGACATGAGAAGGCTGCCCCACTTTCCTCAGAATGCCTCCCAGATGCCTAGTAAGGCCAACATATTCAAAGGCCGGTATTCAAAGGCCCATATTCAAAGGCCCATTTGGAGGCAGTAGCAGCAACATGCAGGACAAGGGGAGGTTTTCCCCTTGCACCCACATAAGCCCCAGTCACCCCTATGGGCCTGCTCGGATCTACACCTGCTGCTTTGCAGGTGCAGAGGAACATGCACGGGAGCAGGCCAAATCGGGGCCGCCAGGGATGGGGGTTAGGATTTGGCACTATGGTCGTCCTGTGTCACAACCGCATCACAACCGCCGTCTCCGCCCACTGCGCTGCCCAATTACGCCCCCAGAATGCCTCTGGAACGCCCTTGCAGAGGCCCTGCACTGACCGTGCACCGCTAACAGGCGCAAGACCTGCGCTGCCAATGGTTGTGCCGGCGCCCAAACACCGGCACTGCGGCATGCGCCGATCCAGCGCCATAGCGCCGATGTGGACGGGCTTGATGGGACATTTGCGATAGCATTTGGCTGGCGCAAGAGCTTAGCGCCGGCACAAGGTGGGTATAGGATTGTGCTGTGAGAGTGGTCCAAACAGGCTTTACAGTTGCCCTTGTGCTGGCCAAACTTGCTGGCCTAACTGTGCCAGCTTAACTCCAGGTAAGGATTGCACTCTGGATCTAAGGTTGATGCTATGGGGTAGTGGCTTTAGTGAGTACAGTGAGAAGGGGCACTAGCTGCCATTTACTTTCCTCTTGCAACCTTCTTCCTGCACTATATCTTACAAAACATTTTGCTGTAGTGTATAATGGAGTAGTAGATCAATAATGCTGCAAAGACAAAGGATAAATTCATATCTCAGCCCACCCAGTTCTGAAATTTGTCACTATCCCTAAAAGTGTACATAGTCTATAGAACATAGGAACTCTCTCTCTCTCTCTCTCTCTCTCTCTCTCTCTCTCTCTCTCTCTCACCAATTCTATCAATCATGGTTCAAATAGTCCTGCTGATTCCTACAGCTTTTTTGACATGTGAAGAGCCATTATATCTAAAGTATTTTATATAACACTAGTCTTCTCAATAGCCTAGCAAGAGTTGGTTAACAATTTGGTTTTAACAAAAAGATATCACTTCTTCTCTCCCAGTTGTGAGTTTTTTTTCCCACTGGCTTAAAAAAATAAATAAATGGAAGACAGAGTTCATTTCTAAGTGACTGGATAGAATTCTCCCTGCATATTTTGCCACAAGGTTTGCGGCTTGTGTGTTCTTTTTTTAAATGAAAGCTGGTAATTTTATGCTTTGGATGACCTCACTGGTCAGTGGGTAACATACATGGGCAGAATCTGGGGAAAACCTGGTCAAGTAGGCATTAGGTTACCCTATCACACCTTGACATCAGTATCTGCATACACATAAATTTGGCCTGATCTAAAATGTGAGAAGTTGGGGTGGTGGTGGTTAAATAAAGATATTTGTTGCAATCAGTTGCAAGCATACTGATCAGGGATTCCACTTGTTGTGTCAGACCTGTCACTTTAGATGTGTACCCTGTTTGTTTCATGGAACTAGGTTTGATGCTATGGGGTAGTGGCTCTCAATGAATACAGTAAAAAGGGGTAATGGCTGCCACTTACTTCCCTCTTGCCAGGGGCATAGCTAAAAAAGTGCAGGGGGTTGCTGTTGCACCGGGCAACAAGCTTTAGGGAGTCAACAAGCTGAGCTTGACACTAAAGGCCAAAATGGTGAAAACCTTGGTATGCATGAATATATCATTGTTATATATCATGTTACATATATTAGAAAGATAATTTAATGCAGAATGCAATGAAACAAACTAGAGTGTAATATCTTTATCAGAAATTGTGGCCAAAATCCCCGAAAACATTTTACATAAATGCTATGTAAAAATTGTGATTTGTAGGAATAATACTGTCATGTTCTGTATCATTCAAAGTGGAATTTCATGCAGAATTCAATTAAACTGGAGTATTTTATCTTCATTCCATCAAGTTATGGCCAGAAAAACCAGAGAAAATGAAAACAATACAGTGATGTCACTTCCTGTCACATTTTGCCCTCTGCACTGGGCTACACTTCTTCTTCCTGATGTATATCTTGCAAAGCATGTTCCTGTAGCGTATGATGGAGCAGTAGATCAATCATGCTGCAAAGATGAGAGGGGACTATGTGAACTGTTGTGAGAAAGAGGAGAAGCCAAGAACCCTCCACTCCCCATGAGGTCTCTGACTAAGGGACAGGCTGCTCACCACTCACATTTCCTTCTTCATTGAGCACCTGGTTGTGGGGCCATAAACTTGCTACACAAGAACAAAACATTGAGGATGAGTGGGAAGTCAGGATATCTGGGCTTTCTTTTGAATTCATACATTGTTTTTTTCAGTCATAGACTGCCACACACATTCCACTGCTATTTGACTCCCCAAATTTGGGGGGTACTTTTCACTAGGAGGAGGTTTTCCCAGAGAGGCCTCCTTCTGTCTAGGCTCTCTAAATTTGGGTGGTGGCAGCAACAGCTACTTTTTCCCCTGTTAAAGGGGAAACTCCTAGTTCATGCCTGTTCACTCCTAGTTAAAGGGGTAAATGAAGCAGGGAGATATGTCTTAAGTATTGACTGCTAGATCCATTCATTTATATTTCATTCACTGATAAAACACGTTTTTTTGGTCTGCAAAAATGTGTAAAATATACAATGTGACCCTTATGCTGAAAAGTTTGGAGACCACTGTTCGGTAGAATGGCAAGGAGAAGTGAAAGGGTAAGACAGATCGGCACCCCTGCATCGGTGCTAAGGCAATGGTTACCAGCGCTGAAGGCAGCACCAGTCCTGTTGCGCCCGCACAGCGCCTCCCTTGTGTTGGCCGAAGCTGGCTGGTGCGAGGGAGGTGTCATGACAGAGTAGCTCGGGGATTGGTGGGAGGAGTGCAGGAGGGGGCGGGACGTGGGCGGGTCCAGGATTCAGCCATATGGCCTAATTCTAGACCCGTTTGGGAGGCCGCACAGCCCCGATTCGGGGCTCACTTACCCTGGGGATGCTCCAGTGTGTCCTAAGCAGCGCTAGGATATGGCGCTGGCCCGTCGGCCTCTCCAGTCTGGTGCTGCTTAGGATTGCACACACACACACACACACACACACACACAGAGAGAGAGAGAGAGAGAGAGAGAGAGAGAGATTCTCAGG
Source organism: Lerista edwardsae (assembly GCA_029204185.1). Lineage (NCBI taxonomy): Eukaryota > Metazoa > Chordata > Lepidosauria > Squamata > Scincidae > Lerista > Lerista edwardsae. The sequence continues at coordinate 17,855,717 of JAJKFI010000001.1, forward strand.
AGTCAAAATTCTGTGTCAAAAATTCAAGCCTCTCTGTACAATTCTATGTGAACAGAATCAGGAAAACCCTAGTTGTGTCTGTCTATAAGTGCATATGAATTTAGCATATCTTATACTGAATCAATTGGTTTCATTAGTTGCCACGTAGTAATTAGCAAGTTGTGGCAAGAAATCTGCCTTTGTTTTTTTTTATTTTAAGGATATAATTCTTTTTGTATTCCATAAATGGTTACTGACTAAGAACATGGTAAAGGAAACAGTATCTATAAATACAACTTAATTTTTGGAAATCTCTGAGCTATGCCTGCATTACTCTGTGTTTCTGTTGATATGCTGTACGTATGGTAACTCTTTCTTTGACTGAATTACTGTATTAGTTAAATGTGCAACGGCAACACTGCTACTATTGTAGTAAAGTGTTGTCATTGGTACATTCATCGGTTTATACATATTTCAGAAGGAGACAGGGACAAGGTCGGCACATCTCACTGCTGGGCAGTTTGGCAAACTTTGGCACTTCTCCTTCTCCAGGACTGTTAAATGAGTTGGCATCTTTCATTTATAGTGCACAGTCCTGACATCTTCCCTGGAAATTGCATCCTGTCACATGGATGTCACTTTCCCAGCACTGAAACCATAATATAGAACCGGACTGATCAGTCTTCTTCGAGAACTTTCAGCTGAACTGGCAGCAGCCTGCAAAAAGGGGCAAATCTCCATCAGTCTTTGGCAGTCAGTAAAAAATTGAACTGGGGGTGTGAAGCTCAACAGTCCAGTCTGGAGTTCCTTCCAGCAGTTGCTGGCTAGCAATTGTCATTCCCCTCCAAAAAGCTCTGTAGAAGAGTGCTACATTATATCATAGTGTTGCTCAAGCCTCAAATGGGGGCTTCTGGATTTAAAGAAAATGCAGTGCTCCACAAGGCAATGGGTATTACGTTTATTTTTACCCAGAATCCCCCAATCAGAATGTTATATCAACATGTAGCATCATCCTAGGGCAGTGGTTCCCAAACTGCGGGTCAGGAAAACCAATTTCAGTTGGCTTGCAAAGCACCTAGAGCAGCCACATAGGAAGAGGGGATGCTGGAAAGGGAGACTGCTGTATGGTTGTTTTGTTTGTTATGTGTCAAGGTTGTAAATAGGCTTTCTGTTTCTGATTCCCTTTGCCATTGGAACTTATTGCTGCATTCTGAGGAAAGCAGCAAGTTCTGGCATCACAATGACAGCACTTCCGACCATGGCATCACTTCTGGTGGGTCCCGGACAGATTGTCATTCTAAAAAGTGGGTCCCAGTGCTAAAAGGTTTTTGAACCACTGTAATAGGGTCCTCTTGGGGAAAAAACAAGCTCCTCACTGGGATATTGATTTCACCCCTATCCTGAATTTCACCTTGAGTAACTTTATAAGATTTCACGTAGTTGAAAAGTATTATATAAATATTCACTACCTTTATCATTCACTATTACTGCTTTTTATTCAAAGAACGGCAGAACTCAATCTCAGGGTCAGAGTTGCTTTAAACTCGTGCTACATAAACATTAGCTCACATGGCAAGCCTGAAACTGAGAAATTTGTGCAAATATAAGGGGATCTGTTCTCCAAGGGAGCAAAGTCAAAAGAAAAACCAAGCATGCACAAGGTATTAGATATAGCACAGTAGCTCTTTAGCACAGTAGTAGTTTCCACCAATTATACAAAAATTGGTTACATGAATTTTATTGGCCAGTAATGGATATTGCTTCTGATATCATTAATGAGAAACTACACAGCTTCCCAACCCATCTTCACCATCTTGTGACATTTGGGGCTGTTCCTTTCACAGCAGTATATATATAGCCGGCATTTCCTTAAGAAAGAGTTGAACTGTGGTTGTCCAATCAAAGCTCTACATGTTGAACTATAAGAACAGTTGCCAGACATGCCATTTTTGGAATTCATATATCCAAGATGTTCAGATTTAAAAAATAATTCTAGAGAAGAAATAATTGAAGGTTGAAACTTTCAATGCCCAAACTAATTTCTTGCTATTGCAATGATCCCAGGGGTTTTGCTAATGTATGCTGTGTTAATGTGATATATGTGAAGAGACAGAAGGCCATACATTTATGATGAATGCAGGGAAATGAAGGCACATGAGGAAGGCAACTGGTTACCTTTCCTCCATTTTCAGTGGGTTTGATACTCAGGTTTCAAAAAAAGATTCCTTCCATCACTGAACTGGCAGAGAGCTTGTATAATTTTAATGGAATCAAATACAAACTTGTCATACAAACTTGAAAGAATAAAGTATATAAAAAATTTTTTAAAGACCCTCATTTCCCAGTGGAATTACTGGAGATTGTAGAGTTCAACATAGGAAAGTTTTGAAAAATGTGTTTGCCTCTCTCTCTCTCTCTCTCTCTCTCTCTCCCTCTCTCTCTCTCTCTCTCTCTCTCTCTCTCTCTCTCTCTCTCATATTTCTCTGTCATCAACCTCTGTCCACCTATCATGTCCCTTCCTCAGCACCCCCTGTTTTATTATATTTCCCAGCATGGGTGCAAACTATAAGCCAATGCAGGACTTAATAAGCACCCAATCTTTTTACAGTACAGTTCATACCACATTGATTTAATGTTCTTTATCCCAAAATATCCCACAGGATTTGAGATGGCATCAGGAAAGCAGAAGCTAGCCTAGGCAATGCTAAATGAAATTAATGTCAGTTGAGCTTCTACCTCTAAACTATTGTCTCTCCCTCCATGGATTCTAACGTAAGTGCCTTGGGGAAGTAAAAGAACAGAAAGCCCCTGAGAAGCAAAATATTACATTCAGCAATGTACCGGAGGATGGCAACATCTGGCCTCCTTATTAAAGACTAGCAAAATACAGAGGGAAAAGGTTAATGAGATCTTTTTTGCCGGCATCAAATTACATCACATTTAGATGTACCACTCTTTCATGAGTGTAGTACAACACTCCCCCCCCCCGCATACGTTTTAAAAAATTCAATGAGCAAAGGTAATCTCTTGCCATAACGAACTCTTCTGGAAATGGGTGGTGGCGGAGGGAAGGGAGTTAAACACATCTGTTATGTGTTCTAATTATAATTAGTATAGAGATTCTAAAGGTTCACTGTTTCACAAGGGCTGAAACCTTCTTGAGTGCTACTACTCTTAAGTAGGGTTACCAAATACAAACTGGGACATAGTGCCTATACCTTTAACCATTGTACAGAAGAGGGAATTTGGGCAGAAACACTCCCATGATGAGCTGCACCTGCCAAAATCTATATAATGGTTGAAGGTATAGGCACTCTGTCCCAATTTGGATCTGATAACCCTACTCATAGGTCATGGTGAGGATCTTAAATATCTGCTTTGCTAACTTTTCAGTATCATCCCCCTCTTCTCTGTGTCTCTTTTAGATGACCTGTGGGTGGGGTCTGCCTTTTAAAAAAAATGATGTAAAATGCTTATGTTCCTTTGAAGTACAGTAGCAGTACTAGTAGTTAGCAGTCACTAACGCAGGTTCACTTGGTATTAACACGGGACAGGCCTTTTCAATAGTGATGCCAGTCCTTTGAAGCTCTGCTTCTGCAAAGAACCACTAGACAACCTTCCTAGCTGCTATTAAATGGGCAACAAAAGACTTTTTTCTGTCACTGGATGGTAGATTTTAACTCCAATTTTAACTGTTGCTTTGCCATTTTGCTTCATTTGTCTACTTTTTGTTATATTTTTGTACTTGGGAGATTTTACATGGGGTAGAAATCCACCATCACAATCCTTAGAGGTCAATTAAAAGCATGGCAGCCATCAGGAATAGGAGGAGGAGGTGTGGCTTTTTACAGGATTGACAGATCCACCTAGCAGTGGCCTTCCTATGTGGGGAATCCTAAGCATGGCAGGAGCCTGAGCTCCTGTGTAATGCAGCCCCTCTCCCTCACCTCCAGAGCCATTTGTGACTCAGAAAACTGGCTGGAGCCACAAACTGGCTAGTGAGGGGGAGAAAAGCTCAGGGTCCTGCCTGAGCACTTAGAGCACAATCCTAAGCAGCGCCGGAATGGCGAGGCTGACAGGCCTGCGCCAGATCCAGCACTGCTTCGGGGAGGCTAGAACCTCCCCGCGGCAAGGGCACGTTCATGGATCTGCGCCTGCTAAACAGCAGGTGCAGAGCTGAGTAGAACACGTGGTTTGAATCGAGGCCGTGCAGCCTCCCGAACTGGCTTAGGCTTTGGCCTTACGGCCAAATCTCAAGCCTGCCCCCCTCCTGGGCTGGCACACCTGCCAGCCCACCCACTCCCTCCCTCGTCCCAACATGGTGCCTCCCTTGCGCCAGCAGCCTTCAGCCGGCACAAGGGAGTCGTAGCGTGGGCACAGTGGGACCTGCACTGCCTGCAGCACTGGTCCCATTGCCTTAGCAAGGATGCGGAGGTGCCGCTTGGTGTCCCCGTGTCAGAGCTAACTGCGCAGCTGCACACCTCGTATGATTGCGCTGTGTTTTGCCTGCCATGTAGGAATGCCTTTGCCACCGGGCACACTCTTCCATTTGCCCGAAAATAGGTTTGTTCTCCAGCTGCCTTGGCAAAATGTGAATCGCTTTAGACCAGTGGTATTCAAATTTGTTAGTCCGAGTCCCACTTTTTAGAATGGTACTAGTGTCGGGATCCAGCCAGAAGTGATGTCATTAACCTGGAAGTGATGTTGTAGCAGGAACTGACATCATCAAGCAGGAAGTGCTGTTATTATAATAAAATGATACTCCTGAAATGCAAATTGGCATTCTTGGACTGCAGCAATTGTACAACCATGAAACATCCCTGACAGAAAGCAAGATTAGGACAAAATATTATGTAAAAGCACTGAACTAAAAACAAAATTTTTAAAAAAAACCCTCACTTGAAAATTCAAACTGTTAGTGCTCACAAAAGGAATATAACAAGAGTAAGGTCTGTAGTTTCCAAGATGGCTGCTCCCAGCTTTCCATGACCCACCTGATGTCAGGTCGTGACCCACCAAGTAGGTCCTGACCCACAATTTGAATAACATTGCTTTAGGCAAACCTAACAATTTGCTCCTCCTGTCTGGTATTGAAGATTCATCACAGTGATATGGCTACTATACACTTTTTGCTGCCTCTAGAGGAATGCAAATCACTATTTTTAGTACTCCAGCTGATGCACACATCCAGCCTGTTGAATCCTTGTTGTGGCACATTTCGTTGCTGAACTGGAATGCCACTCAGTTGCTTGAACCTTTCGATTGCTCACAGTGATTCTTCGGAGACACTATGCAGCTCATCTCCTCATGTTGCTGGGCTTATCTCCGGGCTGAACTATTACATCAGGAAAAGCCACCAAGGGGGTCAAGAAAGCCTGTCCTTGCTTCGAAGGGTCATTGGCGTAGACTGTGAGCGCAAATCTATTTAAATACAAGGAGCGATGCAATTACACATCTGGTAATCACTGTTTGTGCAGGTGTTGCTGAAATAAGATTCAAGCAGATTAATTATTGACACAGATTATGTTGACAATTTGCAATGGACTTAGGGGAGGCTTCCTGGCCAGGATTGGGAGGGGGATTGTTTGTGATTAACTTAAAAGCAAGGATAAAGCAATGCCATTATTAAGTAAATACGACAGTCGACAGCCACAGTGACGGACGGCTCGGCACAAAGTCCCGTACGATGATGACCGGCTTTGGCTGGCGAGAAGGACTGACAAATTACGAGGAAGCCGCATAGCTCCAAGGGTGTGTGAGAATGTGCTGTTTCCATTTCCACACGTCCTTGCGATGAATGGCTTAGTGCTTTCGGAGAAAGAGTGGAAGTGAATTAGAATTTTCTAAATATTGAGATTCTGTTGCCATAATGTGCTTATGGGCATTATGGTGGAAACGAGTATCTGGAGGCAGATTGAGGGACTTGACCTCATGCCCTTATCTCTCAGCCTTCCAACTCCACTCTAATGAACATATACTCATAATTATTTCTCAAATAGCTTCTATCTAATTTTAAAGTGGGCAATTTATAGCACTTGTACAAAAAAGCGGCAAGTTTCATTAAAATATTCAGCACAAGGAGAACTTTGTGCAGAATATATTTCTTTACTGTTCCACCAAGTCATACATATTTATAATAAACCTCTTCAGTTGCTTTAATAATAGCATTCTCTTCCACAAATCGGAATACTAATGGTAATATTTCTGCTGTACCAGATGGAGGGCTACCCAAGACCATATACTGAAGAACTTGCCATTTGGTGAGTGCATGTAGGCTCCTGTTTTTCATTCATTTTTCTTTCAATTAAGATTTGTTTAGTGATAGAACTTACATTTGCAAGCAAAGAAGAAATGACTTGGGAAGAGAGGGAACATCGTATTGAGCTGTTGAGGCACAGAACCAGTGAGATGAACACTTGACTTTCATGCTTGAGATGTGGTGCAAACCCCCTCATGAGGGACATCCAGTCAGAGGAGGAAGGGCCTCAGCTCCTGGACTTGATTGGAGATGCTCTCTGATTGCACCCAGGAGCCTTTCTGAGGCCCACAGGCTTCAGAAACACCCCAATATGTTAAAAGCACTTCTGGTTTCCACCATTCATACCCTTACCAAAAGCCCCAGCCCCTGCAATGGGGATTCTCAAGTCTGCTTTCCAGCCCAAAACAACACTGGGGTAGGCATTGCCAAGTCCCCCTCGCCCTAACCTGTGCCCTGCAGTGATGCAATCGTAGCGATCACGTCGCTGCAATTCCCGTGCCCCCCACCCTTAAAGAGACCCAGGCAGTGCTTTTCAGGCTGGGGCATCGCAGTGCCCACTACTGCCCTAAATGATGCAGTCACGGGTAAGCCTCACCGAGTTTAACTGAAAAGATTTAAGAACCTGCTTCACTTCTCCCATTCTAACTTAATTCAGAATATGATTTGTAGTCTGTAAACTGTTTTGTGAACCTGGTGTGGAAAAGCGGTAAATAAATATTTTAAATAATGCATAATTTAAATTTACTTACTTTACAGCTGAGCCTGTAAATTCTGCTACATTCTGAACTAAATGTTACACTTATAGGAAACCCAGATCTAGAAATCTGATGACCCTCATACTATGGGCCTTTTATAACAGTGGCTCTTGTGATTTACTATTGTAATTGACCAACCAATGGCACAAACATCATGCTGCCTTTGTGCATAGCTGAGCTGCCAGCAGAAACAGTCGGAGGCCAAAATCAGACAGTTGCTCCCTTAGTCCATGTACAGTGGTAGAGGATACATGGGCTGTTTGGGGCAGAGGGGTGGAAGTGGGGGTGGAAGGGGGATAGAAGGGGGAGGATTCTGGCAGCAGTTGTTCACACCAGATCCTCTCTTCCTTTCCTGGCTCATATCCATCCCTTTTCTTTTCTCAAACGTATACCAGCAAAATAGCTGGTGCGGGTAGAAGAAGATGTTGTAGTATTTGTGTAAATAATAGCAGAGTTGGAGGCTCGGATACCCATTCCAGCGCTTGCCTTAGCGCTCCGGAGCGAAGGAACGAGGCGCTCGCTACATCTCAATAAACAAAGTCTCTTTATTGGTTTCAGTAGCGAAAGTGAGATAGGTGAAAAGTTCAGTTTGCCGGTTAAGAAAGTCGGCGAAGTCTTTGCCGCTCGCAGGCGGCGTTTCAGTGCAGCTTTTACATCTTAGTGCACACACAGTGAAAAATTCCTTCTACACAAGAACAAAGGGATGCAACCAGAGTATATCTGGTAGGTGGATACCTGAAGACCCTTGTGCCCCATTTTACCCAATGAGGTGCCCCTTTGGACACTATGATCTCATGAGAAAGCAAAGTGTTTGTAGCCAGTTCTTCCCGTGTGAAATTGCCTGCTTTCATTACACTATCGGAAAGGGAGTAAAGCTAGTT
>JAJKFI010000001.1:17871475-17883575 GCA_029204185.1 Lerista edwardsae
TCAAAATAGTGCAATCTGAGTTTAAATAGACAGCAAGTAGCATTTCGTCAGGTATGTTCAGTAATATAATTATGAGGAATTTAACCTTGTAATTGCATATAAATCATAGTAAGGTTACCAATAATGTGTCTACATGATCACATGTTTTTATTTTTGTAAGTTTTTATTTAAGGAATATACTATTCACTCCTAAACAGTACGAGCAAAGCAATCTGAAATGCTGGAATGAGGATTGTTTTGAGTTAACCAACATGGCGGCTAAGCCCGCCCACTGGCTTCACCTCAGGAGCATTAACGCTTAAGTCAGGGCGCCTCCTGTTACTATTAAACCTCCTTGGTCCCAACCCATAGTTTGAACAACACTGAGAGTGCAATCCTATACTCCTGTTGCGCCGGCACTAAGCTCTTGCGCCAGCTGAACGCTGTCACAAACATGCTGTCAAGCACGTCTGCGTCGGCGCTATGGCATCTACCTACCACATCAATATAGGTGTGCCCTGTTATCGACTGATTTGGTATCCATGGTTTCAGTTATCTGTGGATGATACCATGGATATTGGGATGCCTATTAAAAAAGACAGGGGAACATTAACCTTGTTGCGGCAAAACCACTGATGTTCCCCAATCTTTAAAAAGACATCCCCAGTATCCATGGTGGGGTCTGGAACAGAACCCTAGCAGATCCCAGTGCATGCCTGCATGTAAGTCTCTACATTCGTTAACTTTTCCATTGAAACCATAAAGATTCCGCATAACTATTGGTCACATAACTGCAAATTCAATAGCAAGAAGTTGATGATGCCTTAAATGTATGTGCTTCTGAATATTTTGATCATTCAAAATATTCATTTGATCATATTTTGATTGATATACAGTACATTCTGAATACATACAGAAACATAGTCTACATGAGTAATATCAAAAATATACTACAATAGTCAAGATCATCATGCATAAAGAGAACAAAATGTGTGAACCTTTAATTTTTTCCCTTTGGGGCCACAATTCTATCCACCCTTACCTAGGAGTAAGCCCATTGTCTATAATATGACTTACGTCTGAGTAGACATACCTAGGTTTGGACGGCAAGTCACACTTCTTTATCTTCTTTTATTTTTATGTTTACCATTGTAATCATCATAATCTTCCATCACAGCCTATGCTAGGCTGGTTACATTCTGCAATTCAGGATCTAGTCATGATCACAGAGGTTTCATGCTGTTCCAAGCAACACTGTTTTCTGGAGCCCTGCTGGTGTAATTTGCTCAAGGCCAAGAATGTTGAGGTGTTTTATTTTTATTATTGTTATTGTGTCGTAACAAAACCTGCTAGAAACGTTCCAAAATTCTCCTTACTTGTTAGAAGACCGCTTACATGGAACCCAAGGTCTAATGGAATGTTAGTGTAGCGGAACTGAGGAGAAATCCACTCATTCCTACTTCATAACCATCTTACTACAACAGCTCTACATTGTGCACTTAAAAGAAGTGCAAACTTTAAAATGTAGGGAAAAAATTGTACCACCACTTTTGAGATAGGAAACCTGCCTGAAAATAGTTAGCATTCCAGTGCATGCTGCTGCCACCAAGATCCACCCTCTTCAGCCCCTGAACCCTTGCCCTCCCTGCCCTGAACCTCAGCCTGCCCCCCTTCCCCTTACCTGCTCTGGTGTGGGTCAAGTCCATACGTGGTGGGCATGCAGACCTGCCGAAGATCTGCACTGATGGTTTCAATGTGCTTGGCAGCGGTGTGCCATTTATGGTGGTACTGCAGCATTTACAATGGCAGAACTTCATGTTCAGCCCATAGGATTTGGCTGTAATCATTGATGTCATTCAGGGGGAACGGACCAGAACGGGCGTTCCGGATCCTAACGGGCTCCGTGACTGGTTCCGGGTTCCCGACAAGTGCCAATCAAAAGTGAGTTCCTGTTCCTAAATCATTTGAATGACACCACTGTAATTATTCCTTTCCATATCTGCACATAGTTGTTCACAGCAGGCAGAAATTCTTTTGAGTGCTAACATCAGGGAGTGATCAGGCATGATGTGAAATTACCTTTTTCAAGTAAACAAGAAAACCTGAAGGTGTCAGCTGAAAGATATTAGAAAAACAAAATTGGGAGCATATATATAATATGCTAAATACACTTATGTAACTCCATTAGGAAGTGGAGCAGAATGACAAAGAGGAAGCAGAACATTATATTTTCCCTTATTTTGATTTCAAAAACCAATTTGACTTGGTAATCAATAACTCAAGGCAGATGCTTCGTATAAGGCTTCAGTGACAGGCACCACCTTGTTAATTAAATCCTTTGTGCTTGGAGTATCATCTTATTTAAACAGAAGGGAAGGCAAAGCGGATCTAGAAATGGCAATTGCAAGTGAATGTAAGAACGAAGCGATGAGACGTAAGATCTGGACTGAAAATGGGCCGTTGCTTTTTTAGCAGAATCTGCAAAAGAACATTTGGGTGTTCTCTCTCTCTCTCTCTCTCTCTCTCTCTCTCTCTCTCTCTCTCTCTCTGTGTGTGTGTGTGTGTGTGTAACCCAAAGCCCTAGTGTGCATCCATCTCCTGTGGAGATGTTTTTGATAGCAGCTAGTCACCTCTCACCTCTTCCTGATGCCTGGGCAACCCCAACCTTACTCTGAGCTCCAGGGCCACTTGTGACAGAAGCCTTGACTCTTGAAATGTTTGCCATTTCACTTCAGGAGGGAAACGTTGTGCTTTGTAGTAGGAGAATTTTCTCTCCACAATCACCCAGGCAGGCAATGTTTGCCTTTTTCACAGGAGTTTGGTGCTTTTGTTTCTTCTGTCTCCCATTTGAACCTGTGTCTGCTTTTTAACTGTCTTTTTCTTGAAAATCCTCATGTGGGTGATTTTAGTTAACCAGAGATCAGCAAACTAATAATAATAATAATAATAATAATAATAATAATAATAATAATAATAATAATAATGAGGGCCCGACCCTAAGAATGCAATAGTAAACTGGAGTTAGGCCGGCATAAGCTAAGCCAGGAAAGTTTGGCCGGCACAAGGGCCACCATAAAGTGTTTTTGGACTACACTTGGAGTCAGGGAGGATGGCTCACGTCTGTGTGCTGGCCTCCCTGATGCTGAGAGTGATCCAAACATACCTTACAGTGTCCCTTGTGTTGGGCAAACTTTGCTGGCTTAGCTTATGCCGGCCTAACTCAGTTTAGGATTGTGCCCTAAATGGCATTTATGCCACTGCAAAGGGCTTCCCAGTGGTGTACATATGGATGTCGCAAAAGCAACAGCGCTGATGGATCCAGCCTGGCCACTGTCACAAGCAGCCAGCAGCCAGATCCTTATGATGATGGACTGGAGATGCCCGCCACTGCAGGTAAGGTCGCACGGGGGCAGGAGGGAGGTGGAGTAGCGGTGGAATGGGGTGGGGTGAGTGGAATGAGGAGGGGACGGGGCTGGGAGGAGGATGGATCAGGCCTGGGAAAGGAGTGAGTTCAGCAGTAGTGGCGCCGGCCAACCCCTAACCCCTTTCCTGGGTCTGATCCACCTTCACAAGTCAACACAGACTTGCGCCAGCTCTAGAGCTGGCACAGTGGAAGTTGACTAATGGCGGATGCTGGGACTTACCCCAGAGCAGGGGAACAAATGTTCCCTTCCCCTAAGCAGGCTTCAAGACACCAAAAGTCCCTGTGGGATACAGTGGATGCTGCGTTGTCAACACTGTGTTGCCGCACAGGGAATTATGTAAGATTGGGCAGTTGAGTTTTACATGTTTCCTTTTAAGTCTTTCAAGCAGTTCCCATCTCCATAATCCTTACCATGTTAGGCTAGTATTGTTAGCCAACATTATATTGTCGGGAGGGACAGGGCTGCGAATCGTCCCACTCACAAAGTTAATGGCTGACACGAGCTTTGAACTGGAAGACATTTATTTTATTTATGTTGAAGGATTTATACCCTGCCTTTCCCATGCCGAAGCAAATGCCCAAGGTGGCTTACATGGGCAGGCTAGTCTAAACCACCATTTTTCAATGAGGTTTTTATGATTATATTTTATATAATATAGTGCATATATTATATTGAAGTGCAAATATACGGTATTCTGCGATTCATCGAATCCTCAGTCCCAGATGTAGCCTTCACAGTGTGGTTCTCTCCTCTGGCTGTGTGAAAGTGAGCTTCAACAGGTGATCGTAAGCCCAATCTGGACAGGTCCTCAAGGTTGGACGGCATTCTTTGGCCAGTTGGTCTTCTCACCACATTCCCGCACTGGCTAATCTCCCACAGTGACTCCGTTCTGCCACAACAGGTAGTGCAGCTTGTCACAGCCTGTCATTCTGTCTCCCATCCAAAAATAGACCACAGATTTTCCAGCCATCCAGCCAATTTGTGGCCAATCAAAGCTAGGTATATTCTGACATCACTCTGGGCAAATGAAAACTATGCCTTCATTCCCAACACATGGACTGCTATATCTGCCTTCTTTCAATTCCTGAAATCATCGAAAGCAAGGGATTTTTTTTTTCATGCTGTTTAAAATGTTTTTGATCAGCTTCTACCTGTTGGTTCAGCCCACTTTTCAATACATAAATGGTTGTGCTGGTGTCATCACAAGCCTACAGGAACATCAAACTGAACAAGTCTTCCAAGTATACTCAGAACCAGCTCCCAGAATACTTTAATCTGTCTTGTCTAGAAATAGCCTGTGAACCTCTTGGGTGTCGGCGAAATTGTACTGAGGTCTTTAGCATCCAAATACAACATGCTAACATGTCATTTGCACAGGCGACTCTTCTGGCCATGATTTTCTTTCAGAGGGGAAAAAGCATTGTAGTTGATGGAACCAAGTTTGTCATTAAGTGTTGATGAACTCTGTGTTTCATATTCAAATGTGTTGATGCCTTGCTGCCTCCAAAATTCACTGGAGCACCATCAAAGCCTTGCTCTTTTTAAATTTTTAAAAAGGAGAACAAAAGACGTAATTAAGCGCAGATATTTCAGAGTGCATACCTGGTTCAAAATTTTGGTGTGAATGGAACATTGTTTCAATTACAGCTAGCAGTATTTTTTTTTTTTTTTTTTGGAAAAAAAAAATCCTCTGTGAAATAGCATAGGAAGCCCTTATTCGACACTTTGCTTTGGCTCCTTCCATTGCTTTGAGTAAATCTGATGCTATAAGCATAACTGACTCTCTGAGGACCTCTTAAATAATTTAAAGATGCTGAGCCTCATATTCTGCAGCCGAAAAGATGCTGACATTATTTTAAATTAGGTTTTTAGACTTAAAATGTATTGAAGTGCATTTTGGGGAGATGAAGTTTTGCTACCTGTGCTCTTTTTTTTTTTTTTCCCGGAGAGTTCCAGTCTACGGGAACAGTGAGAGAAGTGGCAGGCATAGAAGAAAAAGGAAGAGCCACCTTTTTACTTAAGGACATTGTAGTCTCTGTCAAAGATGAATTTGAAATATCCATTTCATATTCCAGAAATGTGTCAAACTTTCTCTTTTGGTTAGCTGTCATTTTGTGCCTGAAAGTCAAAAGCATTTGTGTTTGTAGCTTTGCAACCAATTTGATGTTTAACTAAAAGATGTTCGCTGCACTCTCTCTCTCTCCCTCTTTCCCCATCTTTTGTGTGTGTGTGTGTGTGTGTGTGTGTGTGTGTGTGTGTGTGTGTGTGAACTGTTCATTGCTCATTTTGAGTCCTACAAAACTCTTCAAGATTCAAAGGTTAATCCAAGCCTACCCCAAATCCAGTGGCGTCATCCTACCGGTTCGCTGGGCAGAGTTTCGCCATTATGCAACGGGAGGCAGCGAACACGCTGCTGATCACCATGGAAACCCTCCCAGCGAGCGAAGAAACTCCGCCCAGCGAACCGGTAGGATGACGCCACTGCCCAAATCCCCTCAAATATTGTAAACTCTAGATTTTAGAACTGGCAGCTGAATGGGGCTCTTGGCGCATGCCCCTTCCTCCTCCTCCTGCCCTTTTGCTTACCACCTGACTGATGAATAGTTCTGTAAGCTGCCTGTCTGATCCTTTATTATGTTTGCTTGGCCCTAAATAAAGTATCACCCAATGTTGTTTTTCACTGTTCAATCCTCTTTATCCACGGATTCAGTATCCACAGATTTGACTAACCACGAGTTCTGAACCCACAGTGGAGGACCAATCTATACCCCCCCCCGGGTGCAAAAGGGTGTATCTTCCAGTTGGGTCTGGGGGATGTTCTGACGCCTCCTCTCATCTTGGACGGCCTGTCTGGGGCCGTCTGGTTTTTCTTAGATGCCAATTACATGCATTCTGAGATCTGTGCGTGGCCTCTCCATGTGTCAGAACACCATCTGGATATGTCCAGAGGACCCCTTGGGTCAAGTCCACAGGTTGGCCCAACTCATGGATCCTGTTATCTGCAGATTTTGGCATCCATAGGGGTCCCAGGAATGGAACCCCCACAGATTCCGAGGCAGAATGGTACAGTTAAGCTGGTATACTTAACCTTTCTGAAGGGGTTTGCTTTCTGAACACCATCCTGGGAAATCTCCTGCTGTTTGTTTGCAGAAAGGTGTGATCAGGATTGATAGACTGCTTAATCTGTCTAGGGCTAGGGGGGTCAGACAGCTATTGCCTCTGGGAAGGCGTTGGATTAGAAAGTATTTTGGACTAGATAGCCTTGATATATCTTGCTCTCTGCTACAGTTTACACTCATCAGGAAGCTAGGTGTATTTTCAGTAATCATTGGGCAATGATATGTTAGGACAGTTTTCTGCCTGTGATCCAAAGTTGTGTAGAAATGCCCTCTTTCTTTCACAATCCCATCTGCAGACTACAAAAGTGGATGGGCCATTTTAGCAATCTATTTTACTGGCATAACATAGGATGGCCATGGGAATCTTACTTGGGATGTTGGCAGCACTATCTTGCAGTCTTCAGCTATTTGGAGGTGGGGGTGTTTTGTTTTGTTTTGTTTTGTTTTGTTGCCCAAAACACATGTCAGCGTTATGCTATATTATTATGCCATGTTACTCAGACGGGTTCTGGGTAAAAAAAAAAGGGGAGAGACACCAACCAGCAGAGGGAGCACTGCTGCTGCCATCACTGCTACAAAAGTGGTGGCAACAAAAAGAGCAAAAAGCATTTTGCCTCCTTTCATCCTTCAACATTCAAGCAGAATGTACTTAGGAGAGGGCTTTTGGCTCAGCACTGCTGTGATGTGTTTCTAGGGCAGAGTTGGTGCTCTGGTTGCAATCAGCTACAGTATAAAGGAGACATTTGCTTATGGACCTTCAGTTTTCTCATGGTGAATCGTAACAGTTCAGGGTGGCTTATCACCATCACCATCACCATCATCATCATCATCTTATTATTATTATTATTATTATTATTAGTAGTAGTAGTAGTAGTAGTAGTAGTAGTAGTAGTAGTTGTTGTTGTTGTTGTATTAATATTATTATTATTATTATTATTATTATTATTATTATTAGTAGTAGTAGTAGTAGTAGTGTACACAAATCATTAAACAATGACATTACTGGTAGAAAAATAGACATTGCTGCTGCTGTCCATACAACCAGACTTTCTCTATTTCTTACCTGTCCCTTTAAGTGGCTTTGCCATCATCTCCAGCACTGCTGTGATGGGGCTTCAGGTGGCATAATTGCTGCCCTTATGCCATTGGAAGCCTTTCATTTCATAAAAGGGAAACATCAATCTTCCGTTGTTTTGATTTCAGAAGGAAAAGTTTGAAATGCTGCAATCTGCTGCAGCGTGGAGTTTTGAAGGCGCAATGGTGTTGACATCGGATCTTCAGATTCTATCTTTAAAGAATTGAGAAAATGAAATGCATTTAGAAGTTAAATCCTACTTCTTTTCCTTTTCCTCTGCAGGATTCTTTTTTGAGCATTTTTGCTTTTTGTTTTAAGGATTTAGTGTTCATTAATTGAATGTTTCATGCGCTGATACCCTCTTATGTTCTCTAAGAGGAGAGAATTTCAATGACTGATACACCACAATCATGCAAATTCTCTGCTTTTCATATTCATAAACCCTACACCTAACATAGCCAACTTCACAGCCTCAATAACGCACCTCAAGGGTGTACAGCTGAAAAGGAGACGAGTCAGCAACTACTTTACATGACTTTAAAAAAGAAAAAAAAAGAGAAAAAAAGAAGACTTGGAGAAGTTTCAAAAAAAAAAATAAGAGTGAAAATTATTTCTGCTAAGGGCAGAAACAAAGTTCTAGTATCTGTTCAGCCGCTGACATAAACAAACCTTTAGTAGTTCTTTGTCTTTTGCAAAGGAGCTTGGTCAATGCTTTGAAATGGAGGCCAGCATCACGGGAATAACAGAATATATATGCATATATACAGAGAGAGAGAGAGAGAGAGAGAGAGAGAGAGAAAATTCAGCAGACGGCCTTTCCCCCTCCATTATCCATTCATTTTTATTTATCATGGGCCAAATTTCAGTCCCATTCATTGTAATGTTGACTGCAATACATGAATCAATACATCAATACTGATGGCAATTTCCCTGTAGTGATAGTAGTAAGGCAAAATAGTTTAGTAGACAATACTGATCCAAAATGCCTCTCCCGCTTTCCCTTCTATAGTGTCTCCTATCTGAAACATGCAGCTCAGTGGCTGGGACACTCTCATTAAGAGCTCAATCCTAACCTGGAGTTAGGCCGGCACAGTTAGGTCAGCATAGTTTGACCAGCACAGGGGACAATGCAAAGTATGTTTGGACCACTCTCGGAATCAGAGAGGCCAGCACACAGATGTGAGCCATCCTCCCTGACTTTGAGAGTGGTCCAAACATGCTTTTCGGTGGCCCTTGTGCTGGCCAAACTTTGCTGGCATAGCTTATGACGGCCTAACTCTAGTTTAGGATTGCGCTCTAAATTCAATCCCTGACATCTTCAAATAGGGTGGCTGAGCCAGCAGAAGACAATTTCATAGTGGGGAGGACAATTTTGGCAAGTTCTGAGAAACTTTGAAAAAGTTTTGCCCAGAATCCCCATATGAACAGGGCAAGTGGTCTGTGGGTGGAAAATGAGCACCCTACAGGCTTCCTTCAAAAAGTGCCACACTGCCACTATGGTGTCTGTGATCATGCAAATACAATCCATGTTCTCCAGCTGCTCAGAGCACATGAGTTGTGTTTGTGTGATCACAGTGACAGCGGCTGGTGGGGTGATCATTCCTCATCTTCTGCCCACATACTGCATGTCACTGCCTCCGAATTATACTATGGGCACAATCCTAAACTGAGTTAGTCTGGCATAAGCTAAGACAGCAAAGTTTGGCCAGCACAAGGGACACTGTAAAGCATGTTTGGACAACTCTCAGAGTCACACAGACGTGAGCCAACCTCCCTGACTCCAAGAGTAGTCCAAACATGCTTTATGGTGTCCCTTGTGTTATGGTGTCCATAGCTCCTATTTACATTAAAAAAAAAACACAACCCACTGGCCATACCATTCATTTAATGCAATGCAATGCTTGGTTGATATTTTAAAGACTTCTCATGCTGAAGGAATATTTTACAGATAAGGCTGTAATCCTATACACAATTTCTGGGAAGTAAGTTGTGTATAGGATTGAACACTGAAACACACTAGATCTTACTTCTGAGTAGACATGCATCCGCTTGCAAGGTATGCATGATACTGATGCAGGAGGGACATTAAAAATGTCAAGGGCATGTGTCATGTATGTTGTTTTTAAAAATCACATTTATGGTGATCCACATTCGAATTTCATATAATAACTCATACTTAATGTGAATGAACAAAATATGTAGTTCTGCCTGACTGTATTTTCATATTCTAAAATTTCAAGGATGCAATCCTATGCACACAGTTTCTTGAGAGTAAACGCCATTGAACTCAATGGGATTTGCTTCTGAATGAATATGCATAAGATAGGCAGAGAAAGGAGGAAAACATTTTTGATCACACTTGCGTTTCCCTCTTGATTAAAGATATAGGTAATTAGTATTCTTCCCACAAAGATTAACATGGTAACAAAATGAATTTCTCCCGTCCACATTATATATGAAATCGACTGGATGCATGAACACTGCACATAATGTGGCTGCATGATCTCTGAAACGTTTAATTTTGTATCTAATGCTACAATCGCAACGTTCCTTTTCCCTTAGCATAATACATACACAGCACAGACATATAACATTAAATGATGAGACTCTAATTTTTAATAAATCCATTTAGTTCACACCAGAGCAGAACAATTTCTTCAAAGACATTCTAGTGGGTTTTTTTTTTTAAATCAAAGGTATAGAGTGAGAAAATTGTTGGCGATCAAATGCATTCAATTGCATAAAAAGGATTGCGATAGGAATGTATTAAGGAGTTACATTTTAAAAAGTCAAGAACAAGATTAAAAAATCAGAAGAAAATACAAATGAGTGCTGTTTTGAAGAGGTCAATGTTAGGAAAATGCTCGTGTCCACAAATCCATGTTTGACCCACAGAATGCTGCCATAGAAAGCTGCCTTATACTGTCTGAGGATAGATCCCCCTAGCTCAGTATTGTCAACACAGATTGGCAGTAGCCACTCCAGGGTTTCCCTTCTGAGATGCAACTTTTGCATGCAAAGCATATTCTCTAGCATAGAGCTACAGCACCTTTCCCAAATTATTGTCAGAGGTTGCATTGTTCTTGGGATTTTACATCTTCAAGGCTTTTAGCAGTTGTTAAAGCACAGCTGCTAACAGTGAGCTGGGATGTTCTCAATTCAAATTTTAGCTCAGCCAGTTCTAAGCAGCCATAGGTAAGGCCGTTTTTTTTCTGCTCACCATCTGCAATAATGGCCAATGTTAGAGTGTGTGGTAAACGACTATGGCATTGTAAAGTGTTGTATTCAACCTGCAAGTCCTAAATTCAAGGCTCTGCTTAGTCATCAAGTTCCCTCTGTGACTTTGGGCTAGTCACTATCACACAACCTAATCTACCTCACATACAGGTCTAAGGGTGCATTCCTAATCTGGAGTTAGGCTGGCACAGTTAGGCCAGCAAAGTTTTGCCAGCACAAGGGACACCATAAAGTATGTTTGGACCACTCTCGGAGTCAGAGAGGCCAGCACACAGACGTGAGCCATCCTCCCTGACTCCGAGAGTGGCCCAAACACACTTTACGGTGTCCCCTGTGCCAGCCAAACTTTGCTGGCCTAACTCCAGGTTAGGATTGTACCATTTAGAATGCCAGTGTGGTGTAGTGGTTAGCATGCTGGACTCAAATCATGAATGTTGCACGTTTGGTGAATTGGGTGTCAATTAAAAAACCTCCAAAGGACTTGAGTCAAAAATAGACTTGAGAAATCAGGGGTCAAGTTGCCACGGGCATGCACTATGACTCATACACGAGTCATTTCACGGGAGGCTGGAGACTCCTGAATTGACTCAACTCAAATTTTGAGACTCTTTTGCAACACTGGCTACAAGGGAAGGGGCAGACCAAGTGGGGTTAGAAGGAGATGCTGCAGAGGTGCTGGGAGAGCCCAGTTATCACATGGACATGCCCTTTCAGCAGCGCGGCTACTTCCAAGCACCTGAGCTGTGAAGTGATGCCTCCACAGAAGCAGTGCCTTGGCAGAAATGCCTCAGCAGAAAGGACTGCCTGCGTGATAACTGGGTCATCAAATGGCTTGAAGAATCGGTCAAAAGAATTTCTTTGAGGAAGGAGACCTGCGGTGACCTCGGACCTCCAACAAAATGTATAAAGATCAGAAAGATTCTCTCAATGTTAACTACACATGAGACAAAGAAAATAACAGAGATCAAGCAGGTCTTTGGCAAGGCTAAATTGCAGACAGTTACCTTTTTTCGGTGAGGTTTGAAAGCAAGTCTCCTTGAACTAAGATCTTCTTGAGCTTAAATATGGAAAGAGGGCTATGAAGGGATCCACATCCAATAAGCCCATACCCTGGAAGGAAGCAAGGAAAGGGAACTGCCCTGCCCTGTGGGGAAGGAGGGTCAGTGCGTGCATGCATGCGTGCGTGCGTGCATGCGTGTGTGTGTGCGTGAGAGAGAGAGAGAGAGAGAGAGAGAGAGAGAGAGAGAGAGAGAGAGAGAGAGAGA
>JAJKFI010000001.1:17886391-17897937 GCA_029204185.1 Lerista edwardsae
GTGTGTGTGTGTGTGTGTGTGTGTGTGTGTGTGTGTGTGTGTGTGTGTTTTAGATCATGGGGAGAATAGAATATCAGTGGGCCAGTCTGGACAAAACTGCCCAAATTGGACCATCTGCTATGCAATTAAGGATGTAAAGGAACATATCCAGTTCCCCTCCCCACATGCCTTCTCAGGTCTTGGTTCCAGGAGGAACGTAGTTCCAGGACACATTCACAGCTCGTGAAAAAAAAAAAAATCACATGGGGTGTTATCCAAATTCCCCCCCACTGAGAATGTGAATGTGAATCGGAGGCCAGGGATGTGTGTGATGCCCCCTGCCTAGAGAACCTTTTGGCTAAAGAGGATGCCATTGTATGGGGTATTGCAAAAGGATGCTGTTGGAAGGGTTTCCAACATTTGATTTGGAAAGCATCACACTCTGAATCAAACTGCCTTCCTGTCCTTCCAAAGCACTCCAAACCAAATCAAAGTCATGGATACTTTTGGCTTTTCTCCTCTTTCTTTGTTAGTCTCTAGCCTGGAGCCTTTTCTTCCTTAGGTGGAAGATGACTTCTCGGGCAGGTGACAATGTGATGGACAGTTCTGAGCTGTTGATGAGGCATGTAGCAGCTAAAAGAAAGCTGCTCATTGGTGCTTCCTTCCTGCTTCCTCTTCCAACCATTGAGGTTCTAGGGAGGGAATTAGGAGAATGTGAAACATACAGGACTTGGGCTAACCTTTTCTGCTGCCTATGAGTCTTGGAGAGAAGCTCGCTTTATGAGCTTTCGCTCACCACCAGCTCTTGGCGTAAACATGTTGTAAAGCATGTTAACAACACCCAGAAAATAAGCACCGCCTGCACTGGGCCAGCACCAGTCGGCACTGGGCCTCAGTCCAGAGGGGAGGACAGCAGCGCTGTCCAACAGTAAGGGTTTTCGGGGGGAGGGAAGTGGTGGAACTGTTGGGCCTGCTCCTCTTCCCTGTTCTTCCCTCCAGCCTGCCGCCCCCCAACCTGGTTCTGCCTCCTCCTTGCCTCCTCTCAACTTCTCCCCCTGCCCCAAGAAGCTACTACACCGGCCAGCAAAGAAACTTACCGCTGGCTGTTCCTGCAGCACTGCTTCTCAGCGCTGCATCACTAGCACTGGCAGTAATGTGCCTTCTGGCCCTTTTACAACACCCAGTGCTGGCAGTACAAGTGTATGCCCTTGTCAGTGTACTGCCAGCGCTGCCTGCATATTGGATTGGGCCCAGTGGTGTCATCTACAAATCAGGAATGGGAACGCTGGGCGGGACTTCCGCAGGACTTCCGCGTGATTGGCTGCCCACCTGTTCCGCGGCTGCCCTGGCCTGGAGGGGTGTGCCTGCTCGCTGGGGGAGATGGGTGGGGGGCATGCCGGAGCCTGGGTGAACAGCAGTGGGGCACGCAAACCAGGGGCAGCCCCCCCCAGGCCAGGGCAGCCACGGAATGAAACGGGCAGGCTGCCAATCATGCGGAAGTCCCGCCCAAGTCCCGCCCAGCGTTCCTGTTCCTTATTTGTAGATGACACCACTGATTGGGGCCCAATAGCTCCTTCTCCATCGAGTTCTGTATTTCTCCTCAAAGTCTTGGAACTGTCTGCTGTTCAGTCAAGGTTCTTCTCGGCTGGATGGCACATTTCTTCCAACCTGATGAGTTTGTTCATCTGAGTTTGGATCACACTCTGATGAGGCGAGTATCACGAACGGTTTTTGAATGCCCTCCTCTCAGCATCGCAGGGACAGACAGTGGCTCTCCTGGTACATTCTCTGCTCCCTTGGACTCCCGTGTTTCTGCAAAATGGAACACAGCCACTGTCACAACGAGGGAGTCGGATTTTACAGCTGAAGGAGGGGATGTTGTGCCAAAAGTGCTGTGCTGTACCGTACAAAGGATGATGACAGATGGCAGCTTGCTGAGTCAGGATGGAGGTGTCCTGTCAACTGTGAAACGAAAGGCTATTATTCATCATGGGTTTTCTTTAACATATGTATTAATGATCTGGAAGAAAAGAGATAAACAGAACGCTCATTCCGTTCCCAGATGATAGTGGCAGCTTGATCCAATGATTGGGCTGAAGCTAAAACAAAGCCAGGCTTTTACTTAATTCGCCGCACAGAAGCCTGAAATTAAGCCTGGAAATAAGCGCAGAATTAAGTGACTCTGAGTGCAATCCTAACCTGGAGGTAGGCAGGCACAGTTAGGCCAGCAAAGTTTGGCTGGCACAAGGGACACCATAAAGCATGTTTGGACCACTTTCGGAGTCAGGGGGGTGGCACACATCCACACATTTGTGTGCTGGCCTCTCTGAGTCTGACTCCGAGAGTGGTCCAAACATACTTCACGGTGCCTCTTGTGTTGCCAAACTGCCGGCCTAACTCCGCCAGCCTAACTCTAGTTAGGATTGCGCTCAGAGTTACTTAATTGTACTGGCCGAACTCCAGGTTAGGATTGCGCTCTCTGTCTTTTTCCCCTGGGAAAGCAACATGACTTCCCATGCAAACTGGAGCTGGGCTCAGATGAAAAGTGCCACAGATCAGGCATGCATTTTCTTTGTTATTTGGAGGTGACAAGGAATGAATCTGTGGGACACATACCTACAGTGGGTAGCCTGCCTGTGCATTATTGAGCAAGCCTCTGCTGAAGTAAATAAGATTCCCCTCCCCATATTAGTGCAGTGCAATCATTAGTCCGCTAATCATTATAGGCACCTGAGCTAATTTTACATGAGGATATTATAACCAATCTTTGGTACCCTAATTAAAATTACATTTTGTTTCTAGGTAATTGTTGTTTATATATGTTTAAGATCTAGATGTACAAAAGCTGAGGTGACTTTTTTTTAAAGAACTCTGAGCACATTATTGTTGATCCACCTGTATGCGCCTTCTGCAATGCTTTCCAGATCTGTATCGATTCCCAGCAGTGGGAATCCGCAATGCCCAAATATAGGCTCCAGTTTTTGTACCTGCCAGTTCATTTGCCTCTCTCTTGGCCTGACAAATGCAGGATGCGCTGCCCAGCTACTTAATTGCCATAATCGATACGAGACCAACATAGTAACTGTAATTAAAACGGTGTGGTCAATAAACAATGTGAGCCTGAAACACTAAGGCCTGTGGAACTGAGAGAAAATGGGTAATTAAAATGAGCTATGTCGTCTTCATGGGAGATGGGCCAGCCTAATGATAATGGATGGCTATTTAAATTTAGAAATAGACAAATACTTTGTAATGAATATTTTTCTCCACTGATAAAAGGCCTTTCTGCCTCATAACAGCTCAGGTGAAGACCGGAAGGAAAATGTTTGTGCTACTATGGCAAAAACATGGCGAATGTAATGTTGTGAGCCCAGGTGGTAGGGTGTTATAGGAGACAGTCCATCACAGGATCAAATTTATTGTGAGGAAAATATTGGAGGCGTGTGTGTGTGTGTGTGTGTGTGTGTGTGTGTGTGTGTGTTCAGTATTTTTATGTAGTAATAAGAAGCACTTGTATAGAGCGTTTGAGCATACAGTGCATGACTGGCTCGGTGTAATTCTGTCATCTCTGCCTCCCTCCAGGGGATAGGTTGGTGTGATGGGGCTGAGGTGGGAACAATGCTTATATTGTTTAATAATGTGAGGTAGTCACCATTCTTGCTGAAGTGTTTATTCCACCAACATGCCGTTTATAGGGTTTCAGCCCACACCTTCCACACGCAGCCCACACCTTCCACACATGTTCCCACTTCTCTCCTGTGCCTCTGAGTCACAAAAATGTGTGTCTGGCCCCAAGTCTCTGCTGCACGTGGCCGCACTGACTTGGCTGGCTCCCCTTAGCTCCCCTATTGTCTGCTTGCCTAGTTCTCCTTGTCTTTGTCAGTCCTCTCTTTTCCATTCTTCATTTTCTTCCACCTTTAATTTCTTGTTCCTCCACAGCCTCTTCTGCTCATTACTTCCTCTTGTCCAGGTGTGCCTGTCCCCAAATCTCTCATATTTCCTTCCTTCCTTCCTTCCTTCCTTCCTTCCTTCCTTCCTTCCTTCCTCCATTGCCTCTCACTGCATTTTCCTTATCTAGTGTCTGTGTCATTCTCTTCTCCAATCCTTACCTTCTTCTGTCCTCTCCCCTTTCTTTTGTCTCCCCATCCTGCCCTAACCCTCCCCAAGTTCCAGTGGTTTGCCATGGAGCCAACGAGGCCCAGCTCAGGTCTCCCCAGGTCCATCACTGCTAAGGAGCTCTGGGTGATCATTGCCACTTGTAAAATTGACATTGGCTTCTCTTTTGCTGGTTCCATCCCCACTGCCCAACTGTCTAGTCTTGCTTAAATAGGTGGGGTCTCTCCAGCAACTAGCCATCAAAAGTCACGTTCATCTTCCAGCCATCAGAATCTTCTCCTAAATGAAGGCTGTAACCCTTCTTTAGTGATAGCATTCAGAACATCAGAACCAACAGCAATTCCCATATCTTTACAAGGTATTTAGCCTATGCAGCCTTTACTATCACAGTGTAAAAGGGATTGGAGAATATGCATCTATTTTTATCCACTAAGTTTCTCTCTTCCTAATACAGATATTATTAAAGGCACAGGATTTGTGTCAAATTAGTTCTAAGTCTTTTCATTATGTGGGATTAGCTTGATCATCACAGGAATAAGAAGGGAGTTTAAGACCAAAGTGACCAATGCTATCATTTGGTCACACCCTTATCAAAATTGGAGTTTTGTTTACAGACCAGGTTTCATCTGACTCAGCGCCAGGTTGCTGATGCCCTGGGGCAAAACTCGGCACTGGGATTCCCTACGGTGCCCCATCTCCACCTGACAGTGTATTGGGTATTCCTGTTACTACTGTGAGTTCAGAGATTATCCTGGCCTGGTGCCACCTTTGATAGGTGTGCCTTCAACCAACACTCAACCTGGCTGATTCCTGACACCCCAGTTTTGGCCTATGAGACTATTGGCTATTGCAGTGGTCTTCAACCTTTTTTGTGCCATACCCCAAATAAACAAATGAATGAATAAAGAATGAGATTGGAGACCCACCATCAATCTGCTCCCCTCCTGGGACCTTATCCTCCCACTTCCATAATGTCCTCCCACCCATAACCAATTATTCTTACTAGAGAGAGCAGAAAAAAGGTTACCATGAAGCCTGGCACTAATGAAAGCTATTTCAGCACAATTGCTAAGAACCTGCTAAGACTGGGACACAATCTCCTGATACCGGAAGGGGTACACCAGATGCCTCCCCCTTACCTGGGGGTGCTCTAATCCAGTGGTCTTCTGCCTATTTTCTGCAACCCCACAAGCGAGGCTCTGCAACCCCATTGGGTCCTGACCCCCAAGGTTGAAGAGCATTGGACTATTGAAACTAGAACAATTGAGATTTCCCCCAAAGTAATTCTTTTTTTACTTCTCATTTAAAGGCATTCAACCTTGTTGGGTTCATGCACTGGTGTAAGAACATACTTTGCTAATCGATCCCTCTTTTTTTAATGAACCCCCCCCCCAATCCATAGGATATTTTGCAAGTGGCAACAAGTGTTTGATCAGCTTTTTCTTCTGTGCTGCTGATTCACAGTTATGAATACAGTGGACAGGGTGCCTCCAAATCAAGTTTCATCTCCCTGTTATTTCCCTCATCCTCCTCACTTTCCCCTGATTTCAGGGGTACATCTCAATGCAGGCGCAATCCTATCCTGGAGTTACGCCGGCACAGTTAGGCCAGCAAAGTTTGGCCGGCACAAGGGACACTGAAAGCGCGTTTGGACCACTCTTGGAGTCAGGGTGGACATCGCACATCTGTGTGCTGGCTTCTCTGAACAAGTGGTCCAAACATACTTTACGTTTTCCCTTGTGCCAGACAAACTTTGCTGGCCTAACTGTGCCGGCATAACTCCAGGTTAAGATTGTGCCCTGAATGGTGGTTCATTAGTTGTAGCTGTGATTGTTTTCTGTTCAAATCGTGACCCTTTGACTACAATGCAGCAAATGAATGGATGCTGCTGATGGGATGAAATATGAGCGTACACTGGTTACAGTTTGTTGAATGTATCCACTCATGCCTAATTCTGCTAGTTTTGGCAATAGGTTGCCAGCCCTGAAAAGACAGTTGTACACAGGATCTACAGAACTTCATTCAAGCTGTGTCTTGATGAGATGAATTCTAATGACTCCTTCCCCAGTTCACTGAAGCTTAATCCCTATTCAAGGGGGATTAGTATTCAAATTTATCATCAAATCAAGAGTGATTAGTGCCCTAACCCATACAGTATGCTATGGAAAACTCTTTGAAATGCCAAATGGTCAATTCTTGTTTATGTTTTTATATTTCATAAGGTATTGTATCACTTAGCTAACTGCCCTTTGAGCTTATTTTCAGTTTTCATGTGAAATGAGTGACATGCACATCAAACTATTGCCATTTGGGGATGGACATGGGGGGGGGAGTGACCAATGTCTGGCTATAGTCTGTGCCACTTAGCAGCTGTATGCTAATGACCTAAAAAAGTTCTACATTTCCTTGGGAAGAGCATTCTATTCTCCAAGTAGATGTTTCAGCTCACTGTGTTCATTTTTGGTCCTTGATGCCTATAGAAGTCGCTAATAGGACACTTCATAGAAAGGACTGCTTTCAAGGAAGGTCTATGATCACATAGTTTGAGAGACGAGAATCTGGTCGTAATTTATCACTAGAATGAATCTGTCTTAGAGATGATCCTTGTTTAAGAAATTGAATGAGCGTTCTTCAAAGAAGGAAGGAACAGATGACAAGGCTATTGAATTTAACATGCTCTGATACGAAACGGGACCGAAACATTTCTGACAACTTTAAATGCAAAGATATTAGAAACTCAAAAAGGATGTGGTGATATGGACACTATTCATCATTCCTAATCTCAATATAGTGCACTTCTGAAGGCAAAATTGTAGGTGCTTTGGTGATGTCTTTGACTCGGTAAGACTTACAGATCGGTATCATCCCCTCAAGAAAAGGCAAAACATTCAGTAAATGCTGAATGTTACCTCCCATCCATAAAAGCACAGGAATGCACCTTCTGTATTCATGTAGAGTTAAGATTGAGAACACTTTTTTAAAAAAAAAAAAGTCCACTTCCAGTCGTATGTGCTTATCATGGCAGCTGTTTGTATGGAACAAAAAAACCTAGAAAATATGATTAAAGGCTTAGTTCATATGATTTTGAGATGGCAATACAAAGGATAGTAACATTGCAGCAGCCGGTCACTGTAATTTCAAATCTAGGCTACAATAGCATTTTTGTCTACACATGATCATCTTTATCTGCCAAGTTTCATATGGAGGGAATGTTAAAGATTTGGCTACAGAGGGCTGTTGAAAGGTTGGCGACTATAAAGTTGCTCTGAGCAGTTTCCATAGCTGCATGTGTTCATGCTGTGGGAGTCGCTCAAAGGGCCTGACCAAGACCTCCTGACTAGCAGCATGCCAAATATTCTCACTCACTCACTCATTCACACACTCTCACACTCTCACACACTCTCTCACACACACACGAACACCTGGTGATCTTAGCTAGTGATCTGCAGCCCCTGCTCCTCCTGCTCCCTGGATAAGAAAAGAGAGAGGAGGATAAAGCAGGAAAGGAAGTGTGGAGGAGAATGGTGGCTGAAGATGGCCCAGCCCACCACTCTGCATCCCTCCACACTTCCTTTTCTGCTCTGTAACCCTCTTTCTTTTCCTATCCAGGGAGCAAGAGGAGAGAGACACGGCGCAGCAAATGGCCAGACGGCGATGGGGAACCCCACATCAATCTTTTGTCTGAGGTCATCCTCCCAGGGCCCAACCCTATCCAGTTTTCCAGTGCTGATGCTGCCATGCCAGTGGGGCTTGTGCCGCAACCTGTAAGGGGGTGGTGAGTCATGGAGACTTCCTCATGTTCCCCTGTCTTGGGGCTGCATGGCGGCTGCATCTGTGCTGGAAAGTGGGATAGGACTGGGCCCTCTGTCAGCTTCATTGATGGACTGGCCCTGGGTTCATAAACATGAGGTCATACTTTGCAGGGATGTGCAGCGAGGGTGTGGCAGGTGAGGCAGGATTGGCCTTCCGGAGTTCTTTGAAAAGTGCCTCCACTGCTGCTGCACTGGTTGTGATCCTGCAAACATTTACAACCCATGTGCTTCAGCTGCCCAGAGCCTGTGGGTTGGAAATGTTTGTGTGATCACAGCAATGAGGCAATTTTCAGAGAACTCAATAGAACAGTTCTGCCTCACCTGCCACACCCTCACTGCACGTCACTGAGAGTGCAATCCTAAACTGGAGTTAGGCCGGCATAAGCTAAGCCAGCAAAGTTTGGCCAGGGCAAGGGCCACCGTAAAGCATGTTTGGACTACTCTCGGAGTCAGGGAGGATGGCTCACGTCTGTGTGCTGGCCCCTCTGACTCAGAGAGTGGTCCAAACATACTTTACAGTGGCCCTTGCACTGGCCAAACTTTGCTGGCTTATCTTATGCCAGCCTAACTCCGTTTAGGATTGTGCCAGAGGCGGAGGAAAGTGGCAAGAGCAATGGGCACCGGCAGCGGCGAGGTGCAATTGCACAGAGCAACCCGCACGCTTTTTGGCCCTCCCTCCCTCCCTCCCTCCCTTACGCCTGTATTGCTTCAAAATGGAGTGATCCTGGGCACAGGGAGGTATGGCTGGGCAACACCCGGGGGTGGGGTAACGCACCAGTGGTGCGGTTACATCGCCCTGCCCTGGGCGCGCTCGGGGCTCCGTGCATCTCTGGATTGCGCCCTGATTGAAACAACTTGTTTGCACATTATGAACCAAGCAACTTCATAAGGAAATGAGGGAAGAAAAGAAGGGAGGGCACCAAAGCAAAAGTAATGACAGGAAACCTCAAATATGCACTGGAAACATTTGTTTTTCCCCAAGTCAAGTGACTCTCCCATCTCCTTGGTTTAGGGTCAACCCTATATACACTTTCCTGGGAGTCAGCCCACTGAAATCAATGGGACATACTTCTGAGTAAACACACATTGTGCTGTTAGGGGCGGAAGGAATGGGGAGTGGATCAGGCCAAGGAGGAGGCAGGATCAGCGGAGGCCAGGCAGCCCCTCCCAGGCCTGGCAGTCTTACATGGGGCTGCTCAGACTTAACAGCTGGGGGGGGGTTACTTGGAGTAAGGGGGAAATATTCACTTACCCCAAGGAGACCGCCAGCCAACCTGCACTGGCTACAGCACACACCATGTGGCCTGGCTCCACCAGCCCAGGTTAGGGTGGGGCTGTAAGCCTGTCTCCCAACTGTGATTTCTCTCAAACTAGCATCAATGTATGGTGGCAGGTGTGTGTGTGAGTGTGAGTGTGAGTGAGTGAGTGAGAGAGACAGAGAATGCGAATGTACTAATTCATTTATGAAACCAAACCAGTGAATGTACAGGCAATATGGACATTCCCTTCTTAACGGAAGAAAAGATAGAGAAATGATGGCTTGTACAGACCCTGTAGCATTCTGCAATTCACCTTTGAAAGTGTAAGCTCTGCAGCTGTTTGGAGACTGATTACTTTTCAGTGGGAGAAGGAGCGCAGGCAGTTAGAAATTAGCAAAGTCAAAATCCTCAATCCTACTCATCATCCAATCAATTTGGAAACCCATTTTTTTTACTGTTTCCTAATTACAGCTCTGTCTTCTGTGCTCTGCCACTGTCCACGCGGTTTCGGTTTAAGCAGTAAGCCAGTTCTTCGTCGAAGCTGCGCAAGCTTCCCTTACAGATGCCGCGCATTTGGTCTGCATACATTACTTAAGCCTTGGTTATATTACCCCACGTTGGTTCCACAGCTGGCTGTGCAATTGCAAGGGTTGTTATGGATTATACTGCCGCTGTCTCCTGACCAGGTATTAATAGAGTTCTCCTCGGCAACCCACTAGTGATTAATGAGATGAGAAAATAAAATACTCCACCTGCTGCAGCAGCCATGAAAACTGAATTAATGAGTGCAAACAACAACAAAAATGGGAAGGAGAGAACGGGAGTCTCAAGGCCTTGGTGCCTGGTATGAGGCAGATCGGCTGCTTATTTACCGCAGTGCCTAATGATGCTATTTACAAATGAGTTAGTGCTTTCTAGATTAGTGTAGTAGGAGGCAGCCAATCCAGGGGAAAATTATACACTCCTCTCATAATTACTATGTTCCATAAAAATGCTTATCTATCATCAAGACCGTAATCTTAGGAGAAACACCTTCTCCTCATTATTCCATTATGGAGGTTCTGCAAGTGCAGTAATTTGGCGATGGAAATACACACTGGAGTACATGCCAGGATGGGAGGTTTGCGCACCAAGCATAATGAGAATGCACAGCGCTCCGGCTTCTGTTTCCAAAGCAGAAGAAGAACAGGCTTGCAGTGTAGCAGGATACTTCCAGCAATGGGTGCGAGCTGGTTCGCAGCAAGGCTCCCCTTTCAAATGGAGCAGGTGCCTCTGAAGACCAGCACTTCTGGCAGGTTTTCTGCGCTCTTCAGGTTTGCTTTGTGTTCCTCTTGTAATTCTCCAACATTTTCATAGAGTTTCTGGTGGTATGCTTTCATTGGGGGGGGAGGGGATGGAATGTTGACTTGGTCTTCCTCTTCAGTTGACTTTTGGGAATGCTGATCGGACTATGTGTACACTGTGCCAATTAAAAGGAATCTGTATATTTGCACCATGTTCCTCAATCTGCCAATACAAACATGCTGACCTGACCTTCAAAATCAAGTGAAAACACTAAGAAAAGACGAAAACACGGCCTGCTTAAAGTACGTCTTTTTCCTTTTTTGTAATTATACCCTAAACTTGATTTTGGATAGTTTCTTAATGTTCTACAGTGAAAGTCCAAATGACTGATTACACTTCATGTGCATCAATTCAGGTTTGTACAATTCCTGCAACATCTACTTCTATAACTGGTATACTCCCATAACAGAAGCCTCTCCATACTGTATCCAGTGGGGCCTCCTGAGCCACAGGTTTGGCTCACATGGATTTGACTCAACATGTGTTGAGTCAAACCTGTCCAAGAGGGCCTCAATGACCACCGGATGTGACAGGAAGTGTCTTCCCATTACATCCAGGAGGTGTTCTGAGATGTGGAAGGCAGCATGTGGCCTCACTGGGCCTCAGAAAGCCACTGGGAGGCACCAGGTTTTTTTTTATTTTATTTGCCAGCAGGCCTTCTGAAGCATGAGACAGTTGAGTGTGGCCTTCCTGTGCCTCAGAAGGCTTGCTGGCGGCTTCTGAAACACACTTCGTGTTTGGCGAAAATCAGAAGTGCCTTTCAGAAGGCTCCAACAGGCCTTCTGAGGTGTGAGGAGACTGTGTGTGACCTCCCTGTGCCTCAGAATGCCTGCTGTAGCTTTCTGAAAGGTACTCCCAGTTTTTCAGGGCAGGCCTCTCCACAGGTTCAATTATCCACAGAAATTGGTATTTGTGGGAGGGGAGAGGACCCAGGGAATGGATTTTCCAAGGATACTGAGAGCCCACTGTACATTGCTAAGCTCTAGCAAACAAACAATTTGGAAGGTTGATTATTTTCAAGGCGCCAATAAAAAGG
>JAJKFI010000001.1:17898337-17922634 GCA_029204185.1 Lerista edwardsae
AAAATGATGTTCAAAGTTGGCAGAGTTCTTAGGAAATATAGTTTGCCAATGCATTTTGCTATATCATATCTCTGTATTAAGCACCCTTTTGAGAGTTCGCTAGCTTTTATGTAACTTTCATTCTGTGTATTGTCCTTTTCCTTTACTTCTTCTGCTTGTGATTACAGGCCGCTAACCTACCTGTTCTGGTGGGGCTATGTGGGAGCTGCAGTCAAACGTGTGGGGTCTCTGGCCATTTGCACCAGTGGCCTCAAAGCTCTTGATCGTGGCATAGCTTGCTTTCGCATATTGTCCTGAGATTTACAATGGTCGATAGAGCGATCCACCACTGTAAGGCCCCTAAAGGATTGGGCCCATAAGTGCCCGTCTTTCATCCAGGTTCTGTTCTGGAGCTCTGTTCAGAAGTCAGAACCACTGTAAGTTGGAATCGCTGGCTCTTGCTGGCTCAGTGCTATTGCACCTGTGCACAAGTACCATAACAGTCTGTTATGCAAAAGTGCCGACACAGCTGTTTGTAACTTGGGACTTCCATAAATCAGATGTCTGTAATTCAGTGACCCAGTGTACTTTCTAAGACTCAAGATATATAAAAAAATCCAGTACGAACACAATGACATGACTGTTAGGGAGCATGGCTTATCTGCAGTAACTGTTAGCAGCTTCATCTGCAACATTCCTAATGAATTAAAATGTGTACCTTCAAGTGAAGTCATCTGAAAGGGAATCTTAGTGTTTTGTTGAGGTAACATTAGCCTACAACCATATATGGAAGCCAGGACCATGATATGGTAGTGTCAATACATATACAATATATAATATATTTTAGGGCAAATACAGTAAAGATTTCTGAGGGTCAAATGATGTGCTAGCTACTCTTTGACAAGTTATCTTTCTTTGATGCCTGTAAGTAGTACTTGTCATTCATTTGATCAGTTGATGAGGAGCTCCAATCTTCTTTTTGGCATTGTATTCATTTCCTATTCTTATTTACACTGGTTAGCAACATCTCATATATTTTCTTTTCAGTAGACAATTTACTGCCCAATCCTATGGCACCTTCAGCTGACAGAACTTAGGTCTGGGGAATTTTTTTCCCCCCTTACCTGTCACAGGCCTCCTGATCACCCCTCCCATAGCATGCAATCCATACCTCCATGGAACACCTACATGCTGCAGCATAGCAAGTGTTAGGATTGGGCTATTAGTTTCTGATGTGATTTCTAGATCATTTCCTGATTCTAGCTTATTGTGCCCACGCCTTTAAGAAATAATCCGTCAAATTTTGGTGGCATTTTGGATGAGTATGCTTCTAGTCATTTGTAAACCTTGTAAAAGTAAATATTTCATTTTCGGCCACAACTAGTACTTGGAAATGAAGTAACTTGGCCTACAGTGGTGGTTCCCAAATTATGGGTTTGGTCCCAATTTTTGGTGGATCGCAAAACTTACAAGCTGATAGATGACAAGCGAAATGTATTAAGTCCCATGGAAAAACAATGCAGGGTTACATGGGTACATTTACTCATGAGAAGGCAACCGTGTCTCAGTCCACTTCAAAGGAAAGGCCAAGGGGAACACAACTGCACCAGAATGGACTTGATCTGATAAACATGGATCTCAACAAACGCTCCAAAAGGCAGCCCCCTCCCAATTATAAAAAAAGATAAAAAGGAGGCTAATAAAGTGAAACTTTTTTTTTTGTCTTGTAAAGTTAGATAGGTCCAGATAGAGTGTCATTTAACAAAGTGGGTCCTAAAAAATTTGGGTGCTAAAAAAAATGTGGGAGCCTTAGGTATATAGGAGACACTCAGAGCACACTCCTAACCTGGAGTTAGGCCAGCAAAGTTTGGCCAGCACAAGGGACTTCATAAAGTGTTATTTGGACCAAACTTGGAGTCAAGGAGAATGGCGCACATCTGTCTGCTGACCTTTCTGACTCTGAGAGTGTTCCAAACATATCTTAAAGTCTCCCTTGTGCTTTGCTGGCCAAACTGTCCCAGGTTAGGATTCCGCTCTCAGAAATCTATATAACAGAAGTGCCTATTAGGGAAAACTACAGTTAACCTAAGGGAAGATTATCACAGTCAACACCATGCATTTTGGCAAACCTGTATCCATATAACTTCTCCCACATACCTGACATTGATATGAACACCTCCTGAAAACGTGTTTTCGTTTTTTTATAGAAATGAGCTGAAATTGATTGGGTTTTTTTTTGTACTCTTGACAGTGTCAAAGAACACCAACCATTTCCAAAAATTATTCAGCAACACTTGCAAAAAAGGTCGTTGATTCAATTACATCTATTCAAATACTTACATTCTTTCTCCCTCCCCCTGCCCCAATTGGCTTTATTTGCCCTTCTGCACATAGCCCAATCTTATCCACTATGTAATGCAACCTTTTTTTCCTTTGTGGCATGGTCCATGATTGGTTTGGATCAGCCCTGGAGCTGAGAACTGGAAATGGAAGAATTTAATTGGTTAGGAGACACATTAAGACCATTTTGAATTACTGTACAACAAGCAGTAGTTGATTGAAAAGGTAGGCATACGTAGCTGTTTAAATCTACCAGGTTAAAAGGAACTTTGGAGCCATTTCAGTTTTTGCACAAGCTTACTAGCCCATAAGGAAACAAAAATCTCAGAAAATGTCTGTGGAAAAATCTCAGAAAAGTCACAGAGGATTTTATCTAACTCTGTATAACAACCGACATTTTATCAGATATAAAGACTTTAAAAATTGGACCCAGACCCTCTTCAGTTGCCTTCCTGTGCAGGCTAATATCTCATTAGTTTATTGTTTAATAAGGAATCGTAAATTCACTTCTAAGTGTAACTGTTGTTTAAATGTGGTATAAAATGCTAAATTCAGGGAATCTAAAGGAAATTCTCATCACTTTAGTTCATGATGGATAATAAATTCTATGTCAAGTATTCAGCTATCTAATTTATTAGTAAATAAAAAATTTCAAATAATTTATTCATTAAAAAGGCCAATGCTGAAAGGATAAATTATTCATAATGAACAACCCAGCCATCCTAACTCTGTTCAGAAAATTCACTTGCTGTTTGGCACTCATTTATAATATTTCTTTAAAACTTCCATCCCAGTGGCTTCAGGCAGTTTTCAGCAGTTCAAGTGTACCAGGCTCTGGAATAAAATCTGCAATCGCAATGAACCACCCACTCAAAATAACTTAGACTAATTGTCAATCCAATTCACCATGAGGGGTTGGATCAGTGCGTCTGAAGGGGTGCATGGGCTAGACCCCCCCCCCCGACTGCCTTCCTAGACTCAGCCACTAGAATCTTGCTGTGCTGCTGTGTAGGTGATGCATATACAAGAGACTGATCTAAGGGTCAGGTAGGGCAAAGGGAGGATGCTGCATTGTGCCAAATGTATTTGTTCTGCCAAATTCCCTGCTGGGTCTCCCAAAGGCCCCAATGCCCA
This sequence comes from Lerista edwardsae, assembly GCA_029204185.1. NCBI lineage: Eukaryota > Metazoa > Chordata > Lepidosauria > Squamata > Scincidae > Lerista > Lerista edwardsae. Next base: position 17,901,791 of record JAJKFI010000001.1, read on the forward strand.
CACCAGGCTAACTAGTTTCCCCTCCAGAGCGGCCTCAGAGATAGGCAAGAGGGAGGGGGTTCAGTCACCCACTGGGCCTCCTCCCTTCCAGCGGCTTTGTTTGGGATCACCGGCTGACCAGCCTCCTCCAGTCTGCCCTCATCACTGGCTTGGCTCCAAACTACCTTAATTCTAGCACCAACTAAACCCACCACCAAACAATAGGCTTGCCTAAGCCACAACTGCCTCCTCCACTTGGTGGCTCCAGGGGCGTGGCAGCCATACAACAACTCCCAATAATTTCCCACAATAAGCTTACCTTCTTTTAGCCAGTCAGTCCATCCATCCATCCAGTCCTTCAGGCAAGCAGTCCAGCCAGCATTCCATCCATCCAGCACGTACCTGGTGCCCTCCTCCAGCACCTACCCAGCCCCTTTTCTCCAGCTCCTACTTCCAGCTTTATACTGAGGCCAGCCAATCAGTGGGCAGGCTTTAATTCATCAGCCACACCCATCTGCACCTGTGCTAACCTCCCTTCAGAGCCAGAGCCCTTATCAGCCAGCAGCTGTGTTCCTGCTGCAGGAGTTCTGGGATTAACCCCATAATCCCTGGTTTACCTGGACAAGGGGCCATTGCTGATACCATTCCCTCATTCCTTGGGGTAGCTCCTGCCTTTTCCAATACAGTATTCACTATTTTGGACAAGTAAGCAAGCATATGTAGCTGGGGATAGGGTCTTCCAGATTGTAGCAAACCTTCCCATTGTCTCCATAGGTTGTTATGTGATTGCTTAACCATCAAAACATAGGTGAAGGAAAAGAAGAAATGCAATTCCCCTCCATGTAGGGCTAGAATTGTCGATCAGTCTACCTAGAGGATCATCAGGCTACCAATATGTAACCTGCAGCCCAATTCTAACTAACCCTCCCCTCCCCATTGATGCAGCAGGGACTAAATTGTGTAATCCACTTTGATTAAACTCCTTCAGTAATAGACCAGTAATAGACCAGTAATGGACCAGCCTTATCTGCGAATCCGGCACCCATAGATTTCACTATCTTTCAAAACAGTTCAAAAGCATTTTTTAATGTGCACTCCTGTAAGCCACTTCTGAGTGGCGTGATGCATTCTGGAGTGAGCCAAGGGGCCAAGGGAGGAGGTCATGTGACTCAGATGTGCCTTACAGGAGCAAAGAAGACTGCCTTGCACCCCTGCATATGGCATGATTTTGCGGCACAATGGTAGGGAAGACTATTTTATACTGATTTTTACTTTTTAAAAATACGTTTGGGACTCCAGTATCAATGGATGTCGGTTTCCATGTGGGAGGGCAGAACTGAACCCCCGTGGATACCGAGATACTATTGTAAAGACCTGTAATAACCTTTGGAACGTACTGTTGCGCCAACGTACCTGATTCATATGCAAGAGTCAAATCCAGCCATATTCATGTATATTTATCACATTGCATAATTTCATCCCCTTTTTTGTTTCCATGGGACCAGGTCTTCCCATCTGGGGTGGTGGTGGTAGAATGATTCTCCCCAACCCACAGGCACAGGATCCATATCCATGGCTGAGGTTCCCCCTTCCCCCTGTCAGCTGTGGCAGAGGAGACTCCGGAGCCCAGTCCTATAGGACTTCCTGATGCGGAGCCCTGGTTTACACCTGGTAGACCTGATCTCCTGTATGGCCTGGTAGAGGGGGTCCATGGGGGAGTCAAATCTAGGGATGGTGACACCATCCCAAGTGATGGCACTGGGCATAGGATTGAGAAGTCAATCCTATCCTCCCAGCAAGTCATCTTTTTCTTAACCTGAGAGAGAGAGAGAGAGAGAGAGTCTTAAGTTTCCCATAAGGAAGGTGCTCCAACCTGTTAATCATTTTGGTTTCCATCTTTGGATTGCTGAAAGTTGTATTCATTCTGTTTATAATTTGAAAGTAAATTATTCTGTTCCCGTCCTTTTTCAATGACTACTTGGGAAAGGAGAAGCATTGGTAGCCATCTTGAAAGCCTCTTTAGATTGCCGCTGAAGCTACAGTCATGATGGAGAGAGAGATGAGCTCTCTTGGATAAGGTCTTGACCATTACTTCATTAGTTTCATTAACTTAGCATCACATTTTCAAGAGCCTCTTGTATAAAAGGGAGCCGGAGTTTTTAATTGCACACGAAAACCAAGTCAAATCTAAAGTGTGCAGCATTTCCTCCCGCTTCACAAACACCCTATTTGTGATGCCAATGATCGTTTCTCTAATTAGCAAGATCCCCCGTCTACTTTTTACCTTTATGAAGGCATTGGGGCTTCCATGGTAGTTTTATCGGTTTTATCATCCTTTATCAAGCAAGGAGTCAGACCATTTGCTTCATTTCCCAGCAAAGAAGGAGGCACAAATGCATAATTCCCCGTCAGATTGCCTTTTGATGTAAGTTTGTAAGTTTATTGTGGTAGCATTCAAAGGCTGCGCCTGAGAAGTTCTTTAACATATGCCATATATTTAACATGGCTTGTGAATTAAAAATAACAGCCTGCCATCTGCCTCTGTGAGCAGATTTTATCAAAGTCTAAATGGGAAAGAAAGCTCAAAGATGGGAATATTGTCAATTAAAATATGAAATACTACAGGGTAAAAGAGGTCAGACTCACCTCACTTGAACTTGAGTCACTAACTAGCGAGCGAAGGTGCCCTCATTTGAATAGACCTTTTTTTTTTAATGCCAGGAGACACTGTGAAGCAGATTAACTTTCAAGAATGTCCTTTGTTTTGTCAATTTTTTTTTCCACTTCAGTCCTGAGCTGGCATTTGCCACAAGGAACAGAGGATTTCAGCGAGGTGGTAAAAGGAGTTAAGCGGGAAATCCTCCAGACTCTGTAGACATCAACGTGTGCAGGCTTCAACAGGAGCAGAATGTAATGCTAATGGCACATCTTCAAAGCAGCCCTGCAGTAATGAACATGGACCTGCACCGGCAGCCTATCATTAGGAGTGCAATGAACCAAACTCTGGGCTCTGATGGGTGCGAGAGCTGTCGTGGCCCTTCACCCAGGGACTGCCGCCACCTCCCTCCAGCCAGCCACAACCAGATCAATTTCCCTACCTCTTTCCCTGGCTCCTTCCTTGCATGGTCCTTTTTAAATTTAAAGGGATCGTAAGGAAGGAATGAGGGAGGGGGTCAGGCAACAGATAGATGCTACCCATGCAGGGTCTTTAAGGATAAAAAGGTAAAGGTTTCCCCACAACCAAATGGTCTAGTTGTGACCAGCTGTAGGGGGCAGTGCTCATCTCTGTTTCTAAGCCGAAGGGCTGGCATTTCCATGGTCAAGTTTCGAGGACAAGTTTCCATGGTCATGTGGCCGGCATGACTATATGCCAAGGCGCATGGAACACTGTTATCTTCCCACCAAAATGATACCTATTTATCTACTTGCATTTTTATGTGCTTTCGAACTGCTAGGTTGCCGGAAGCTGGGACAAGCAACGGGAGCTCACTCCGTTGCGTGGTCTCGAACAGCCAACCTTCCGGTCAGCAAGTTCAGCAACAGCGGTTTAACCTGCAGCAGCACCACATCCCACACATTTAAGTGTAGGCAGTGGCAATTCACATCCCTACCTCCTCACCTTACTCCTCCTTTAGGTCCCTTCAACAGAAAGTGCGGAACATGCCAGGAATATAGCATGACCCACATTTTCTGTTTGGTCAAAAAGGAACATGCAGCAAGGAAGAAGAAGGTATGTGGCTGCTGTTTGCTTGTTAGTTTCTGGATTTTTTCCACCAGCAGGGTGAGTCAGGGTGACATCATGCAGCTGATCCAGCTATGCCATCCTAGAGCCCAGGAGATGCAGGACCCAAGACCGTATTATCCCATGGCTAGGCCCCTAGGCTTTAAGGTATTTTGGGCCTCCTCCAAAACTCTTCAGGAAAAGGAGGGCATGCTGCTAGTCCTTGTTACCATCTCTTGTTACTATTTCTCTCTGCTCCTCCTCTGTCTCCCTCCAACTCACAAACCGGTGGGCAGCTCATGCTGTGGGTCCAGCTGGCACTGCAGGAAACCCAGGCTGGCCGAGGAGGAAGGATGGATATGTCAGTGTTGTATCACTGGCTTCCAGGAGCTGGGCTGGTAGGCAGCTGAGTGCACATGCGCCACTCAGCCCTGGCGCACTGAACACACTCAGCCCTGCGACATCCACCCCACCCACTCCCAGAAGTGGGGCCAGGCATCTGACCGCACAGGTGCCTCTCAGCCCCGACTTTCTGATTGCCCCTGAGTCCTGCAAGCTGGCCCAGGCCAGGCCCTCAGGGGAGCTCCACGTTGCTGCAGCTTGGCTCCCTGCACAGGGATGGACTGCTTGCAGCCATCTGCCATGAGTAACAGGGCCTGCCTGAGCCTGGTGCGCCAACATTGGGGTGGGTTAAAGCACAGATAACAGTACCAAATTGATGGGCCCTAGTCCCTGAAGGGCCCCTAGGTTTCAGCCCTATAATACAGCCCTGGCAGGACCACATCTATCAAAGCCAAATGAACATAGGAAGCTGCCTTATATTGAGGGCTCAATCCTAACCTGGAGTTAGGCCGGCACAGTTAGGCCAGCAAAGTTTGGCCAGCACAAGATACCGTAAAGTATGTTTGGACCATTCTCGGAATCAGAGAGGCCAGCACACAGATGTGCGCCATCCCCCTGACTCCGAGAGTGCTCCAAATATGCTTTGCGGTGGCCCTTCTGCTGGCCAAATTTTGCTGCCCTAACTTGTGCTAGCCTATCTCCATGGCTATCCTCTCCATGTCTCCAAAGTTAGGATTGCGCTCTGAGTGGCAGCATTGGCCTATTGACTATGACTGGCAGTGGTAGGTTTATCTCCTAGTGGGAGATGCCAAAGCTATGTTGGAGGCAAAAGCAGAGCATGACCACTTCTGGTTCACTTTGACTCTGCAATCTTGTCTGCCAAACTTTCTGGTTTCTTTTTAATTTAGGCAAATCTAAGACGGGCAGCCTGCCTCATTTCGAACTCAGTTTCAAAACCACCCATAGACAGCACTGGCGCTTATAATGAGAACAGAGAAACTGGATTGCTTATTTATGTTTAAGGGACAAAAATTCCATTGCCCCTGTTCCGAAGTATAAGTGTTCCATGTAATCACAGATTCTTCATCAATTAGTTCCTGTGCAGATATCTGGATCCAACTATCAAATCCAGGATAGTCAGTAAAGTTGTTTATGAATAACTGGAAACCATTTATTTACTTCCTGCTTGAGAAGAGAGCTATCTGTTCATGAACAATGGACTTGATGAATAGGTGGTTGACCAAGACTCAAAACACTTTGCTGGAGATTAAAATAAACAATAAGGAGATTAAAAAAAACATAACTATTAAAGAGAAGAATAAGAGCCTGTCCATGTTACACAATTTTTAATATGAGCAATCATTAATATTTTGTAGACAATGTAAGAAATTTAGGGCCTATACTGTGCTGGAATGGTGAGTCCAGCCGGCCAACGCCATATCCAGTGCGGTATAGGAGAGGCTGGTGCCTCCCTGCAGCAAGGGAGCATTCACTCCAGCCTCCTCTATGTGCTCCTTAGATCTGCGCCCACTAAATAGCGTGCGCAGATCAGAGGAGACCACGTGGCCCAAATTGGTGCTGCGTGGCCTCCCGAATGGGCTTAGGAGGTGGCCATATGGCCGCCTCCCAAGCCCACCCATGTCCTGCCCTCAACCTCCTTCTCCCCACCAATCCCCATCCTGGAACGGGACGGTTCCTCCCTCGCACCAACTGGCTTCGGTCGGTGCGAGGAAGGCTCTCCGTCCACACTCTGAAGCTGACGCTACTCGTAATGTCGGCTTCATAGCATTAGCGCTGATGCAGGGGTGCTGCTTGGCGCCCCCATGTCAGAGCTAATGACGTAGCGCTGACGCAACTACGTTGTGTTGGCACTACGTCCTTTGTAGGATTGTGCTGCCAGATACACTTGCTTTATATACTTTAAATTTATTTTATCTGTTTTTCTTATATAGTTGTTGGTTGCTTGGTTTTAGTTGTTAATAAAAATATATTAATAAAAAAAGAGAAACACTGTCTTAAGCAGAAAAGATTCTTTAAGAGAAGTTGACCTAATAAAAAGCAAGGTTTTCCTGTTCCTAGCTGCCACCTTCTTTACCTTTGAAGGTGAAAGCATCACAAGCAGGGCCTCTCCTAATGATCTCAGGGCATATATTTATCAACACATATGCAGTGACTATGTGGGCCATCGCACCCTAGGGAGAAACCTTTAAGCATCTTTTTCCACATTCTCTGGTCTTTGACACATGGCAGATTTGCACACTAGCATCACCTAGACATAGGAAGTTGTGGACACTCACATATGAACATTTCATGAATTTCAAAGAGTGTACACAGAAAAGATGTAAATATTATACACTTCTGCATGGATCGTGCACAGGGAAAGGCCTTATTAAAGAACAGCAAAGGCTGTGAGTAGCCTTTAAATTTTCCCTGAGACTCCTTATAAAATAGAATAGTTAAAAGTGTCCATCTTCTTCTGTGCATAGAATCAACTAACCTAGGATTTAACCAATCCCAAAGCAAGAAATAAAAGGGTTTAAAACCTGGCACCAAAACAAACAAGGATATGATAAAATCAGGAGCATATCCAAAAGTAGCGTAACCGTGAATGACACCAAATGGGTGAGAGTTACTATGAACTATATGACATAATCAAGCCATAGTAAAACTTTAATTAACTCCTTATGAAATTGGAATAAAGAAATTCCAATAAATCCTGTCTTGCTCATTGCATTAGTAGACTATTGGCTTCACCAGTGGTTGTCAAATGGTTTAGCACTGGAATCCACTTTTTACAAGGATAGTCTGTCAGAACCCACCAGAAGTGATGTCATTAACCAGGAAGTGATGTCATGGCCAGAAGTTTTTTAATACCCTCCCCCATACAACAAAATCAAATATAATTAGTAAATTAAAAGTTTGCAGTAAGTTTAAAAATTTATTTAAAATAAAGAACAATCCTCTTAACCCTCCCAAGCAGTTCCTGATCTGATTTTTGAAAATTCCCCAAACATCCCAAAGGTTGCAGTCCTAACTACACTTATCTGGGCGTAAGCTCCATTGACTACCGTTGTTAAAGGCATATGCATAGTAGCCTGGTAAAAGTATAGATCTACTGTATAGCAGATACCATGGGAGCATCAAGTCTAATATATATTTTAAAAAAATACATGTTGAAATGAATGGGGACCCAACTGAAATTGGCTTGTGACCCCTTGGGCAGAGCCGTTCTTGGCTCCAAGCCACCCAGGGGCGGGGCAATGTCACCATATCCCCAGCACGGCTCCTCGCCCCTGTGTGTCATCCAGCCATACCTCCCTGCACCTGGAATTGCTCCATTAAGGAGTGATATGAGCGCAAGGTAGGGCGGGGGGCAAAAAAGTGTGCATGTTGTTCTATGCAGCAGCACCTCGCTGCTGCTGGCACCCATTGCGCCTGTCACCCCCTGCAGCACCCTCCCTCTGCCTCTGCTAGTGGTCTCAATGCACTGTTTGAGGAAGCACTGTTTGCACTAGCACTGTTTGCTAGTGGTCTCAATGCACTGGACTACAGGCAGTGAATGATTTTCATATTCTTAGCTTCTTTTATATTTTGAGAAAAGAATAGGTAAGCAATTATTTATTCAGGACTAGCTTTTTGCTACCCGGCGTTGCCCGGGTAAAAAATTATCCCAAGCTTCTAGGTGACCCCGGAAACTATGGTGTCGACACTAATGTCGGCCGTTTTTGAGTATTTTTACATGGCACCCCCTTCACACCCCCACCCCTAGGGGTGCTAGGGGTGTCATACCCCCCACAGTATTTGTCACCAGACCGTAAGGCATACATGTGCCAAGTCTGGTGCCAATCGGTCCAGGCATTCCAGCAGGGCATGGCAGATGTTTTTTCGCACACCTTCTCACCCCCCACACTGATGGGGGCCGAACCCGGACTCCAACGGCGTCGGGAGCGTCACTGCTCGCCTCGGTGACCCCGGAAACTACAGATTCAACGCCAATTTTGGCTGTTTTCAACCATTTTCACATGGGGCCCCCTGCACATCCCCACCCCAGGGGTGCTAGGGGGCCTGACCCCCGCAGTGTTTGTCGCCAGGCTGCAAGCCATGCACGTGCCAAGTCTGGTGCCAATCGCTCCAGGCGTTCCAGCAGGGCATGGCGGATGTCTTGTTTCTCACCCCTTCTTGCCCCCCACACCGAGGGGGGGCCAAACCCAGACTCCAACAGCGTCGGAAGAGTTGCTGCTCGCCTCGGCGACCCCAGAAACTACAGATTCGATGCCGATTTTGGCCGTTTTCGACCATCTTCACATGGGGACCCCCGCGCACCCCCACCCCTGGGGGCACTGGGGGGCCTGAGCCCCGAAGTGTTTGTCGCCAGGCCGCAAGGCACGCACATGCTGAGTTTCGTGTCGATCGATCCAGGCGTTGCGGAGCCTATGCAGAACACACACACACACACACACACACACACACACACACACACACACACACACACACTTTTATATATAGATAGATACAGCGTTGCTGCAGAAGGACTCCTTGAGTAGGCCCAAGTTGTTGTAAACAGTCTCTAGTCTACTCACAATTTAGAGGTCAGTTGTTACCAACATTAACAGAAGTTGTTGTTGTTTGAGGAAAATATACAGTATCTGCAAAACAAATCTCCATTAGAAGAAGAAAAAAACATGTCTATCTTCCCCAGAGGTTTAGACCGCCATTTAATTTTTATCCTGGCTGATTGTAGTCATATCCTGGACTGCTGCAAACATCTGCTGTGTACATTGTTGTCTCTCGTGCAGCAAATGGAAAATACTTGAATGGTGCACATTTGAGAAAATGGGAATCCCTGGCAAACTTTCAATGATCAATTCCATTCAGTTGCTTAATAATATTCCATTCAGTTGGATGATAATATATTGTTGTTCACGGTATCTCTGTTAACAAAGAAGGAATATTCTATATGGGAACATGAGAATGCGAATATGGGAACATTAGAACTTTCTAAATGCGAGTCTTGAGAAGTTTCGCTGAAACATACTGTCACGCCGCACCCCAGGGGGCCGCCCTTGTCGGGGGGCCTTTGGCGGGATCGCAGCACTGCGGACAGTGGTTGCGGAACAGAAGCAAGGGGGATGTGAAAATAGCTTCTCCGCAGTCTATTTACTTTCATCAAGGTTTTTACACTCATGGGTGCCTCGTTAAGTCACGGGCACCTGTTCCCCCAATTTCCCCTTCCCCCAAAGTCTTGCTGTGAAGCCCGGCGCTGTTGTCGTCTGGCTTGCTTGGTGTGGAGATTGATGCTGGCTGCTGACTCTGGCCAGTACGTCAGTTCCTGGGGAGGCCGCCGGGGCACACCCCCACTGGGGTTCCCTTGAGTGAGGCCTCAGGGTGAGAATAGGGTCCTGCCAACCCCGGGGCAATGCCCTGCTGATGGCTCGCCCCTGCCCTGGGGAAGGCTACTTGCGGGCAAGCCCAGTGGGGTGCTACTTGCCCAGCCGGGCTCGTCTCCAGCACCACTATCACCCCTCCCACAGGGGTACTGTCTCTGCCCCCCCTGCTTGCGTGCCTCCTCGCCCCCAGTGTCTGGGGGCAAGCCTCAAGGCCAGGAGGTTTCGCCTCGCCCCTCCCAGGTGCACGGGAAGGGGAGGACAGCTCAAGACCCCCAAGGGAGCTTCATTCCTCCACGCTCTGCCAAGCCCAGAGGAGGAACGTCCTCTCTCGGCCCGGCCCAGGCTCCTTATGAGCCCGCCGGCCAGCCGGCAAGAGCCCGCCCTTTCTGGTCCCACCGGGAGGCCGAGAGCTCGTGAGATCCCAGCCTCCCCGACTTCCGGACAGGCCCTGGGCTCTTTTATTTGGCTGCAGCTGGCCGTGGCTTCTGCGCCTCCTCCGGAGAGGCTGCGGATGCTGGGGGGGGGAGCCCCGCACTTCCCCTCGGCATGGCAGGGGTGTGCTGCGCTTGGCCGCCCCATGCTGCAGCGAGCGCCTCCCCGGCCTCCGCCTCCCCACTGGCCACCCAGGGAAGCCCCGCCCAGCCTTGGCTGCACCCCTCACTACCCGCCCGGTAAGTGTTTCCGCTCCTGGCGGGGGCACCTGGGCGGGGGCGGGGGTGACACATACTTATGGCTACAGCTTGAGACCGACTATTTGATTGGGTGGATTGAGGCTCATGCTAAGAAAAAAGATCGACTACAGAAAAGTGCTGTACCTAATGTACCAACTGGCTTATTACTGCAGAAGTGTCCATAAGCAACTGTCCACTTCATTGGATGCATGAAATGGATTTTTTATTAGAGACCCCCAGGAAGCTAGTCTTTGTTTCCACACTGACAGTAGTCCATTCATTTCTTCAGGGTCTGATTAAGCTCCACTCTTTGAATTGCTTGAGTTTGTTTTATTGAGTCTATGTCTTGAATCACAGACAGCTCCTGTATGATGTGCTTGCGGCATCCATTATGATAGTAGGTTTAACAGGTTTAATGATACTGGATAGAAGCATCACTAGGCACGAGCAAAAAGCCCAAATCTTTTTTTCAAAGCCACTTAAGGATCCTGGGAATAGAATAGAAGCAAACTCATCACAGTCATTAGGGCTGCAATCTTTTTAACACTGGGACCCACTTTTTAACTCTATCAAGACCCACCTAGCTTTAAGAGACTTTTAAAAAAAGGTGATCTAGAAAGAAATATTTTATTTATTTATGTAAACGTAAAGGTTTCCCCACGACCGAATGGTCTAGTCGTGACCGACTGTAGGGAGCGGTGCTCATCTCCGTTTCAAAGCCTGTAGAGCCGGCGTTTTTGTCTGAGGACAAGCTTCCGTGGTCATGTGGCCGGCATGACTATACGCCATAGCACATGGAACACCATTACCTTCCCACCGAAGTGGTCCCTATTTATCTACTTGCATTTAGGTGCTTTCGAACTGCTAGGTTGGCAGGAGCTGGGACAAGCAACGGGAGCTCACTCCGTCGTGCAGTCTTGAACTCCCAACCTTGCGATCGGAAAGCCCAGCAACAGCGGATTAACTCGCTACGCCACCACATCCATATTTATTGATTTACTAGTAATATTTATGTATTTTAAAAAACTCAATACATGTCTCATTATGAGATATATATTTAGAAAGATATATATTTAGAAAGGTTTAGAAGTCTGTTCTGTTCTCCTTATCAGGCTTGTTCCCCTCCTTATGGCCAAGTGTGGTTTAACAGGTTTAATGATACTGGATAGAACTTTACTCTTTTCATGCAATCTGATAAATTTATTTATTTACTAGTAATATTTATGTATTTTAAAAAATTCGATACATTTCTCATTATGAGGGAGCCCTAATGAATTGCTTCAAAGCTTGAGGGACAGACAAGTTGGGGGGAAAAACACCAGAAAGAAGACACTCAAACATATACCTCCCTATATTTACACTAGCTTGCAAACTGTAGGAGCTCAGCTGTTTGCAGGGCAGTTAGTAGCTATCCGATTTTTGAATAGTGTCAGGGCTTGAGGCAATTAGTTATCCGATCTTTCCACCACCCATGTTTTCATTTGAGGCTCTGGAGGACCCACCAGAAATTGCATTATGACCCGCCAAGTGGGTCCCGACTCACAGTTTGAGCAGCATCCCTAAAATCTCTATTTCTAGTAATATTGATAGTTATGAGATATAAAAAGTAGCCATGAGAAAATGGGGGGAAGTATTAACTTTTCTATCCAAGACTGATAAAATCATGCATTAAATCTTGCTGAACATCTTGCTTTAAATGGTGCTGTAAATCCAGACCCAGACCAATCCCCCCCATCACCACTGACCGGAATTCTTTTACTTATTTTCTGTGTCAAGGTTTAGAAGTCTGTTCTGTTCTCCTTATCAGGCTTGCTCCCCTCCTTATGGCCAAGTGGTTCTCTTTACTCTTTTCATGCAATCTGATTCTGCCAAGGCATCCCAATAAATTACAGCCAATTTATATCGTGTGAGGGGAAATGGCAGAGGCTCATTATGATCCCCTATTTTGGCAAGGATTTTAAATACATTTATTATCTCAATATTAAAGGAACATCATGCAACAGATTCAGCTCCAAATTGAAAATTACTAAGGCAATATCTTTTCTAGGCTGAGAAAAGCTCTTCTACTGAAAAACAAAGGAAACTATTCCTGTCGTGTGAAATTGATGACCAAATCTCAGGCAACTCGGGGCACAATCCTATCCAACTTTCCTGTGCTGATGCAGCTGTACCAGTGGGGCATGTGCTTCATCCTGCAGTTGGGGGGGGCAGTCACAGAGGCCTCCTCAAGATAAGGGAATGTTTGTTCCCTTACTTCGGAGATGCATTGCCCTTACCCTGATGCTGGAAAGTTGGTCAGGACTGCGCCCTCAGTTGGCTAAAATTCTGATCAACCATTATGAAAATAGAGAGAAGAAGGAATCCCACACAATAGAAAAGACAATAGATAAAATAGAGAAGAAGGAATATAAGGTTGTCTCTATTTTCACCATTGTCAATTTTAGCCAACTGAGAGCGCAATCCTAACCTGGAGTTAGGCTGGCACAGTTAGGCCAGCACAAGGGACACAATAAAGTATGCTTGGACCACCCTTGGAGTTAGAGAGGCCAGGAGTTTGAGAGGCCAGCACATAGACGTGCGCCATTCTCCCTGACTCCGAGAGTGGTCCAAATGCACTTTATGGTGTTCCTTGTGCTGGCCTAACTTTGCTGGCCTAAGTGTGCTGGCCTAACTTCAGGTTAGGATTGCGCCCTGAGTTACCTGAAATGTGCTAATTCTTTGTCATATGTGTTAAACAGAATTATAGAATTATAGGAGAGGACCTGAAGGTCTAGTAGTAACTTCCTGGACTGGTTGTGTGAACACCTGGATTAGGGTTGTCTATCCCCTAGCAAACACTAGTAATCCTTTACACACTTATCTGGGAGTCAATCCCATTGAACAGAATGGGACTTACTTCCAGGTAGGAATGCATAGCATTGTGCTCATACAACACTTAGAGCGCAATCCTAAGCAGTGTTGGATTGGCAAGCCCAGCCGGCCAGCACCAAATAAAATGCAGCTTTGGGGAGGCTGGAGCCTCCCAATGGCAAGGGTACATTCACGCCCTTACCGTTGGGGAATCTCCAGACTCCCCAATGTGCTCCTCGGATCTGCATCTGCTAAATAGCAGGCACAGATCTGAGGAGACCATGTGGCCCAAATCGGGGCTGCGCAGCCTCCCAGATGGACTTCGGATTCAGCCTTATGGCCGAATCCAGAGCCCACCCTCTCCCCACCAATCCCAGTCCCGGAATGGGACGGAGCCTCCCTTGTGCTGACCTGCTTCAGTAGTTTCAGTCTGAGAGCTTTAGTGCCGACGCGGGGTACCACTCAACACCCCTGCGTCGGTGCCAATGCCGGCGCGTCTACGCTATGACGTAGCGTCAACACAACAGGCAGATTGCTCTGCCCGTCATTTTTGCTTACATTCTGACACAACGATCCCCAGTTTGTCTCCCACCAGTATACCCCATGCTTTTGAGGAGGAAGCCGTTGTACTTCAGGCTGGTTAGTGTCACCAACTTCTCAGAAGTCCCAAGCTGAGTTCCATTCGTATGTACTCTATCATAGTTCAAAGACAAGGATTACTGCAGTGATGGGAGAGATTTCAGCATGCCATGGTAGACAGTTCTGAGCTGGGGGGGGGGTCAGTGGACCTTCTCAAAATCCTTATATCAATGCCTAAAATGAGAACTGTGAGAGATCAGCTCTGCTTGAAATGCATGACCTGAGCTCTTAGCCATAACCCTAGATGTATATTGGCTCATTAACCAGGCTAAAAGTCAATATTTCATTATCATTGTACCCTGTGTTTCAAAGCTCAGTCCAGTTAGGTCCTGGCTCAAATTAAACCATGTCTAAAATCAGCATCACAAAGGAAGGTATATATACATATTAGGTATATTCATAAAAGTTGTTCATCGGCTTTAGAATTTTCACTGTAGGCTTTCCCCTTTGCCTTACCGCTCTGCTGCCTAGCACCATGCATGCTGCCCTGTCCCTCTGTGACATCAGGATGACTAAGGCAATAGCAGCCCAAGGTACTCTGACCCTCAGTCCTCCAAGGCTCAGTGTGACATATCAGAGCAGATTAGGCAGACAACCATAACATCCCGTGGGCAATGACCACACAAGGCATCTTCTATGGAATCAATTTCTTTGGTGGGGTAGCATCCAATGGCTTCTGATTCGGTGTACATCAGTTAACCAGCCACACATACCTAGTTTGCCCTGCAGGCAGGGGCCAGCTGTGTGTGCAAAAATGCTGCCTTGGTTTGCACTGCATCAGGAATGGTGCTGGTTTCTCCCACAGCACACCCTCCCTCTTTGGGGGAAAAAAAAAACATGCATGGAGTGGAGCCCAGCCACAGATGCAGATCCAAGCTTTGAGCTAGAGAGCACTTTTCATCAGTCTAATTCCAGGCACGTGCATAATCCTACACCAAGAGCAGTTGATCTAACACAAGCGACCACCTTATCTGTTGGATTTCTTATGCTTTGCCTTAACGTGCTATCAATTATCTTTAGTGAGCCATGCTTGCAATAGAGAGATAGTATTATGTGTTGTGCTGCTTTCAACTTTCAGCTCCTCTGATGTTTTTATGCTGCTGACATGCTGTTGTTTTTAGGACTGGGTTCCCCCCCACTTTGACTTTATAGTCCGATTGTCATTCCCCCCCCTCCTAGAAAAAGCATTAGAGAAGGCTGGGGGATCATTTGTGAGTAAGAAAGAAAATCTTCCCTTTTGGTTTGCTGCCCTATCCTGGCCCTGGTCCATTGCTTGCTGTCACTCCCTTACAGTGCAGGATTTAGGGGAGGGAATTCTGTGTTGTCCGCCCATCCTCCAGCAGTGGCACACAGAGCTCTTGGAAAAGTTCCTGCACAGCAGGCTCTGGCTGAGAGGCTGATATGGGAGGCTGATTTGGAAGGGACAGAGACATTCGTTCTGGACCGTGGATGGAATTGTCCACCCAACCAACTATCCCCTGGAGCTTCAGGGGGCGCAGGATTGGCTGGCAAAGGGCCATCGTAAAGTATGTTTGGACCACTCTCGGAGTCAGAGACACCAGCACACAGATGTGCGCCATCTTCCCTGACTCTGAGAGTGCAATCCTAAGCTGTGCTGGAACAGCAAGGCTGGTGGGACAGCACTGTATCCAGCGCAGTTTTGGGGCAATGGGGAACCTCCCTAAGGTAAGGGCACATTTGTGCCCTTGCCCCAGGGGAGGCTCCAGCCTCCCTAGGGGTTGCTTGGAGCTGT
The DNA here is from genome assembly GCA_029204185.1 of Lerista edwardsae. Classification (NCBI taxonomy): domain Eukaryota; kingdom Metazoa; phylum Chordata; class Lepidosauria; order Squamata; family Scincidae; genus Lerista; species Lerista edwardsae. Next base: position 17,917,133 of record JAJKFI010000001.1, read on the forward strand.
GCCTGCTGTCGGATTGCATGGCCTGGGGATGCAACCTAACTGCCGCATCCCAACCCCAACCCCTCCCTGGACCGGCATGCCTCCTGACCCACCCACCACCCACCCAGTTCCTCCTTCCTTCCTGCCCTCCCTCCGCCCAGAACAACTCTTGTGCCAGCTGAATTTGGCTGGCGAACAAGCCACACGGCACAGCTACGGACTGGTGCCCTTGGGCCTATGCTGCTGCTAGCGTTGGCCCAAGGTCACTAGTGCTGCCACAAGGGTGCCGGTTGGTGCCCCCGCATCAGCACTAGTGACATTGGGCTGACATAAGTAGCTAGCATTGGCCCAAGGGCGGAGTTGGGATTGTGCCCTGAGAGTGGTCCAAACGCACTTTACGGTGTCCCTTGCACCAGCCAAACTTTGCTGGCCTAACTCCTGGTTAGGATTGCAGCCTAATTTTGGACTGTTTCTCATGCCTTATCAGAGTATGCAGGCAATGGATTCCACTTCAGTTACATGTGGTGGGTACATGCAATTACAAAGTGTATGCATGTGAGTGACAGAGATTATTTAAATCAGAGCCTCCCAAAGTTTTGATAGTTCAGAACTTTTTTTTTCTAAATTGAGGATTAGCCATTCTCAGCAGAGTCCACACCAGTGTTTCTGCATAAGTCACTTTTTCAGACATGCCTCCTGTTTGAATAAAGCTAGACCATACCAGTAACTCACGAATAGGTACAACAGGCATCCTCATTCTGCTGTAACACAGTTTGGGAATAGGTAGCTTTTTGTTAGTATAATAAAGCAATTCTCTGATGTGCTACCAAACCAAATTCCATGGTCATCTCCTGAAGAGGGAAACGCTACCTAAGAAAGTTGGAATATTCTCTTAGCAAGCATATGGCTGCCCAAAATGTGAAACTGAAAAACTCCCAGCATCTCTCTCTCTCTTTAGCATTCAGCATCAGCAATGCTTGTGCTTCATCTGTACTGAAAGCTTGAGATCAATGGAGTGTTGTTAGGGAAAACAAATGTCAGGGGTTTTGTTGATGCAAGTTCAAAGCAGCAGTTGCATAACCCCCTGCACTCTCCGCGATGCTTGACTTCAAGTGCCAAAAGAGATGCATAATTGACAAGACAGTAAAATGCAGCAGATTTTAGTCAAATCACAATGAAGGGCTTGATTATCTGAAGAGCGGAGAAGCAATTCCAGTGGTACAATGAAACCTGCTTGGCACTTTTATGTATGCTGTTAACATCTGGCAAATAAATGGTCTTGCTGGCAATCCGACAGCAGCACTCAAGTGCTTTGCGTGGTGGTAGAAGTTGCTGGCCCAGAAACAGTGACTCTTGCATTCACGTCCTGCTGGAGGCGAGGCAAGAAATAGGGATGGCATCTTGGCTATCTGGGGACATTGTTCCAACTGTGGTGCTTTCTGCCTCTCTCTTTGCCAACCACTTCACAGAAGTACTTTTGAAGGTCCTGGACCTCTACTCGAATCTCCTTGAAATGTAGAAAAACCAGGATTTGGAGCAGATCCACTTGCTATACTGTGAATAAACTGTCCATATTATTCTTTCTGGCACAGAGCCAGAGAGAATTGATGGGGAGGAAGGTACGCTGTGTCACCATTGGCTCATTGGAACAGGGCTGTGATGGGCCTCTAACCTGGCACTGTGCTGTTGCTGCAGTGCACTCAACCATATTCACAAGTCACAGGGTTAGCACATTCCTCTTCCACTCTGAAATGATGAAGTGGTTTTTGAAGCACAAGCAGGTTGTGCAGTACATGTCATTTACAGACCAATCCTATCCGCTGCCCCCCCCTCCCAGTGCAGCCATGCCAGAAAGGCTTGTGCTATTTCCTGAGGGGGGAGGCACAGACTGGGAGGCCTGAGAGAACTAAGGGAAATTGGTTTCCTTGGGTACTTAAGCTGGCACAAGTCCAAGGAAAGAAAAAGTGTACGTCAGGAAACAGGGAAAGGCAGTGATGTCATTCAGGGGGAACGGACCAGAACGGGCGTTCCGGATCCTAACGGGCTCCGTGGCTGGTTCCGGGTTCCCGACAAGTGCCAATCAAAAGTGAGTTCCTGTTCCTAAATCATTTGAATGACACCACTGGGGAAGGGGATAGCATACCAGTGCACCCCCTCCCTCCTCCACCATGTCCCAACCCTCCCTGTTCTGCCCTACCTCCACCCCCATTGCTACTTTATCTGGTCCAGTGGACACGCGGGAGCCAGTAGCTGAGAATCAACACCTGTGACAACACTCTCAAAATGGCTGCCAACCAAGTGCTGGGCACATCGGCAGCCATTTTACTGGTATGGTAGCTATTTTACTGACTTCGGCTGTCATAAGAGACTCCATGCAACAGCCCAATCTTGCACAGGATTGGGCTGTAAGAGGTGGTTAATATGTGTGTGAGCTTTTGCGACGATACGTGTCAAAAGTACACATAATGTGTGCCATATAAAACCAAGAGGAGCTTGAAATCAGTATAAACAATTATGATTTTATGGAATAGGCATAGCAGAAGATTCTTTCAAATTGTATAAGATGCAGGGTGCAATCCTAACCTGGAGTTAGGCCGGCACAGTTAAGCCAGCAAAGTCTGGCTGGCACCAGGGCCACTGTAAAGTGCATTTGGACCATTCTCTGAGTCAGGGAGGATGGCGCACATCTGTGCGCTGGATTCTCTGACTTCAAGAGTGGTCCAAGCATACTTTATGTTGTCCCTTGTGCCCACCAAACTTTGCTAGCCTAACTGTGCCAGCCTAACTCCAGGTTAGGATTGTGTCCGCAATTATTGATGGTTTCTACATATTTTAAATGGGAAGGGCTTTACTCATGCAACACAGTACCCAGAAAACTAGCTTATGTTGTCATTACCATGATATGAAAAGATGGCTTCCAGCTGGGAAAAATGCCTTTGCATTTATTATACTGTATATAGAGGAGTTATTGCATTACATTACACATTTCCTACTTCCAGGAAAGAAGTGGGAAATGTTGCTACAAAGAGTTTAACTAGGTTTTACCCTCGATATATTTGTATCGTCCAGGGCTTTCATTACTCATGGCATTAATCTGTTCATGTTAACATAACATAAAAAAAAACAACCCTGGAAAATCCCACCCGTAGGCCAATTCAAATGGCCTCAAGCAGCAGATTGGGAGCGGGAACCCATTTTCCATCGCTCCTCCTCCTCCTCCTCTTCCCACTTCCTGGACTCAAAAAGAAGGAAGTAAAGTAGAAGAGGAAGTGGGGAGAAGAGGAGAGTAGTGAAGTGGAACATTCCACTCTAGCCCATTACTTTCTACTCCTCCAGTCTTCCTCTTTCATTCTGCTCACCTCTCTCTCTTTTTTCTTTTTTTCTTTTTTCTTTTTTTTTGAATCCAGGTTTTGGGAAGAGGAGGAGTGGGAGCAGCAGCTGACATGCACCTGTGTAAAAGTGGCAGCATTTGGTGTGAGAAGGCTCTCCCATGGGAGAGTCAGCACCATTTGGCATGAAAACATGCAACACATGGCAACAGCCTGGATTGAAAACCTGCAGATTAATGTGATGAAACTTTCATCATGTGACCTCGTGATTTGAAGGAGCATAACTCATGCATATTAGGGCTTGGCATTATTGTTCACATAATTCACAAGGATCATCTTCTCTGCAAACAAATAACTATTCTATTGTCTCGCCAAGTGCTTTGTTGCATCCTCTAGACAGGTGAAAACAGTTGTGGTTTTTAAGTTCCAAAACAAAAGGTGACAGGTAGTAAAATACTACCTGCATATAATTGGCTATCCCTTTGTTTAGAATTCTCCAAACTCATTAATCCTTGTCTCACTTTCTAAAGACTAGCATTCTTTAAGTGTTGCTCTGGAATTGGAAATTCAGCCTTTAATTAAAAGAAGCCATACTTAATGGAAACATATCATTGCAAAGACTACAAATTTCACCGGTCCTGATGAACAGTGGTGTTTCACACTATGTGATAAGTAACAGCAACAAATTAAGGGGGAGTAAAAGACAAATGTGTAGAAAAAGAGAAGACTCTGGGGGATAAAACTGACCATCCAAGACCTCTGAAAGTCTACCTCCAACAGCTCCATTAGAATCCTCCAGGTCTGTAGTCTCCCAAAAGACTGAGGGCCCAGCCCTAGCCAACATTCCAGTGCTGATGCAGCCACAATGCAGCCCTGAGGTAAGGGTACAAATGTTCACTTACCTTAAGGAGGCCTCTGACTTCCCCACCACTGCACAATGCAGCATACACTCTGTAGGCACAGCTGCATCAGGCCTGGAAAGTTGGATAGGATTGGGCCAGCAACGGGATCTACAAACGACCTGGGAGAACGCTGGGTGGGATGTAGGTGGGACATCTGGGTGATTGGCAGCCCGTCCGCGGCGATCCGCAGCTGCCCTGGCCTCGGGGAGGCTCCTGCTTGCTGCGGAAGACAGGTGAGGGTCGCGCCGGGTGCCTGGGCGAGCAGCAGTGGGGCGCGCTAACCAGGGGCAGCCCCCTCCAGGCCAGGACAGCTGCAGAACGCTGTGGACGGGCAGCCAATCATGCAGAAGCCCTGCCTAGGTCCCGCCCAGCATTCCCCCGGTAGTTTGTAGATCCCGTCGCTGGATTTGGCCCACATAAAGGGCACAGTTCTAAGTGTTCTGGTTTGCTCTGGCACAAGCTGTTGCAAAAGTGCCAGGCACACCATCTAGGTCTGCCAACGGGAAGGCCAAAGCAGGATGTGTCAGACAAGGTATATTCCTCACTGAATGGTGCAGGGACAGGGGAAAGGTGTGGAGGAAGTAGAATGGGAAGGGAAGGGCAGCAATGAGGTGGGGTGGCAGATTGTGCATGAGAGGGGTGCAGGGCATGCCATATCCTATCCCCCTTCCCAAGCGTAATTCACCAACATGGCTCAATGTGGACTTGAGCCAGCAGTGTTACTGGTGCTGCCCCAAGTGTGTTGTGCTGACTAGGGCTTTCCCCGGGGCACGTTTCCTGGTGCAAGGGTACAAATGTCCCCTGACCTCAAGGAATTTTCCAGCATGCAAAATTCCCCTGTGGGATGCAGTGCAAGCCGTGTTGCCCACCCACCCCCGCATTGGTGTGGAGGAATTTGCGCTGCATTGGGCTGAAAATAGATTATCCTAATTAGCTTTAGTCACTGCATAAAAACAGAGATCTGTAGAAACCGAAACGGTTGCAAGTTGGTAATCCCAAACAGCAATGACAGTATCGGCCATATTTTTTAGTTAGAAAACGACAGGCAGTTTCTGTCTGTGTAACGAGCAATATTACATTTTCTGCTGTACTTGAAGGGCAATCTTACAATTACTCTGAGGTTTCTATAGGAAGGAATAAGCAATGAATGGCAGCCCTTGAAGGACTGAAGTTTAGAAACAGAGATCACAGAGGTGTTTTGACAGTCAAAGTTAAACTTACCAGTAAAACCAGTGAGAAAATGATCCAGAAACAGAAGATAGTGGGATGATTCTACAGATTGCTTACTATTA